>CACRXP010000319.1:570830-635768 GCA_902702965.1 Spirometra erinaceieuropaei | reverse complement strand
CTTCAGGGTGGAAAAATTTCTAGTCTTCCGAGTTGGACATAGTTTTCAAAAATGCAATCCTTCTTGTTGAAAATGGTCTACAGAGATGTTGTAACGCAAATTGATGCCCTGAAATTTGACTGTCAGCACGACTATCCACTGGTTTGCCTTGTTAAATTTTCGAGGAAATAAATGCGCGAACATAGAGTATGTTCTTCGGAACAGACCTCTTCAGGCACGATCCGAAGGTAGATATGAATATTTGAGCTGAAATCCATCAGCTACAGCAGAACAATCGCGTAATATTCATAAACCTTCAGTTAGCAGCCAGTAGTATGGAATTGCGTTATCACTTACCGTGTCGACACACAGCTACAGGCTAAAAGCTCAGACAAGCGTGTTTCACCGACCTTGCGCTGCTGCCTGATGTAACCTCGAGGAGTTGGCTCATCAGCCTTGCCCGTGTTTTCAGATATATGAACTGCAGTCTCACCTTGCTTTGCTTGATTGTCGAGGAAATGAATTCGCGAGTTTGCGAAATTCCTTGGGAACAGATCTTTTCAGACACGGTACAAATGTTTATCGGAAACTAAACAAGGCAAGCTGGAATTCCAGTTCATATATCAGAAAAACGCGGGGAAGGCTGGAAGATCCACTGATGATCCGAACCTCTCACATTTGCATCAGGCAGCACCACACGATCGGCGAAACACGCGTGTCTGGTCTTTTTGCTTGCACCTACGTGTCAGTATGGTAAATAATTACACAATTCTATCCACGGGTTTGTCTTCGACGTGACCGATATCTTGGACTAAAACGATGACGCCGCCGATCGATAGCTGCCGCCTGTCCCCTCGATAAACCAAGACTTAGTGTTCCAAGTGCACGCGATACTGCAAGCTCATAGTGCCGTATTAGCGCGCTCTCAACACAGCCGCGTAATGCCTCAATATATATCAGTAAATTAAAAACAAATATACACGACACGATAGCAATGAGGGATCGCAGGGATGAATCACCCAACGAATCTAACCAGGAGCAAGTAAAGAACCGGTAAGAAAAATCGTATTCATTTGCCACAAAAGGCGGACACAGCTGGTTTTGACGCAAGCAATATGCATGGGCACGTCGCGGTTTGCTTTCAGTCCATCTTTTCTAGCCATACCCTCGAGGTATTGGAAGAGTACTGGTGCGTCACCGAAGGTAAAAATAGGCGCAAGTTAATAGCCGAACAACTGTCCCGTGAGTCATCCGCAAGTATTTTCGACATTACTGTGGACACCCTGTGCTTTTTTGCAGAACTGAATAACTAATTTGACCCAGTTGCGAGAAGCCCTCAAAACGCCCATTAATCAAGTAAGCCAGGTGGACAAAAGGGCTTAAAAACGCCGTATGAACAACACAGGCCTTCATTAAAAGTCTTTAAATTGCAAACATTTGCATAGAATCTTGGTATGAGAAAAGCTTAAGAATGAAAGTAAAAGTGGGATGCTGAAATGTGGAGGACATGCGGAAAACAATGATCAAAGATGTCACTGTATTTTCACACAATGTGTTTTCATGGTCACTAAGGCGGACAGGTTTTTCCAAATTTGTTCACACGAGTTATATAAGCCTGCCAAAACACTTATTAATTAAGTTACCATGACAGCCATCTAGTGGATTCGAGACTGATGATTTTACATTCCGTTTTGTGTAACAGGGTTAGTGGATACCATAGGGTGAATTAGACTGGGCAGATAATAACCCAAATGTAATTAAAATCACCACTACCGACCTCGCAGCTCATGGGTTAGAGGGCTGATGTATTCGAGTCCTGGCCTTGCCGTCGTTGGCTCGAATCTCACCAAGGAAGGCAGGCTTTTCCACAATTGGTTCGAATGTTAAATCTGTATCAACCGAAACACATACGGTTAGACAGGGCGGCGGACAGTAGAAATATTTAACTATCCTTTAGGACCATTTAAAAAACAATTGGTAATGTTTTTATTGGGACATAAATTGGAAAAGAACAGATAAAATCATTTTTCAGCTGCATAAAGCGATGGCTATGCCAAATTTAAGTAATGAACCAACTGAACGGGCATGATTTATTAGGTTGCATGTTTGTAAGTGGTGTTGGTTATAACAGTATATTCTCTTCTGTGGCAAGGCCTTTTTGTGGTTAATTCATAAAAGTGGTCCCAGGTGCTCATAATTTAGACTAAAGTCTTACCATAACCCACCATACACGTTGCAACTTTTTAAGGCTCTCAGCGTCTGATGAGTTTCATTGAAATACAATTCGGGGGTGGCAAACCAGTGACATGCAGCGTACACATTCCAATCCACCAACATTTCGACGAGTGCCTATTAGAGTAACGACAGTCCGTAATAGCAAACTAACACCAAAAATTGCAGGATAATGCCATTTGTGAACACGCAAATAGGGTGGGTCTTAATTCGCACTGATCATCACAGGCTATTCTAATTGCATAACAGCCAGTATGTTCGAATCTGGCCCTCTCGACAGTTCTGTTTTCGGAAACAGCCCGCGTTTAGTGCAACAGATAGAGTGTTTATCAAGAAATATATAGCAAAGAGCGATCTAACTGTTTAGAAATTGGCGCTGCCAAGGTAGCAACGAGCACCTAGAAGTTTTGTTTATTACACTGCAATTTTCAGTAGTAAAAACCCATTCAAAAGGCAGTTTGCAACATTAAAATACACAAGCCCTAAAATGCGCATTCCCAGAACCGATTTCTAAAAGGGTCGATTAAGAGGGCAGTCGTCGGATTAAAAGGGTAGGTGAATATAAAATGTCATACCGAAAAAATGCTGTTAGATTTTTGTTTTTTGCTTTTGTTTTCAGTTTTAGTCAGGAAAGCGCGTGTACGAAGAGCTGACCTTGGTTACGATGAAGGTCGGGGACTTCATCTGCAAAATGCCACAAAATGACGGTTCGGCATACACTGTAACTCAGAAAAAGCAAGAAGTTGTGTTGTACTGGCTAAGACATTCCATGTTCGTCAAATAAATCTAAGGCCTACAACTCGCATACAAATTGTTTTCAGAACTGTTGATACAACTTTTTACATAAGCGTATTGGTGCTTTAGAGAGAGAACAGAAAATAAGACCAACACTGACGAGACCATTTTTGCAGCATTTAAATATATTACCCTTGTATAATGAATAAGGCGTGCTTGCGTTTAGCATAATGCGCCAAGAATCGTAGTTTTGATGTTTGCCAGTTAACGCGAGTTTCCTCGGTTATCGTTGGAGCATTCTGTCATGAGTAAAGAGCTAAGAGTTAATCTGCAACGAGTCTTTCTTAATGCGATCTCTATCGCGTTCAACCATATGTGAAACAAATTACTACTACGGAAGCTTGTCGTATGTGATGAGCAACAGGTCATGTGTGACATGCGCAGACAAGTTATTGGTTTTGGCAGCCACTGCATTCCAGTTCCTCCAGCCGTTCTGACACTGATCTGTATTTTTAACATTCATGCAAATTGACATCTTTGGAGAGAAAGACTAAACATAATGTAGGTCTGGAAAATTGTTTATTGAATGCAGATATAACTTGGTGAATGGGAAGGGACTTAGCATATTCTATACATGGCTGCAGTTGCGTTCATTAATAGACCTCTTAAGCATTCTAGATGTACTTGCCTTCGAACGAAATAACGCTCTTTTCTATGTTATCTGCCTTTGTATCTTATGCCGGCCTGTCGCGTAAAAATATACGCCTTAAAACACCAGTATGTAGCCATTTTAGAGTATTTTAGACTCATTTTTGGTTTACAGTTCCGACCAAATTTTGACTGTATACATCAGAGCGAGTTTCTGGCATTTTCGAAGTTATTTTCTAGAAACATCCCGTTTTCAGGGATTGATCTAACATTTGAATTCATGCAGTTAACAACCGGCATTTACATTGCGATTGCGAGTCATCGGCGTGCAGACACCATCATTTTCTATGCGGATCATATAGAGCAGATTATTTAGAAAGTAAGAAATCCCTTGGGAAACGTGACAAACTTTATTTGGTGAATTTTCGACACTGGTTTCTCAGGTCGTCTTCAGATGAGTGGCAAGTGTGTAAAACTTAATATTTTTTAAAAAAACCAAAACATCGATCCCGTCATTTATTTTCTTCCAATATTTCATGTTCTTGGTTGAAATCTCGGGTTGATAGATTGTTTTCTTTTCCATCTTTTCCTGAAATGACTGCAAACGGCGTCTAGAACAATTTGCCGGAAAAGACACGATTAATCAAAGTTTTTGACTTCTAAAAATAAAGACATTTTTAGACGAGCAGACACCATTAATGAGTGTTTTGTTTTAAGAAAATGTATGCCGGTTTCCAGTGAGTGGCAACTTGGTACAAATGGTCTCGCCTCCTCACGGCTATTTGGTGCCCGTGTATGCGCGTAAAGGGCAACTTTTTACTTTAAACACAGAACGCAGCATTGCAAGGTGTCACACGGAATCCTGTAGACAACCTCCTTCTTATCTAAATAACCAACCTATCCTTATGATGTACAACCTAGTTGCGTAATGTGGTCGTCAATTTGTGCGACATGTGTACTCAATGTTTCCTCACGTGTCGTTGAACAAGTCCAGATCCGTTCTCCAGGTGTTCTGCTTGGACCCTTTGTCAAAACAAACTACTTCCTTGTCTTTTTCGTTAAATTTGTGTTTTCTCATGCACCGGCGTATAAACTCTCTGGGTAACCCATTTTGGGAAAGGAGTCTGAATAAATAATTGCATTCTATCTGATAAATATTCTGGTCTTAGCTGTGTGTTTTTGCTAGATTAAGTAGGCAAGTAACAGCAACAGGGTGGTTGCTAATTTAATGTAAAACAATGTCTGCATAAGTTAATTTGCAGCCAACTGGTGTGTACGTTGTCGCGTCATTAATTCGCTCTACGAGGACGTCAAGGAAAGAGTGTTTACTGACAACCGCTTTTTCGAACGTTAACAAGATTCCCGATAATGTTGAGTTAATGAAACTGTGGAGCATTACCATGTGATCCCATTTATCGACAACAAAAGAGTGATCTACGAAACGCACTCATAATTTGGGATTAACTAACGGTAGGGACATAGATTCCAATTTTTGCATCGAGATTTCAACAGCAAAACCGGAGAGAGGTGATCCCATTGGAGCTCTCTTTATCAATTGGTAGTACTTATGTGTAAATGACAAATTCGTTTCTAGACAAAGGTCCAAGAGTTCAAAGAAAGCAGGTACAGGGGTATCTGTGTCGTAGGATTGCAGGCACTCTTCTGTATATTGCCTTGCCAAATCCAGTGGTATAAAGGTGAAGAGAGAAACGACATCAAACGATGTCACGATTTCAGCAGCTGCAATTGTGATTCCTCGTAGTTTGTCTAGAAACTCTACGGAATTCTCGAGTGAAGTTCTACAATTTTGTACCAATGGATGCAGTTTGCCAAATAGCCATTTGGAGATCTTGTATTTGGATGCATTGATTAATGACACTAGCGGTCGCAGTAGTACTTCTGGTTTGGGAATTTTAGGTAGTCCGTAGAGAACTTATTATTTTCAACTCACTGTTCTTGTGCGGCACATTTTTCAATACAGAGCAGATTTCCATTTCTTGTACAAGAAGCACCACCCCTGCTGGTAACTCCCATCAGTTGTTCAGCCTAAAGAACTGTGCCGATGTCCTGTCTGTGCGTGACAATTCGATCTTTTCTCAAGGATAGTATGAGCACTTAATTCCCTTTGTGTTAGCGGATTTGAAGAAACTAGATATTTTAATGCGGCTCTGGAGAGGTATATTTTTATTACCCACACAAAGATATCATTATTCCTCGTGGCCCTTCATTACTTATTTTCGTATTTATAGTTGACATTTTAGGCTGCATATGCCACTGTCCTTAACCATAGCATGGTTTATCTTTGTTCAAGTTCAGAATTATCTCTACCAGAGGACTATGTGTTCAAACTAACAGACTGAAACCTCAAAACCCTAAATCTGAGATGTTGTCCGACACGTAATGTTAGCCGTATTTCTTCCTTTGGTAGTGATAAATAAACTCCACAAGAGGCAGCTCGCTGCTCGTCGAGATTGGCAAAATGTTGTTCAAGATTATGATGACCGGTTTGATTTATCAAATGTGGATCTAAACAGAAATGCGGTCTGCCAATTAAGAACTCCTTTGTTGGTAGCTCTACAAAAAGTTGCACGAGAGTTGTGCTCAACCAATGAGGCAACCAGATGGGGGTCCGCATGCCTTCTTAGGCTGTGTGCGTATTGTGGTGCCACACAGACCTGCAGTGCTAGTCAGAATCAACCGTCTGCACCCAACCTCGCCTCTTGTCGTCTTGACATTGTCAAAACACAGGGCTGAAGTGGGAGAGACAGGTGAGGGTGTGGCAGATGCGCACAATTATATTTTTACTCTAAATCAATACACGCGAAAATTAATATCTTGCGCTCAGCAGGCTCTGCGGCACACCATGAAACATTCAAACTGTTTCATACTGTTTATCAGTGTCATTATTTGGTATCCAATCACATTCACGAGTACTGTATCTGCAGTTTTACGACTTATTCATAATATGCGGAATTTCGTGAATTTTCGTTTTTTTGTTTTCCAAGCAGACATTATGGTTCTTTCATATATTTGTCTCAAACCGAATTCATTTACATCTTATCATTGAACTCGCATGTAGACAATGAGGAGGGTTGTCGGGTTATACTAATTTTTCCAAAGCGTTTCAAGTTTTATTTGTTTTTTACCACTTTAAACAGCAAGAAGACTTTAAAAAACGATTACTTTTCTGCAGTCCATCAACATACACAATGCAAACCGAGGAGTATTGTCTAGGGTAGAAACTTGGATGCTTCTGAAAACTTACTATTTATGCTTCGCTGTAAAATATGAGGTCGGAAAAGTGTGTCGTGAAAAGCTTTATTTCACAAGTAGAGTTTGGGTAACATTATCACCTAGTAATACCAACAATCAGAACTTTATCCCCTCTGTTATTTCTTTAGTCAAAGGAAATTATTAATTTAATACGCAATGGAGTCGACTTTAAGTCACTTTGGCAGACTTAACCGAAAAAATCTGTTTACGCTATCTTTTTATGTGTCAGTATTGACGAGCAGACTCATGTCATATACTTGTCAGCCAAATGACAGAATGTGGCCATAATTCACCGATAATCTAGACAGAACACTGAGGTTTTGCATGAACAAGTTAATAGGGTGCGAATTGTTATGTTGACTCATGACCTGTCAACCTGTCACATACAAATTAGAAATTATTAAACAGATTAGAGTAAACATTGCGACAACTTTATGTGCATATGAAACGCTTTAAAAAGAAGAAAATGGTTTAGGCAAGTTTGCGTTTAAGGTAATATCTGACTGGAGCTTTTTTCAAAACGCATCTGAACGGGGTCGCAAATCCGAAAAGAAAAGAATTTAATAATAACCCCAAAATCAAAAATGTTATATTTCGCGTCACATATGATGCATTCAGTCTTAACAATTCATATGATAAGACCGAGTGTGTGTCGAGGCGTGCAACTCAAACAAATTCGGCTACAGGAAAGACCCCAAAAATCTTGCTTGTGGATCCGTGTTATTTGTAAATGATGCGGGTTTAAAAATATGATTTTACATAATCCCGAATTAGAAATTTAAAGTTGACGCTGGGAACCACTATATGAGTGCTGCTTAGTTATCGTATAAGGCATCAAAATGAACATGCATAACACAAGTATTCCAGGCATATTTACCGGTCTGACAATTAGACGGCTATAAATAGCCCTAAAGGTTAAACTTCCCATACTAATCCGGCTGTTACAAATATAAAAAAATCATCCGAATTAAGCGCGAATTGCCTGCTCCGAGCTTGACAAAAAAGACCGAAATAATGATTTCATAAATCATGGCTATTCCTGGTCTGCTGTTTTTCCCAACCCCATTTGTTTATCGCGGACTAGGAACTTTTTCGAATGTCGATGACCGTTTCTGCTTTTGCCTGCGTTCCTCAATGAAAGACTTTGCCGCTCTTTTCATACAAAGCGTCAAAATTAATTTAAATCCTCTGAGTCTCTTTCATGTGTTTTGCAGTGAAAACGAACCATCACGCTAGGCAACAATCCACGGGGAAGGTTCTGGTGGCGGTTGAGGCATACGCTTTACGGAGTTTACGTTCTTTTTCAATTTATATCTGGATCAAGTGTGTTTATGCTGTGCTAATGCTAAAGAAATAGCCGAGCTTACTGATGATTGGGCATCACAGAACAAAAGATGCCCATATGATAAAAGGGAAGATATCCTTTAAGATAAGGTGCTATTCGCTTTCATTACAACCTTGCTTTTTGCACGCATAATGCACAGAAGAATGAGACAGAATGTAAAGTAGTTCCACACGAACTGTAGACTTAGTTACCTTTAGTGGCGTGAGATTGGGCTGAGTTGATTTGCTCGCATAAGAGAAAACTTCAAGTTCCCGACGGAAGTATGCAGTCGCTGAAGAATTCCGGAGTATACCAGATTTGATTTAAAAGGTTTAGGAATAGTGTTGGCGTAATTTACAGAGCAGTCACATTATTGTATTCACAAATGATTTCAAAAGTCATTGAACTCAATAAAAAGGTTTTCATAGCACTATGTTTTGCTTATCATTTATCAGCATGCAGGCCGCTGACTTTATTTTATTCGACAATTATTGATGATGATCCATATTTAGCACTTCAAAGGGAAAGATTTCGTATGGTTAAAAACAGCAAAATTTATTTTCATATGCAAAAAGATGATATTGCGTCCAATTGCAGTGTGATATACGACTTTCTAAACGACCAGAAGACTGATAATGCGTTAGGTAACCTGCTTATCCACCCCTGTTTAGAATTTATGCTGTTAATACTGTGATGAATGTGTTTCAAAATCAAATGATCAGCCAAATTCTAAAAAAATATTGGCTTTAGTACCGTTTTCAAGGTTTTAAAAAGACATAAACCTGGAAGGCTTAGTTGCATAGCATTAAAAGTTCCTGGACGGTTTTGTAAGAAAAAAGTCGAAGCTTGCAGTCTCCTAGGAAGGATGCTCTTTGGTAGTCCATTAGATTAATGAAAAGCAATTATCTCCGGGCTTAGAGTGCATGCCTTAATTTATGTTAGTTCTCGGACGATAATATCGGACTTAAATTTGAAAGACTCTGTCGGAATTCGTTGACCACTTTATCTGCAAGATTGCATATATCCAAACCGGGACGCGGAGCAGAAGTTGAGGATTGGGAAAACATGCATAAGTCTTTGGCGTACCGACTACTTCAACCTGAAAACGCCAGCTAATAAACCAAACCAGACAGTCCACTGGGAAAATTGAGCAAGTTCAAGTCTAACGGTGTCAGGTTAAGGTAAATTATTAATGATTTCTTAAGAGTGGTAGTTTAACCGTCCTTGCCGACGATGTCTACCATGTGCTTCACTACATCAAAAGAGCAGTGCCGGCGCCTTGAATGAGAGTTAGTTTTGTAGTGCTAGCAAACATGTGCAGAATCCATCGCATTCTCCCTCCCCCACCGGAATCCGATATCAACACAGAGTCAAAAGGACCGCAAGCGGGAGAGGGCACAGATAGCTAAAACGCCGCAAAACCGCACATAGGCGTACTGCCACACCCCTTGGTCTACGGAGCACAATTGCCGGGACACCATGAAGAAGGGGGGCGGCTCGGCGCCTCATTGACATCACGTAATTCGGCAGATGGACTAGGCGCCACATCGGAAAATGTTGGAATTTGTTATTGGTGGGCATTCTCGATAACGTCTGCCGTAATCTGGTCTGGCTCCTGTGTTGGTTTTGGGGAATTTCTCACGTAAACCGGCACATATTGCAGGAATAATGGTCACCTAACAGAAGTTCATATTGCCAGAAGGGTTGCATATTCAATGGCTGTGTTAGGGTTGGTTGAAAATCTGCGCGTTTGCCTTGTAAGAACCATATACTGCCACTTTGTACAAGTCGGTTAAACCAGGAACAGTTTTCCAAGGCAACACACAATCGGCAGTTGCTAACTACTATCCCAAACTTTGGGAGAAAATGAACAGTCCTTGAGGACAACATTTGCATCTACCTAGGCGTACGACAAATTAACTGTTTGTAATGGCGTTGCCAACCTTGTGTACCGCGGCAGGATGGACGCATGGACAGTGCCTTGTACCTTGATAGTAGATTTGCTTTACATCTACCGCACTCTCTCCCGAATGAGCCCGGTGTGAGGACAAACGTAAGACGATTAGCGTCATGTTAGCTTACAATTAGGTGTGCCAATGCCATCTCCATATATAGTATTTGCTATGGCTGCGCAGTCTAATGACGCATGCGAACCTCAACCTGGTTCCCCTTATTAGTCCACCGCAATTCTCGTGCGTCATCTGGCAGGGTCAACAACTAGCAAAATACTAAAAAAACACTGTACGCCTGTCTAGATCTAAATTTGATAGCTCCAACTAGTCAACAAAATCTTGAAAAACGTCATGCTGATTTTAGCGAGCAGTGTACTGCCTCTAAGGAGGTTTATTTGTCACTACCAAAGTAAGAAGTACTGACACTCGCACAAGCCTAATGACATTTTAAACTCAGTGTCTAATGTTTCGCTGTATTAGTCCAAATGCATTTTCCTAAATTTTGAACAACTCTGGGTATTAATAAACTTAAATTTGGTCTTAGTTAAAGACAATAAAATATGTCATGCAATAGTTTTGACTTACAAGCTATCCAATAATAATATGGTAGGCTAACAAAAAAAAGTTTAGTAAATGTGGAACTCACTCACCCATATTTGAACGCATAAGTGTTCGGTATAGTTACAAAGCTAGTCGCGACTAGTAAGATGTTAAAGTGGACTCTCAAATGAGACGAAGGTAAAGATCATGAACTATTAACCGTCACTCGAGACAGAATAGGGACTTCTTAGTTATAAGTCCACTTGGTGATATAAATCATGCGATATGCCTAACCGGATGAGAGACATCTTCTAAATCGAAAACCGACCAAATCGCATCGAAAGAACGTCCAGTTTATAAAGAATCTCTCCGGCTTAATGAAGGCACATATATATGTATTTAAAGTGATAAACCGCCATTTAGCTGGGCAAAGGTGTACAAGTGCTTCCGTTTTTTCAAAAATAACGTGCTTTCGTATACCTAATTTCGCAGTATTTGTCGCAATAAAATAGCCATTTTCAGTTAGACGACAGTCGTTTTCATATATTTTCAAAGTAGATACTAACGACCGTTGAAAGATTCACATGCCTAGATGCGGAGCTTGGACTATGGCGTTATTAAAACAAGAGACTTTCACCTAAACTTAAATGTTTTCTGACAATAGCACAACTTAGGCATATATTATGCATACGAAAAATCGTTATAGAATAGGCTGACCCAATAATAAAAGCAAACCAACGTCCACATGTTCCAAAGAGCCAACTCGATTGCTTTCGTGCCCTTCAAGCTTTAGGTTACTTATAAGACTTTAGGTATACAAAGCGTCACCCATCTGAGCAAAATTAACACACTCCGAGTTATGATTAGTGGAGGTGATATGTTGGCTGCATGCATAAAATACTTTCTTCAGCCATAAAATTACTTAGCAAATAGTTTCTTGACTGATACTGACTGAATTGTTTTAGCGCGGTAGTTCTACCGAATTGAATCGATAACACAGCTGCAAACGGCGAAGTATGAATTTCAAACTCAGTCGTGTCTGTGGACAGATCGTCACCGCATCTTAACTGCCTCCACGTCAAGCTGATTGCAATTATGTATCGCAATATATAATGATCATAAAAATAGAAAACGTCCAGCTGTTGTGGTAAACTGAGGTCTCTCCTATGCGGAATAATATTTCAATAGTTCGTCACTTTATGCTGGAAAGGAACAAGGCAGTTAAAACTGGCGCACGACTGTAATAATCGCGTCTGTCCACAAGTGAGCCAATGTGACCATTTATGAAATCTGATGTCAGATGTAAAACAGTATGAATAAAAAAAGTTTTGGGCAGTTCTGTTTTTTCTAAAAAAAGGAGAAATTCGTCCTTGACGTGTTTGAGAGTAGATATTTACTCAGGCAAATGGGCGATGAACCTAGCCATGGTTATCGTAAGAACTGATACGATATTAAATCTTTTTATCTCTTACTCGGCACGTAGACGAAGTGTGAACTCGTAGATTTGAAGGATAGGATCAAGATGAGGAACGACATTTTCCCGTCAATTTAAAATTTAATCTGATGCTCTTGACCAACATCACTTGCATGGCCGCACTGTGATCCCTCATTAACAAATTACTAAAATACTGGCTGTATAGCATTCCTTGTTTTAATATTTTGCACAAAAATATACTCAAATAATCAAACTCACGAGTCGTCTGGATTGACCAACAAGACCTTATTGCCATTCGAGCGCTAAATGCTAAAAGGGCTCCTCTAGTGCCCGCGGAATTCGTAAATTTTCTTTTCGTTAGAAGTTAGATGTATCCATTGGTATATAGTTTATCGTAAATGGACCAAGCATGCCTTCTCAGACCCTGAACAATTTGCCCATGAGCAGGAGTGCTAACCAGCTCAAACTTCATCAGACAACATTTGTGCCCGATTTAATTCCTTTTTAATTGGTCTTATATTGCAAGTGGAAGGCTAAGGTGTTGATGTAATGGTTTTCATTAGTTGATACTGTGATAAATCGAGCTTACTGTACAGTTTTAACGGCGCTTGTAAACTTGCTAACGTCAAGTACACAATTCCGTAAATTTGTACAATTTTGTTCTGTAAAACTGATTGTTGGAAAATAATGCTTTGTAAATTGCATGGAGAATTTATCAATTTGCATAGAGGGGACAAAGACAAATCTTGCGGATTAAAATAAAGCAGCTGATTTTCTGCACAGTAATTTGATTTGGAACATTCGTATCCGACAATTATTTGGAATTCAAACTAGTTTTTTGGGCTATTGCACACAAACAGTTTCAAACCGTACGTCTGTACTTCGCATATCCTCAAAAGTGCAGTACATTTTGCAAAATCTCATACGATGTTTTTAAGCTTGTTTCCACTGAGCTTATCGACAAACATAGTCTTAGGGAAAACCATAATATCTTAAGGAGTTCTTTAGGTTATCGTCAAACTATTTCAGACCCAGGTAACAGCAAAAATGACGTCCTTTATTCCAGATGTGGATTTGGACCTTTAAATTTTTAGGTTATCGGATAAACCAAAAGTAGGAAAATTACTTGAGTATACAGAGCACTCAGAAATTAGAAATGAAATTATTCAAGCAACTTGGTAAAAACGCTCATTTTTGTCGCCTTTTCTATCTGTCATTACAAGCGGTATTCCATTGTAAATTCATTCGGGCCGGGTTTGCCTATTTTGAAAAAAATGGTCAATAGTCGCGGAACGTAGTATAAAGCGAGCTCGAGCATAAATAAGCAGTTAGTAAGCCTTTAATCCGAAGAGGTGGTGCGAGACAATGAAGCAGTTTTCACAGTACCGGTCTCAGCGACCGTATGTTTCAAACTATCGGGTGTGAACCATACCGATAAGCACGCAGTATAACCGTGCTTTGAAATGCCTTTACCAATGGCACAGATTTTTGGAGTGTAATCGTGAGTGTGATAGTAAGCTGACTTAAAAAATCTTGATATTTTCTTACGTGCCCGTAAATCACACGCAGATGGCTATTCTTTTTACAATGCCAAGTATCCATAAGACGCAGCCGTACGCCAGGCATATAGTTAATCATGACAACCAGCAATTTCGAAAGAAAAATCAATGAGGCATAAATTAAGCAAGTGTTTTATATGGCTAAGAATAACAGGGAAAATAATGAAATGAACTGATAAAATGTGGTTCAAGTTGCAAAAAAGATTTATTGACCATTCCTTGCTTTAAATCGGCGAGGAATTGCATCCTTCACTTGAAATTCTACGATCGACAGCAGACGCACTTTTCTAAGTAATGTTTTATTAAAATATTTTTTCACTAATTTCACATGGTTTCCTTACGCAAAGCCCACTGCTACGAGAGTCGGACACGAAAAACAAATGAACGGTGGAATTAACTGACACGAAATACTTTGCTTGGGACTCCAAGTCCACAAGCAACTGACAAACAAAGGAAGTGGCGAACTGTTCAGTGCGTATAGTCGTTGACATAAAAACGCACAGTATAGTCCGAAAATAAGATCTGAAATGTTCTTTTAACAAACAAACAATATTTATGGGCACCATGAACTGGCGAAATAGGATTTGTAGGCCCATGAAATGTCAACCGAAATTCCGAAATGCGTTTTCGTTTTGAAAAGATTAAAAGAGTAGTGCTGTACACCCTAACCATCCCGCTGCAAAATTATGTAAAACTTCCGTTAAATCAGAATGCCTGATTTTGAATGAGATTCTTCGAGGCTGGATGCAAAAACTTCACTCTGTAACAAATGACTACCTAGGTATATTCAACTTACCTCATTGATTTTTGATGCCCAAAATATTCAATTATATTGCATGGAAAACAGGCATGTAAATATTCATTCTTTTGCCCACTCGGTATGGCATTACATCTCCTTTCAAATTTACGCTCGCAAAAAACGCATAACTCGGTTATTAAAGACTTTTCCAATTTCCGAATAATTTCGAACCCAACCTGCAGTTGCACTTGCATTCAGAGCTCCCCAATTAGAATTCGTGTATTTTCCGCGTACGGACAGCTATACATTTTTCTACGGTATGAGGAAAAGATTATGTGGGTTCCATAAAATTTAGCAATGGATTTGAGCCATATTGTTAACTGCAAAGACATGGCGTTTTATGAGCGGCTCTTTTACGGTATTAAAACATCTCAAGTTAGAAATATTTTTAAAACCGAATTATATACTTCCTTTGAGTATAAAACTGGAAGGAAGAGTAATTGTCTACCCAGTATGTAAAACAGTAAATTTTTTTCCCATGTTTTCCAAAAAATATGATTGGATTGTTTAAGGCCTCGAAAGTCAATGAGAAAAATGCATGCTACTTAGGTAGTCACTTTTTACAGAGTATAATCTTCGCATGCAACCACGAAGAAAGTCGTTTGAAAGCTGCATCCTGGGGTAACTGAAGTATTAAAGAATTACGTTGCAAGATGATTAACTTTACAACGCTACCTAATTAGTATTTTTGAAACGAAAACGCATTTCGAATTTTGGTTGACATTTCACGAATTATCTTACCTACTGTATGTTCTCTCATAGTGCTTTGCAATGCAGGAAAAAAGTACTTTGACTCGATCCTGGATAAAAAAGTAGGACAGCTGATTGCTTTCTCATGTCCAGAAGGCAGTCCTTTCGAATCCCCTGCAACGCGTGGTGACTTGCCCTGACTGCGTAGCTTTCGTACATATAATGTCGACTGGGTTTAATTGTAGTTCATTAATCTTTCCTAAACTGGCTTCTAGTTGGCCACTGCATCCCAATCCATATAACCCTTTGGAAAATACGGTAATGAAATACGCCACTCCAGGTTAATAGGCCTATCTGGGGTTGAAAGTTTTTCCCATTAGTAAGCGGATTGAGAGGCATTATCGACACATATAGAAACAACCCTCAGAGATCTGAAGAAATTGAATGAAACGTTAACAGTGTTAACATGCCCGCGTTCCTGTCTTCGCATACAATACGAATGCATAAATATTGGCTTCTAAGTAAAAGGTATTTTACTTTCTTCTGGATTTAATTAAAATGAGTCAAATTTTGGTTATTATTTCAGGCTTAAGACGTCATAATCAGACCCCAAATTGCTTATAGCTACTCCCGAAAGACGAAAAGCTCATACCATAAGCAAGCCAAGTAACCGAGATTAAATGCTTCATACACGGTTATCCTCAAAATCATTTTATCAAGGGAACGTCCAAGATGAAGCAAGTATTGCGAATCCAATATTTCACATCATGAACGCCGGAACAGTGTTCAAGTAAGTCTTACTTGTAATAAATGGAAAATAAACAATCAAGGACCTATGATAAAACAGGAATTGCCTGAACAAGTCAGATGACATTGCCACACCCCTATGAGAGCAAGGAAGGGTTTCAACAAATATAACTTTTCATCAGACGAAACTCACAACAGTTGTCAGAGTACACGTGACTTCGAACATCAACGACTGTTTGTGAGTTTCTTGAAATATATTGTACTTTATCGATAAAGGTAAAGATTAAAGGTCCAGATATTGTGTCGCGCTCATCATCTCCCGAAGAAGAAAAGAGGGCGAATTCATAGACCAAATTATATTTGAACAGACGTTTTGGAAACCCTCCCGTTTCCATCATCAGTGTGTTGGCTATCCCTGCTGGCGTTGATTGCTTAAGCCTTGACGCCTGCCTGGTATTATATCCGTGCTCGAGGCACGAAATATGACCTGCCCATTTGCCGCTGATTAGCATCGACCACTCTGGTGGGCCCGTGTTACTTTCGAGCCCTTTGCGGCCTTCGTAATTGTTGGTAGGCCAGCATGCTTCCCGGCCTCCCCGTCGTCACTCGACGGACTGATCAGTTGTTGGGGCTCACGTGATTTGATCTCAGCCACGTGAGCGTCGCGGTGAGGTGGCGTCCCATGCTGGTCACATGACGCCCGGCCGGCTTCTCTCGTACTTTCCGTTGGCATCGGCTGTCGGCCACACGTGACTTTGTTCAACTGTCCTGATGGCCTTGTCCGCACTGACGAGAAAAAAAGAAAGGTTTGAAGCAGTTTTGCTCCGGGAGTACCTCTGCCTACTTTAAGGGATACCTAATTTAATCGACTAACTAACGTCTGTGCATAAACGCATATCCTACAGAGGCGTTTCCTTTATTAAAGAAAAGAAACACAGAAACTTAAAATTCCTTTGTTTTCACATGCGTGTTGGTCAGCATAACATTTTGCGACAAAATACTATGCTGGCTCGCTTATTCAGTACCTTCGATTTTGTATAGGAATCGTCAGAACACTCTCGGTACAGTACTACGAATGCCGGCTTTCATTACACACGAAACCTTTACACAGCACCGCCCATAAAACTGGACTCAATTTTAACCCAGCGGATGCTGTGATAATAATCTCATTTATCGAATCCGAGGACGCAGTGCATTTCGGGGCATAACATTAGTGCAAAATTTAATATGCATTTTAAGTGACTTCACAGTCTGCCAAGACCGTTTGCAATCCCACTATGCAGACGTAGAAGAAGCAAAGTAGCAAGGATATGGTTCACGACCGGGGTTACTAACCCCGGGGGGGGATTGTGCTAAGATAAAATAACTGGCGATGTTTATTTGTACGTTGCGGAGGCTATTGAGTGAGGGCGATAGGATGCTGTAAGATGACCGTGCAATACCGTTTTGACAATGTCTGCAAAGTGGCATTAAATTTACTTACCATTGCCATCAAACGGTAAGAATTGTGTCCTTTTAATTCGTAACTATATTGAGGGGCGAAACGTGTGATATCACAAAGTTCTTGAATGTTCAGATCTTTTTTTCAGCACAAATGTTTCCCAGAGTAATTAACTCTGTCCATAAACCATACAATTATCAGAAAAATTATACGAAAGCACTTTTCTGATTATTAATCGTCAGGCCAGTACAGTAATATGATAGTCTGCCCGTCGGTTGCGTCGATGTGCGCACTACAGCAAAGTGGGCTCAGGGACAGTGACTTGCGAGTGAATTAGTCTATAGTGATAGTAGACTTACCCTGCATTTACTAACCTCACATCATCCCCACCGACCTGGGCCGAGAATCAGATCAGAATCAAGGTAGAGGCTAGATTTCAAGTTCCAGGTGAAGCATCGAAACAGTGTGTTTATTATTCTGTGTTTTCAAACTCCTGCTGGAGTCGAATGGCAAGAAAAATAACAAAAACAGAACGGAAGACTATAACACAGCGTGCTAGCCAATCACCGGCCGATGGCGAAAGACTAAGGGTGACTGCGCAGCACTCTGTTCGCTGGGGGCAGATCGATAAATCGATTAACAGAGTCAATCAGACCGGAACCCGGTCGGGGTGCAGTGACCGACAATGATAAGGAGTCTGTCTACGCATTTCACACGCCTGGTCTACCCACAATGAACCAGGCTTTCAAACAAAAAGATAGAGGGTCGATTCCGACCACAACTGAGCATGGGTGCTAGATAAGACACATTGATAAGGGACCTATGCAGTCTGACTTACCGCACTGAGAAGACCAAGTTATTCTGTCATTTGGCAGCCTTCCATGTCAGAGCTTATAGCGCTCCGTGATACATTAAAGCACATCAGACTGCTTCAGTTATTAGTAGACGTTGAGGGATGATCTCACTTGCTATTCTCCCTCTCTCTCTCTCTCAGATATCAGTACGCTGTCCATGCTGGTCAGTTGTCCAATGCAGCGATTAGGGGTAGTTGATGCTTTTAAATTTCTCCACTAATCAAATGCCAATTTGGAGTAGATCAGTATATTCTAGGGTATAAAGGCGTTGACGAAAAGCGGCAATTTCTAAATTGGAGTGTCTACCAGAAAATAGACCAGGAATGCTACGGGGACCAAATGAAAAACTGAACTCCTCGTAGCTGTGTCATGTAGCGGCAGAATGTCAGCTAGTTTGGAATCTTCTTACCTTTTTCGGGTTAGTGGCTGCCAGTGCAGAAAAACCCGTCTGCACTAACCATACACGACTAAGCAGATTATTAAACAAAGGGGTTGGGGTTGCCCGGTTTTTTCTTGCCACGTTGAGAAAGAGCTAAATGTCAAAATGCTTCCCATTTAGACCCTAGGTTTAGATCTCGTGCCTACGTAGTTTATATAGACGCATTTGTGTGTGGTGCAGGTGCTGGTAATGAGATGCGTGATGCTGTTTTTTGACCAGCGATGTTTTACTGCAGTTTTTGATAGATGCGCCAAAGGCCAAACAAGCTCATACGGTGACTGAAATACAACAGCATTTTAGGCAGTCAAAGTGAGGTCATTGTTCACAATCGTATAAGTATCACAACAAGGCTTGACAAAATACAACGCACGATGCTACTAGACGAAGTAATAGATGAAGAGTGACGAAAATATAGCATTTATGTTTAACCCGCGACAACAAAGCGGACTAAAGTGAAATGAATGAAATTCCTCCGCGGTGTCAGCCTAGCGAATGCACAGGCTACTTTCAAACTCTTTCAGGGTTGTGCGTACATAACTCCACAATACCTTTCTCTCGACAGATAATTAATCGAGGTACCAAATTTCTGGCCAAAAATTTCATTTTCCAAACCAGATTTTAAACAGATGAGTTCGGAATTTTCAATTTAAAAATGTCCTGGGTCAGACAGAATATGTGGGATGTAAATCGTTAAAGAAGGTTGTGTAATTCAGTTGCAGCGTCGTAAACTCTTGCTATCGCTTCTGCGAAACACACAAGCTAGCAATTAGATATATTACGAGAACCCATCTTAAGAAGGTTAAATAACTACTCCAAAGAAAATAAAAACGGATTAAAGAGCCTGCAAATGCATATGGTTGCGTGCTAATAAACCATTGTAAAGTTGCGAAAATCGAATCCGTCCTGACTTATGATACCGCGTTCACAAAATGAAGATGAAACAAGGATAACTTGAAGTCTCAAATGTCGGGATCGCAAATGACTTCACAAACTTAATGATCAAGTAATTCTTGGTGCAAATGCGGTCAACTATCTGAAGTCCACTAGCACAAACCCATCTAAGTCAAAGGGCCTGCCATTGTTTCACAAATTCCATTTTTCTATGCCAGTGATGTCACTATTTGCGATTTACCCCATCAAAAAGATGTAAAGGGCTAGTTAAAAGACGGAAGTCGATTCTTGGCAAAATAAAATTCTGGCGCATAAGACCACTTGCGAGCATATTGACTCCATAAAAATACGAATCCAATGGGTAAGTAATGTAACTCTTATGTCTTATATCTGTTCATCTATAAACTGCTAACGGATCAAGTAAAATATTTATATAAAAAGACTATTCAGTCTGTTTCCCCGATGGACATACCGACAGAGAGTTGCGTTTGTCAGTACACTTAATATTTAGCACAGTCTCCATGGCTAGTCGGCAAAGGGTTTTTTACAGGAAAACGTGGACAGGACAATATACATATTTTACAGCTCTTTAACTTCTGCCTACATATCGAGGCTATGTACTTAACCGATTTAGAAAAATATGCACTCCGGATAAGCAGAGAACAAACGTCTTCTCGTATAGAAAATGACGAAAAAATCGTGTATCTAATAAGTTTATCACAAGATACGTGGAGGAGTTGCCGTCGAAAACGGGTGTGTTGATTGCTAAAATGAAGGAACTGTTTGCGCCCATTGCCTTTCCGATGTGATTTGACTTGCAATATTTACAAAGTCGTCTAAAGTTCATTATTAAGCGCACTCGGCTAGGCGATAAGACAATAATGATATTCTAAGGCAAATTATCTGTTCCCCATGACACCACAGATAGGCTGCTCACTCCGACTTCTCAGTGTGCACCTACATCACACTCATTCATGTGAGACAGGCTATGTTTGTAGGACTAGAGGGATGTAACATCAAAAGGTATCTTTTGATGTTACATAACTTTATACTTCTATTCCCCAGGACCTGGCGATCGAGACAATTGAACTGCTACTACAAAGCAAATACGATGAAACGGAGAACCATCTTGGACACGCCTAAATCCTTCAGCTCCTTCAGCTCTGTCTCTGTCACGTTCGACGGGACAATCTATGAACAGGTGCAGGGCACACCAATGGGTTCGCCGATTTCCGGATTCATCGCCGAGGCGGTCCTGCAACGGTTAGAGTCGCTGGTCTTCCAACACAACAGACCGAAATTCTGGGCACGGTGTGTGGATGATACCTTCGTCTTCATCGAACGGGATCAGGTGCTGACATTCCAAGAACATCTCAACGCCGTCTTTCCGGACATTCAATTTACGATGGAGGAGGAAGAGAACAACCAGCTGGCCTTCCTAGGTGTGATCGTATGCCGCAAGGATTGTGGTGGACTAAAGACCAAAGTGTTCAGGAAAGCGACAAATACGATGCAAGTACTGAACTTCAACAGTAACCACCCAATCAGCCACAAACGCAGTTGTGTAAGGACGCTCTATCGGCGTATCGGAACGCACTGCAGTGAGCCGGAAGACAAAATTGCTGAACTACAATACCTCCCACGGGTCTTCAAAGCCAATGGCTACCCGCGCAACTTCGCCGACCGGTGCATACGCAAAAGGGACGAAAGGCCTAACCGCACCAAGTCTTGGCGAGCGCTTCCGTATGTCAAGAACGTTTCGGAAGCTGTCGGCGGCCTTCTCGCACCACTTGGGGTTGGAGTGGCACACAGACCGGAGGCAACCATCAGGCGTCTGATCATGAAACCGAAAGACCCACCGCCACGGCTAGAAACGTCTGGAGTCGTTTATCGGATCTGGTGCAGTTGAGGACAAAGCAACTACGTCGAAGAAACCGGAAGACAGCTCCGAACGAGAATGGCCGAACACGCGGCAGCGGTGCGCAGAAATGACGTCAGCTCTCAAGTTGCGGCTCATTCGACGAGATCCGGCCACACATTTAAATTCGATGAGGCCGAAATTCTCGCAAGAGGTGACAACCGAGTGAGCCGGGAGCTACTGGAATCATGGTTTACTGGTCCTCAGTCCATTAACAAGTGCAACGATCTTCCCATTCAGTACAGCGTGCTGAGACTTCGTCTAGGCGGAGTAATTGGCCACGCGGGGAGCGCACAGGTGAACACTCTTCCCAACACCCGGGTCAACGCGTCAGATGGTCGAGCAATCATCACGCCAACATCCAAAGCACGTGATGAAATTGCAGCAATTATCGACTCGAATGTCGGCCATCAAGCAATGATCACACCAAGTGTGACAATCCCGGATGAAAGGGGGAGCCGTGAACGTTCATAGGTATGCGGCAGCATGGCTACTGCATCCTATAAATACCACAGTCCCTTGTGCAACAGCCACCCGTTTCTGCTCTTTTGTCTCTGATAATGGATTCGAGTAGGAATCCGAAACGTCAGGCTAATAAAGCTCTTGTCCCGGCGATCGTGTCTCCTTCTTCAAGATTACTTCCTGGGACTCGGCTCTTCGCTTCTATTGGCATTCTGCAATGTATTAACCTTAACAGGAAAAGAATCGCATGTTCCATGGGAGCTTCAAAATTCGGAAATAGATCCTGCCCCAAAGCTTAACAGGCTTACTGTTGTATAGGGCATTTAGAGGAGAACATGCTTAAGATAATTGGGTTTTTTCCATGTCGGAACAGGGAAAAACGAGTTTTTCAGAAGAGAGAGAGGAGCTACATACTGGTGATGCAGGGAAATTTTAGTATAAATATGTCTAAATTATACAAATTAACCAAATAATAATCATTTACTGCACCGAAACACATGATGTTAGAGATAACAAATGAGCAGAACCAAAACCATATTGTTAAACTTTTTATAGAATACAATTTGTCTCGGAAAACCTTTATGTAAATCTCTTTATTCTGTCATCTCCTTCACAAACATTACATTGCTGGTAGTCTTGCATGGGTTGATGCGCGAGCATAAAATCAGTTGTGTCCTCGGTGTACCTGGAAGTAATTGAGAAATCATCAAGGAAAGACGGTTTTTTGAATGCTGTTCCTAATTCCGTTGACGTCAGGGCCACCACGACAGCGAGTCAAGTGCGAATAAAGGGTTAGGGATATAAATGAACGAAGTGGAAGTTAGACGGGGAGGTGGTGGGCGAATGTAGGACATGTCAGTCGATCCAGCAGTCCGCCAAGCGGTCTGGTGGAAAGGCAGGCGACGTCTTCTTTTTTTCATCTCTCTAAGTCCGGCAAAGAAAGGGGAATAACTGTCCTCAAAATCAGAACGTGCTCGCGGAAAAGTACAAAGTAGACTGTGAGATGACGTTGTACCGGACTTTGCGAGCGCAAGAATATGAGCTGCATGTGTACTGGTGATGTTGTTCAACTAGACACGTTCGCCTTCCAGGTGGAGTCCAATAGTACAAGTTGCAGGAGCGGTGGCTGGTCAACAGTTAAAATGTAAGGTGTTATTTTAGACATGCCAGTTAGTACTGATGTGCAAGATTCAATTTTCGGGGTTTTTCGGATGATAAACGTGTAGCCGTCAAGATGTTTTCCCTGAATTAACCGACTTCCAGATACGAACTTGATGTTTAGAAGGCTCATTGAGAGTGCCCTGCTGGAATGTTACAGGGCCATTGCCCACTTGGTAAGAAATTTGCATTTATTTAATGCTCATCGGTAAGAACTCACGGTAACTATCTAGTTTTTCCATATCAAGTGCTAAAGCCTAAATTCATCCTGTTTTTTTTAACGCCTGCCATCAGGATTATTTTAACTATAGCAACATATGAGTGTATTACATGTTCCACAATTGGTCGTCCTAATTTACATGTTAGGTCAATTGTTGTTAGACAATATACCCGTGATTGTCTTTCTGAATTCACGCGCGCGTATCAGAAAGGACTTTTCGATTTGCTTGTTGGTTTTGTTCGCAACTACAACAAATGTGTTAGTTCATGAGATGCTATCTGCAATCTAAACTCAAATGCATTTTTAATTCGAAAAGAGTGCCTAATCAGAAATGCTATATTAATTGTCAGGCGGCAAAATATCAAGATATTTTAGTCCCTTCAAGGTGCCAGCTTTGAACGAACTTCATTTCAGTC
This sequence comes from Spirometra erinaceieuropaei, assembly GCA_902702965.1. Taxonomy (NCBI): domain Eukaryota; kingdom Metazoa; phylum Platyhelminthes; class Cestoda; order Diphyllobothriidea; family Diphyllobothriidae; genus Spirometra; species Spirometra erinaceieuropaei. The sequence goes on along the minus strand of CACRXP010000319.1, from coordinate 612,056 downwards.
GCTAGGAAAGTAATACTCTGCATAAATGCATACCAAAATGGCACGATGTTTCGTCTTCTGACTTACGGCCCCCATAAGTTCAATTATATTTCATAGAAAACATGCCAAAATATGCTGTTCCTATCATCTAACGGCTATAGCTTCTGTAGGTCAGAGAAAAGTTGACGGTGTATTGTAGCCAGCTGGTTTGCGATTCTCACGACCTTTAGGAAGAAATGTCCTCATGTGTGCCCGACGTCCAGATAAAAGTACCAGTCGGATGAGGGACTAATGAGGTGCTGGGTCATCAAACACTGAGCCACTGTTAAGGTTGTCTGCAATTAATGCTGAGTCTCTGACCCTATTCCATAATTTATATTACTGGACGACAACTGCATGACGGAACTTGGGTTTGCCGAACTCAAAAACTTATGTTGGATAGCTCATCTATTTCTGCAGCGTAGCCGCGAGGATGAACTCGCATATTTTTAAATTGACGGGTACGACAGAATCGTCTCGAAGAGGGTGAACACTTTCATGAGAACAATAGTTAATGGCCAAATGACGGGGATCGTCGATCTGCCGGCGAGTCCCTTGAAGTGATGACCGTCTTCGTAACAGTTTTAAAAAAGAACGCCCATGCCATGATGTCTCTTGAACATACAAGAGGCGTTTGCATAACATATAAAAACCCAAACGGTTGACCTGTGAATACGACTTTGCCTTTGTTAATTTTATGACACTCGCCTGAATAGGTATCAACGTATCCCTTTGCTAGCAACCATGTCCTTTCAAAACAGCGCAGATAACCAAGCATCAGATGGGGCGGCTACCGATATCTGAGCAATGGATAGACGATCAATGTTTGTTATCAGGCGCAGACACACTGGATGTGAATGGAAGATTTTTCCTTTATATCAGTTAATGTTCCGATTGAAGGTTAGTGCTTTTTATTGACAGTCGAAGTCAGCGTCGGAACATTTACTTGCCTATTTTTTGCTGAAATCATTTGTAAGGGGTCTTGTTTAAATCGCTCACTTAAACAGCCCTTTGTTTCCCCGATTACAACGTATGACTGATGCACAGAAGAAAAATGAACGCAGCACAAAAGTAACAACCAAAATAACATTAGACATACCAAGGTGCGAAGAGCTAAAGAACATTTATCACCGTAATTACGTCTACTCAAAAAGTCTTTTTTACGGCGCATTTCAACTAAATACTTCAGGAATGCATTTTTATTTGCAATTTAAAGGTACTTTATGTTTTGACAATTTGAGTTACTAATACCTGCTGTAGATAGCATCCGCTTATTTTGGCATATTAATATAGAAATAGTACTAAGATTAACGCAAAAAGTTGATCAAAACGCACTTATCTGATTAAATTAGGTTTAGCAAGACAAGAGCAACTCTCTTAGTGAGAGTTAACCACAAGTCCCCTAACGCAAATTGCGATTTGGAAACCTGAAAAAATTTGTTTGTATAGAAGTGGTAATATCGTCGTCTTTTTAATACATCACCGGTTGCTAATACATGTAAATATTGCAGAAACAACTGCTATATATGGTGGACGCCAGCATGAAAATAAGCAGCGGAGAGTTATTTTTAGTTGACGTGTACATTTGGAGTGAAGCGGTCTTTGTGGTTACAATTGGAGAAATATTTTAAGCTTTCCGAATTTCTTCGTAGGCACAGTATAATCATAAAATTTGATGTATAATGGTTCTAAGATGAATAAAAGTGGGATTTTGTCTTTTTTATAGAAGCATTGTTAATACAGTTTGGAACATTTCACAAATGAACAACAGATTTCGTTTTCATCTGAAAGTACGCGCCAGGAAGATGAACAACGTGCGCATTTACCCGAGTACTACGTTTGGGGGAAATAACTTGTTAGAAAATGTGGCAGTAGTGATCACTTGCGCACTTAAATTTGCCTTACCTGTAGGCTTTAATTGCCTCTCTGAGCAGATTTCACGGTTAGAGACGTAATATGCAGAAAAAATGTCGTCCGTGAGCCTACTGAATGGGCGACAAAGTCCATTACCGTCTTAATGTCAATGTTTAGGTAAGTACAACCTGCGGAGACGGCATTTTCTAAAGAATGGTCTGGAATCTCGAGGACCGCAAAGTATTCGCGGATATTAAGAGGACGCATGGAGGCTCGACTACCTCACTGTCACCAAATCCTCGTTGATGTTTCTCAGCAGAAACATTATACTCGAGCAAAATTAGTATGCGTACGAATGCTTCTGTTATTTCATTTGGATTTGTCTTAGCGCTGACCAGCTTCGTAGTATAAGACGGAAAATCCCGCTAAGGAAAAGCTGGACTCATCCATCCCAATACTGTCATGGGGAAGCCACACATAAATGGATCCCTGTATTAGAATTTTAAAAAAAGTTAAGCAAAAACGAGACAAATTAATGAAACCCCCCCATTTTGGGACTATATGTGGCCGGAGGATCGTAAAAAGGAATCTCTGAAGGCCCTTAATAGCATACACTTTCACTTGTACAATTGTGTTCAGGGGATCTTATCACGCATTTCAAGGAATAAGGTTTATCTGCTTTTCATATATCGGCCACGTTATTGTTTATGGATGGAGTTTTATTACTCTGGCGAGATTTCGCGCTAAAAGAAAAAACAAGTTATATTTGTTTGTAAATGCCAAAGAATGAAATAAAAAGGCCTCGCGGTGGCCGTTGAGTGAGAAAGGTAACGATACTTTAAGGTAATCATCAGAGTAAAAATATGACAATGTAATACCTTTTGACAATGCCTGCGAACGGGAATTAAAATCAATTAATTATTTTTAAGTGGTAAGACTTGTATCCACTTTGACTTGGCAGCAATATAGAGGGTTGAAATTTTGAATACCACGAAGCTCTTAGATGTTCAGCTCTTCTACTCGGTACAAATTCTCCCCCGAATAAGAAACTGCGATCATAACCCATGCCCTTGTCCATATCTCACCTTAAAACACCTACTTTTCCAGTCAGAATGGGAAACCTTTTCTACCTATTATTTTTGTTCTCAGTTACCTTAGAGTAACTTGCTGTTAACTGAGTGCTTTTGTTTATATTTCTGGGCTGATTAACCGCTTCACTATTTATATTTTTAAGCTGACTCACATTCCGGCTAGGTAACCTAGCCTATGTTCTACCAGAGCTAATTAATTTTCATTGGATAGGTTGTTTCTGAAAGAGCCGTGCTTTGGATATCATCCACCATACCGAGGATTGGAAAACATATGTTTAATTAAGTGTCTGAAACTTCTAAGACAACAATAAAATTTTGTAAATTTTTCATTAAACTCAATGTTACCTTGTTTCAGTAGGACGCCTCAAATTGAGTACATTTCGGCTAATTCAGTCCTATATTTCGGATAGTCGATTATTACCCTGCTATGGACTATTCGTTCACTGCAGTCAGGAATCCCTCCGATCTTTTTCGCACACAGTTAAACCAGTTAAGTGGAACAACGAGACAAAGGCGGAAGCTGATTATATTTCAAGTAAAATGCGAAGCATTGCAACAACTATTTCTCATTAGTTTCATACTGCAACGCGTCGCTGATCCAGCCGGCAAGGCTGGTCCTATAAGCCAGAATGTCCAAGTATGCAGTAAGCGCAAAGTGTGCAATAATTTCAAGCGTTTTGCCACTCCAGTATGCTCAAAAATCAGAACCCATGCTTAAATTATTCTTTTGCTGCATGCAGACTATTACAATAAAGAGGAGGAAGATATAATACATGTGTAACCTCAATTGTATGTAAGGAAATATACATAATTCAAAATTTCTTAAATAGCCCTCCGTATTTTTTCTTCAAAGTGAAATTTCTGAAAGTCGTCTTTTATGCTTATGTATGTAGCCTCTAAGATTATGAGTAATTATGTTATTGATAAACGCTACTTTCTAAAAAACAAAAAAGTCCACAGATGTAGGATAGATATGCGTCGAATTCCGATCTGACTTCTTAATTAATGAAGCAGCGAAAAAATCGGTTTGGTTAAAATCTGGCCGGCTTTAAAGGGTAGATTAATGCCGGTTTGACGGAGTGGCAAAAGGCATGCTTGGAAAAAATGAAAACCTTTCCTAAGACGTGCGCTAGTGTATTCGCTTTGGATTCCTAGGCAAAAAGTATGCGTGCGCTAGTGTGCTGCGTTTCCATTGGCATTAGGGCCGGTAACTGATCATGAAATGTTTTGCTTTATAAATCTTTACATAAAGACTCGACATAAACCTACGAAGCGCCTGCCTTGTGCCGCGGTAGATAGTTTTGCTCCGCGGGAATTCCGGCGCAACGCAGGATCATAGTTAACATTTTGGAATGTCAGTTTGCCCTAGAAATGTCATTGACACCCAATTTACATCACACTTTAACAAAATTATTTTAAACATTTTACAGGCTTAGTCAGTTAAAAATACTTCTATGAAAAAATTAATCAACATTGGACGAGCCATTTGAGTACGTCTTTTCGAGTGACACATTCTGTCCAAGTATTTAAAAAAATCTAGTTCTGTATAAATGAAAAACGCAGTATGTGATAGGAAATAATACTGTTTCGCCAGCTATTTCTGAACTTCACACTATCAGAAATTTCCTGTTCGCTGAGAAATTTGAAACCGTAAACCTGAGGTTCGCAAGGAAGTTTGATGGTTGAAGAATGTCTACAGACTGTGATATTGAATATTATTTCAGTTGGACCTAATGGGGTATGAATATTAACCAAGTCTGCCGCGTCAGAGGCTTCCTGTAATATCTAATATTCTATTCGCTTACTCACTCTCCATAATGATGCTGCAAGCCATTTGCCAGCGTAAACAAGACTTAAATAGTAGGGTGCACAATAGTTGCAGCAAAATAAATTTATAAGTCCCATTTTACATGCTCTGGTAAATAACCTGTAGGCAATGCTATTTTCAGCGTTATAGTTGCACACATTGGTGTGCCAATGTACGAAAAGAGACATGCTGGAAGTCTCAGCTCATGGGGCGGAAGTACTCAGGAGCAATTAACTCAGAGTGAGCGGGATGGAAAACAAATTAACAGAATTCGGTCAACAAGTTGCCTGATTAGTTTTAAATGCCGTTTTAGAAGCAACATATGTTTTAAAACAAAACAAGATAAATAAAAGACGAACAGTAGAGATCGAGAGGGAGAACGCTGGCCTAGAGAAATCAGCCATAAACGTTTTAAAAGCAACATATGTTTGAAAACAAAACAAGATAAATAAAAGACAACCAGTAGAGATTGAGACGGAGAACGCTGGCCTAGACAAACCTCATGATTTGGAGTTGAGGTGTGTGATAGGACCGTAACTGACGAATGCAATAAAACATCTGCGAGCTTATACAAAGACGGCTTAAATTTGAAGGCAGTATGAGGCGTTTGAAGTCAGAGTAACATCAAGAAACGCGGAATTCGACACTTCTTTGAGAACAATCGCATAATAATCAGAAACGGGAGACGATCACATTCACTAACCACAATTGACGTGATATTGGATATTAGGCATAGGAATTTTTGGCAAGTATCATGCAGATAAATGATCCATATCTTACCAATAAAGGCGAATAGACGAGTCCCAGAAAGTAGTCTTGAAGAAGAAGAAGAAGAAGAAGACACGATCGCCGGGACAAGAGCTTTATTAGCCTGACGTTTCGGATTCCTGCTCGAATCCATCATCAGAGACATAAGCAGATAAGGATGGTTCATGCACATGCGGCTGCAGTATTTATAGGATGCAGTAGCCACGCTATCGCATGCCTATGAATATTCATGGCTCCCTCCCCTTCATCAGGAATCGTTGCACGTGGCGTGATGGCCGATATTTGCGTCGTTAACTGCTGCAACTTCATCACGTGCGTCGGATGTTGGTGTGACGATAGTTCGACCGTCTGACGCGCTGACCCGGGTGTTGGGAAGAGTGCTCACCAGTGCAATCCCGCGTGGCCAATTACTCCACCTAGACGAAGTCTCAGCAGGCTGTATTGAATGGGAAGATCATTGCACTTGTTAATAGACTGGGGGGCCAGTAAAACCATGACTAAAGCAGCTCCCGGCTCTCGCTAGAGGCGAAAACCGCGAGCAAAATGTCAGCCTTCCCAACCCCATTGGTCTTTCGGATTTTAGCATGGTATATTGCAGAATACAGGTATAAGATTGCTGTTGTTGCCGATGTGAGTACACTTAAATGTGGTGAATTTCCTCGCATTTGCTCACGCGTTATAACAGTGTCCATGAAAACATTACACCAAAGTGTAGTTCATGCGAAACAAGGCCATTATTTTGGAATTTTGATTGACATTCAGAACCAGAAAACAGTTTTATGGTTTCATGATTCATACATCAAACATAATCACCACTTTTGATAAGTAGGAATAAAAATAAGAGGAGACTTAGGCAATAATGCTTTAGGGAAGAAGTTAATATCCGAATTTAAGGAGACCGTTTGCAGGAATTCTATCAGAGATAGTTGCGGTTCTAGAGAATATGCTCGTAGACTACAGATAATTTGAAAAGGCTGTAGAAAAAACAGTTTATTCGACATTCCCATGGATGGATTGATTTTGTTCATTCGAATGTAGCCCGTCAGATTAGCAACAGAGAATCTTAGTAAAAATCTAAAATGGCAAAATTTGCTGCTTTCCTTCTAGATATCATAACGGCATGCTTGACTGACTGCTCAAACTCCGAGGTCCGACGTTAGAGTTGGATCCTTACAGGGAAAATATTTGCAATAATAGCTTTTTGTCGTAGGAACGGCACAAACTACGCCATAAAAAGCCAGGCTGCCCAACACAGCTCGTTTAGCCGTGATTCCTTTATCTGGTTGCATCGCGTCTACATCGAGTAACGAGGATGTCCGCTCAAAAGTCGCCTCGCGCACATAAGCACCTCCTGCTCCTGTGCTTTTAGAGACAAACATCCGCTCAGTCTACTTCACACTTCTCATTGACCACCGTTTGACCTACAGCGAAAATCTGTCTAAATGCTTTTCCCTACGTGGAAAAAAGAAAGCCTTCCCTACGTCGCAAGCATACTTGCCTCACGCATTTGACTGGCTAACCAACGGATTTTCTCTTGATTGGTATATCAAATAAGTGCCTTACAATTAATTTGACCTAGATGCATATCGAGGTCATATTGCTTTGCTAACACTGGTGCTAACAAAAGTGGGAGAACACCAAAACTATCCTGGACTCATTTATCTTCAACTATTTCCTTTTTTTAAGTATTATTCTGGAAGCGTGTCTGATTTGACAACTATGAGCATAAAATCCTGTAATTACTGACAACACAGGTGCAAGCTAAAAGCCATGACACACGTGTTTCATTGACCGTGTACCGGTGCCTGACGCAGTCGCGAGGGGTCGGCTCATAAGTGGGGGCTCCAGCCATCCCGATGCGTTTTCTGGTATACAAACTGCAGTTTCACCTTGCCTTATTTAATTTCCGTGTCTGAAAAGGTCTGCTTCGAAGTATTTACTATGATAGAGGGCATTTGCAAGCACCTTAATTCGTATGATATATGTGTCTGTTTTCATGAGAATATAGTCCAGACAGCAATAAGCCTGTCTGTGCGAATGAATTTTTCTGCAGCAATGTTTTTTCCTTCAGTAAGGAAAGGGACGACAGGAATTTGAAAAATACGATAGGTGGCGCATACCGATCGCGAGGCATGCAGTGCTTCCACCGTTGCAGCTTAAAGGCCTGATCTAGAGTCCTGTACACAGTCGTGCAACAAATTTTAATATATGTCTTCATCGGCTATCTCAATTTGCATACTTAAAACTTGGTCCTATCTTATTTCGTAGTCGTACTTGCAGTAGACGAGCCTCAGCCTAACCCCTGACCTTATGCCCTGTCCCCTAACAAAAACCCTAAACTCTGAACTTAAACCCTAACCCCTAGCCCCTGACCCCAACCAGTAACCCCTAACCCTAATCCCTAACTTTAATCCCCTGAACCCCAATCCCTAACTCCTAACGGGTACGGTTACGAAATAGGATCTCGCCTAAAACTTTAATATTCTTACTCGGTTTTCCGAACAGCCTAACATTGCGTAACAATAAATTGTGGATACTGCATCCTTTTAGAATAAACATTAACAAGAATACTTCATAGAAGGCCAATGGACCTTATGACCACCATTAACTTAACCATATCTTTTTAACTAGCAATTTGTCCATAATGGATAGTTAGAGGCAGTCGTATCGAATGATTTTTTTATATGCACCTTTTCAGGACGTTTATCTAATTTCGACAGCATATCACAAAATACAAGTTCTTTCTGGAATATTGATGAAGAAGTTAGTTTAGAATGCCATAGGAATAAAATTTTTATTGCGCATTTTAGCACTTTCTGTCTCATGAGACCTATTTTAAAGTATCTAGAGCTATAAAGGTCGTAAGACAGAGTTTATATGAGCCTTTCTCTGAAAACGGCCTAAAGGAAAGCAACTTGCTTTCTCGACATCGTAGACAAATCATTCCTTCAATGTTTCTCGATTTAAATTCAAAACACGAATGTTATTTAATATTGATCATTCCATTTTAAGTGAAACAAATAAAGGTAGCAACACGCATATGGTTTTTATGTTCTTTTTGGACAGTTCGGATACATTCAACCGAATTAAAAACCAATCGTTTATTTCAAAAAAGCTTTGACTGCTCCTGAGCTGCTTACGGAGAACTGTCGACAGTTAGATTGGACCATTGCTTCGGATAATAGGTAACAATGTCTTCTGGACAGCATGTTTTCATAGTTGCCAGGACATTACTTACTATAAACGGGCTAAAGTCTTGAATTTAATTGTTCAGTATAAATACGCTCAAGGTTTTCCTTGCTTAATTTACTCGTCATAGTAAGTCATAGAAATCTCAATCACATGCAGTACTTAAACCAAAGCAATAACAAAAAGTCTTTTTGTAAAATATGAGCCTTTTTTCCATTAATGCCTACATTTTATTAACAGTAATGTGTCTGATGTAACTAACCACAGCTGAAAACTTGCAAACGTTTCCCGCGCAGCCGGCCGACTCAATGAATGTAAATTTTACTTGAGTTTTCGGAAGGCTAAAGTTGCCGCAGTTGCCAACATCTTTCAGGCCAAGGATCGCTCGGGATTCCGATAAAGTTAAACGAATTGGTTTCTGGCGTAGTAAACACGTCCGATGCTATTGTTGTGTTTCAAACCGCTGGTAGAGAGTTTGATAGAGAAGAGTCGCGGGGTAGCCCAGAAATCCTCTTTTGCCCTCCTTGAATTACTATTGCGCGCATTCTCAGATTGTTAAGCGGTGGAAATTCATCTCTTTTTGAAGTAGACTTGTTTTAGTGTGCCAAGAAACGATTTATGGTGCGGTAGGCGTCGAACACAAACAGCTAGTCTTCTCTGTTCGCCATTGTTACTTGTAATTTATAGTGCAACAATGGTATTGTTTGCAGGCCAAGCGGATGCTTTGAAGTTTTAGTGATGACACTTATGTACTTGCGAGTCTGTTACGCGTATTATTTTCTGTAAATCCTACAAAATTGGTCGAAATTTTTTAAGTTTCTTTCAAACTGTGACACACACTTTTGCAGGCCTTAAAATTGATAAAAAGTTATCTTAACTCTTAGTTATTTTTGCCTATTGGTTGTAAGATAAAACTCTTTCTAATATTCGCTGTGAATTGCACAATAATTACTGTCGAAGGAGGAGACTGGACTGGCCACCTCCGGCTTATTAGCCGTCATCAGCCAGCCATACCTAACTCCGAAGTGTGGAGCACCTGGTACTCGATCCCGTGACCTGTTGGTTAGACATCGAACGCCTCCAACCACTGAGCCACTGGGCTGTTATCCTGTCGTTTACTATACGGATATGAGAGTTCTTTATAAATGATAGGTGGACCCCCCTCTACCATTGTGTATTCCCGGCAGCAACCGACAGGTCAACTCGCCCGTGGCTCAGCGGTTAGGGTTGTTAGATGTCTGACTAACAGGTCGCGGGATCGAGCACCAAGCGCTTCCTGCTTCATGGCTGGCCATGACTGGCTGACAACGGCTAATATGCCAGAAATGGTCACTCCATTCTCCCCGTTCTTTGTCGGTAATGCTATTATGCCTATATCTTGCGCCGCTGTAATGCTGCTAGTCAGACTTGAAATAGAGCCCTAGGCACAACGGGACGAGTGTGGTCCGTAAAAACGATTGGCGAGCGTCCATCTACCGTCTAATGTTACGCCTGTAGCAGCTCAGGCCGTCTTAAAATGTCATCGGTGAAAAGCAGGATCTAAATAGTCCTGAAGTGTCTGGTGACTCTACCGCACACTATGTGTTTCAGCCTTTGCCAGGTTTGGGCGTCACATCTCTTGTGTTTGCTTAAACGTACCTTCGTACAAAGGCACATGTTTCCGCAAACAACGTCGACTGGCATAGACAAACCACTGCGATAATCATGGATCAGATTGCACACTTGGTAATAGCCTGATGAACCCTACTCGTAGCAGCTCACTTGACTTATTGTACTGGCGCATCATATAATATTCCAAACGTTTTCATGACCATGCAACTCTCTTTGAGAAAGATTCCCGCATAAAAGTCAGCTTGCACGTTTACAGGATTTGACTTCCCTTGTGCTCCGTAATATGAATTTGTGCAGTCAGGTCTTAGAAAAGTTGTTTTTAGTTCAAAACCCAGCAAATAATTGGAGCAAAGGTTTTTGACTGCCAGCTCAAACTGCTAGCCTAAAGCCTGTTTTGCAGCAGTCAATATGGTACAAACTAGCAGACCTTCAGTTTGGACTTATTACATTTCTTAGTAAAAACAACAAATTACTTTTCGTCTTTTAACAAATTCCTTTAGATAATTCTGTCCTGTTTCTACTAATACACAACTTCTTTTCATGCCGTTTGTCGCAATAATGAACATTTATTACCTGGAAGGCATTGTTTTTAACAAAACTGTACTTTTTCAATTTAATCATGCGTTACGTTAAAGTCGAAAATGTAGATTCCTAGAAGGAATGTTCACAGCATTCGTGAATACCTATTCAATCTGCTAGGAACAATCTTAAACTGGTTGTGTAAGGTCCAACACAGAGTGGTTACGCTGGTCTGACATTCTGCTAGTGGAGGCGTTTCTGTTAAAATAATTAGATCAGAAAGCAGACATTTGTTGAGCCCAAATCCCAGATTCCATACGCAATGTGTTTGTTGAATAGTAACTCATTATATTGTACATGTGATGTCAAGAGTTCCCGCTTCTTGAGTTCGTGCGTATTACACTCAGTATCCAGCTGCCGCTCTCGGGTTTACTACCACGCATGCTTTTTTTCAAAGGTGGAATAAATTTATTTGTTGTACTGAAAAACTACTTGTAGTCTCTTCTCCGTCGGTCGTTCATAATCATCATTCTGCTTTAACGGTGACATGATTTAACTTGACATTGCCTGCAATGTGCACAACTTGGTATGCTCCATAATACATGTTTACTTTGTTTTGTAAATTCACTTGCTGTCGGGACTGTTAGGCTGTCTGTGTTGTAGACTTCAAATTTCGGTAAGTCGACCTGCGTCCGGCAATCCTTTTGAACACTATAGGCACTATACCGGGCCGTCCTATTCGACCGCTGGTCACAGTTTTGGAGCTCGTTGTGAACGCCTTAGGTGAGGTTGAGCACGCCTGACTGTCGTCTCAAGCGAGAACTGACCAGTAATGACCACCTTTTAGTGAAAAAAGAAAGAAATTGCAGTGAGGTGTCTTCACCAGAGTAGAGATTTTTTGCAATGGAGACCAAGTCCTTTGCAACAATATGACAGTCGCAAATATGAGCGTAGCATCCAGGTTGACCGAAAGCTAAAGGATCGACATTGTGGCACAATGTATTAAGACCCTCTAATATTGCTTAAAGCAAACCCATAATCGTAATTTTCGACTAGACCGTGAGTCCTTCAGTTTTTGATATTGTGCCTAGGCTGGGAGACGAACATGTCCCCTCGTGCACACGAACAGTTCATGTTCCTGTGGTCGTAAAATTATATATAGTACTTTTCCTTGAACAATTTTAAGCGTTGGAGGACAATACGTTCTTCTTCATTGATACTGTTAGCAAATGGCAGACCCCATCAACGTATGCTCCCATATGTTTACTTTTGGCTGACCAACTCACTGTTCTGATGACTGGCATGTTGCACGCGGACGTCTGGCAGGTTTTCCTTTATTCATCCGTTTGGTCCACGCTATAAAATATTTAATTTACCTACGTGTTTTTTGCCCAGTCCTTTTTAAGTCGTTAAGTTGGTTTGGTTTGTTCAGAAGTCCTTTGATGAAAATTAAACATAGGCCTTAACAGAAAACAGTCAGCTGAATGGAAGAAGATATGTTAAAAGTACTTTATGAGCATTTGTTGTGATTTTCGATCATACAATGAGCGACCGATCCCATGAAATGTTAGTCGAAACTGTGTGATACTTTTTTAAATTAGGAAGGGTTACTTACGTGAGGTTGCGATATTAAGCATCAAACGGCATAATCCTATAATATTTCGGACTCAACAGAATTCCTGCTTTTGAATGCACTGATTTTTGATCCCCTACAGAATCCGCACCGGGTACAAAATTGCCTACTTGTGTGATATGCATTTTTAAATTGATTTTCGGTGGTCCTCTAATTTCACGCATATCTTATTCAAAATACACTGAAAAGAAAGCTTTCTTTTATTCTTTTGGTAAACAATTACATCGTCTTCTTATTTTAGACCCGAAGAAAGGAAGTTTTTCCGTCGACCCATATGATGTCCATTTACACAGCATCGTACCTGTGTGTTCACCAATGCCTCTCGTGAATTGTACAATATAGTCTACATCCATTACAAAATTCTATGAACTCCATATGGTATCTTCTTAAATGCATAGAGGAATATAAGGTTGTCCTTATGCAGAAGGTATGCACCTTGCAGAGGAAATCGCTCAACACTTGTGCACAGGCTGATTAGGCTCAAAATAACTAAGGAATCAGGGAGCTTTTCAAAACCTGAATGTTCCCTTTCTTTGGGTATAAATTGCGAGGGAAATGTACTTTTCTGCGAAAGAAGTAAGGAAGACATGTGTGTGTGCGTGGTTTCTGCAAAAGATATTCGAGTCTATGAGGCCATCGAAAATTAGTGTAAAAACTGCATGATAATAAGTAAACATTTTTTACCGAACACAAGTTAAACATGTCGAAAATAAGTATATTCAAACGCTAACATACTGGCGAGCCGAAAATATTATCTGATTGTGCTGGGCGATGATGAGTACTCCATCCCCACCTAAGCAGTCCTTCCTTGTCGTAAACAAATTTTAGAATTTCAGCCAAATTTTCATGAGATTCGTCACTCACTATGGGCATTTTACTCAAGGTCTCAATAATATTCTTGAAAATAAAGTCAATGGATTTTATAAAGGACCTTTATGGTCTCTTAAGCTTGTGAGGATTCTTCTAATATATTGAAACAGCCGCTAGTTAGCCGTATTTCATCAGTGATTACTAATCTGTCTTATAATGTAGGACAAGAATGACCTACGTTTCCATTGTTATCAGTGCCCTAAATCGGGAATTTTTGATAAGAAATATTTGACTCATTTTAAGTGTGCACATAATGGCCGGATTCAGGGGTCGACTGTGGCTGCAGAAAATGAGTTCCGGTAACTTAAGCCGAGTCGAACAAACAACCAAAACGTTCTTGGACGTAGCCGTAGGCAATCTTTCCCTCGCGGCATCGTCTTACGTCGAGATGTGTGCCCACAAACCATGTCTCATAACGACACCCGATGTTAAACCAGATGCCCAACACATTTCTTTGTTTTCGTTGCGTTGAAGATGGAGTTGTATTGGGCACCAACACATGTAAAACCATAAGGCAGACATAAACAAGTACGTGTGTAGACTTTAAATGACAATCTCCCGGACCCCTTGGGAGCTGTTTTTATATGCGAAGATTCAACTTCTTAAGCCACTTAATAATAAACGAACAAACGTTCAATCCTTTGACTCAGTACACAACAGTTGTCCGAAAAATATTCACTTATGCTACACCATTAGCTGAACACTTGCAATGATTGATGTGCAGCAGCGGCAGCGGCAGTCAGGCCGAGGCCCGAATGGCAGAGACAGAGGTACAGGAACCAAAATTGTGTGTTAATTGCATTTTTGCTAGCCCCTGAACATACGTTGCAAGTTCCTACTACCATTCTATCTGACTTTTAAGTTACATTCTCCTCTAGATGTTAGCCTGCTGAAAGCAGAGCTCTAACTAGCAACGCCAAGATTTATCTAGACTCGAGGCAAGCAGTTCTCATTTCCTGCATTTTCAAGCATGCTCGAGAGAATTGAGACCTTCTGGAAATGACCTAACCTTGTGAGTCTTCGAACGGTCATATCCATCTCAGGCGGGGTGTTCTTTGGATACTGGGGGACAGGATACACCAGGACAGAAAAATTAGGACTACTAATTAGCACGATTATTTCCTAAACTGAGCGTTATGGTGCAAGATTACAATTGTAAAAACACCAGTTTCCAACAAATGCGCTTAGTTTGCTATGAAATTCAGGACCGCCTAATGGATAATGCCTTTGGTTGTATGTGACATACAGGCGATGGCCCTGAATAAGGCTCTAGGTACTTTAAAAATGCGAATTAACATGTCTGGCGCTCACGAATTCACGGTACAGATTTCCATTTCATCAGGGATAAAATTAACTAAATCGAAATCCTATGCCAATAATGGGGTAACATAATCCAATGTTCAAAGCCTAGGATAGTTATGTCAACTCTATGCTGTGCATGTTCAAACACGCAGAATATTACGGTTGCTAGTAAACGGGGAGGGCATGGGCCACTAAAAGTAAATATGTATCCACTGATTGCAGCATAACATCGCACTACTCGTTTCAATCATATTAAATGGGTTGATGCCTCTTCAATTTTAATTAGCTATATTTGCATAGAACGCTCCTCAAAGCCTCCTATTTCCGGCGATACTTGATCGTGCAATTCTATCTGCGTTGATACTTGACGTATATCATTCATTTTCTGCTTCAAAAGACTACTTGGCATATAGCAAAAGAATAGGTGCCTGCTCGATATCTATGGAAATGAGAGACAGAACATATTATTTTGCCGCAAGACTGAATATCACCGACTCCCAAAAATATTTGCTGACATTTCGCTACTTTTCTTTGTTGGATAGATGTTGGCCTGCGGTTACCGACCTCCAAATGATACTTTCAAAAGTATTTTCATCGTATTCATTTACTCAAACCACAGTTGTTCGGCCAACGTTTGGCTACCTACCACGAGAATGATACAGTTAAAAGGATGCCTCCTTACTTTTTTGCTTTCCAACGGCGTGCCGTATAATGTAGCAAATTGCAGTGATAGCTCTATTAGAAAATATAATAACTATTTTTATTTACCAAAGTGGTTTAACATTTAATCTTTTAGGCGTTTAGCCGTAGGGACCAGGTCCAGTATTAAACCATTCCGGATATGGTAGGCAATGACCACTTTAATTTTTGTACGTTAATATGGGATGAAATTACAGGGATTCGACTCTATCGGCACTATTCTGGCAGGCAATACTAGTAGCAATCAGCTATGGCGCGGGATAAGTGTTGCCGCAGCTGCTCTCACGGGGAACAGTGCGTGCCAAGAGCTGACTTTATTGTGGATGGTTATAAACCAGTCCAGAATATGTTCCCAAACGCCTAGTACGTAGGACTCCAGTTTCCTGTAGAAGACCAACAGCAATAGTAGTCTGGGTATTTTAAATTAATATTGCATTGAGTTTTAAATGAATATAATTAAGGCGTAAAATTTTAAAAATCAGACCAATACAGAGACCATTGTGGTCATTGTTAGAATCAGAAACATTGCTACGATATCTTCAGGGTTTTAATTATATCTAGAGTTATTAGATGAACGATATTTCAGCGTCTTTAAAGCTATTCGGTGTTTGAGTGTGCGTCCGCCTTTTGCCAAACCCTGCAAAACAAAGAAATCTGGAAGACTTCCGAAGTCAAAGGTGGTGGATTAAATGCCACAAGATTATTTTTCAGAAAACCAGTCCTGAATGATTAATAGGGGCGGTCAAAAAGCCGTTCATACACATTATCCTTAAGGGTTTTGGTGCAGCTTTCTGTGTGCTCCTTGTTTTAATAGTAGTTCTGTCATCGATAAGAAGGAGAAACGATCTCTGGAACAAGAGTTTTATTCGACTGATGTTTCGGATTCTCGCTCGTACCCATCATCAAAGACAATGGCAGAAAGCGGTGACTAGTGCACAGACAGTTGCGGTATTTATAGGATGCAGTCGCTATGCTATCCCATACCTGTAGAAATTAACTTCGCTCCCCTTCATCAAGGATCGTGACCGCTGGTGTATTAATGGCTTGATGGTCGGCATGCAATTTGGTAATTGTCGAAATGTCATCATCCGTGTTGGATGCTGGCGTGATGATTGCTCGGCCATTTGGCTCACCGGCTTGCGCGCTCCCCGAGTGGTCAATAACTTTCACCAGCCTATGCCTCAGCACGGAATATGGAGTGGGAATGTCGCTGCACTTTTTGATAGACTGATGTCTTGTGAACCATGACGCAAGCAGCTCGCGGCTCACGCGATTATCCCCGCGAGAATTTCGGCCTTATCGAATTTGAATGTGTTGCCGGCTCTCATCGAACGGGCCGCGACCTGAGAGTTGGTGTCATTCCTCCGTACCGCTGCCGCGTGTTCGACAGTTCGCGTTCGGAGCAGTCTTCCAGTCGCTCCGACCTAGTTGACTTGTCCGCAACTGCACCAGATCCGGTAAACGACTCCTGATGTTTCGTACCGTGACAGTGGGTTTTTTGGTCTCATCACCTGATCTCTTATAGTTGCCTCCGGTATGTGTGCAACTCCAACACCAAGAGGTGCGAAAAGCCGATTAACGGCCTCAAAGACGTTTTTGATGTACGCGATAACTCGCCAGAATTTAGGATCGATACGATTTTGTCGCTAGTTTCGTTTGGCATGCACCGACTGACGAATTTACGCGGGTAAATATTTTCTCAGAAAACTTGTCGAAGGTACTGGAATTCGGCAACCTTGTCCTCCGGTTCACTGCAGTGCGTCTCAACACGCCAATATAGCGTCCTTACGCAACTGGGCTTGTGGCTGATTTGGTGGTTGCTGTTAAAATTCAGTATTTGCATCGCGTTCGTCGCTTTCCTGAACGCTTTGGTCTTTAGGCCATTTTAATCTTTGCAACAGACGAGGACATCAAGGAAGGCCAGCTGCTTATTTTCTTCCTCCTTCGTCGTAAATATTATGTCAGGTAGACGCCGTTGAGATGCTCTTTGAGTGTCAGCACCTTATCACAGTTGATAAGGACAAATTTATTGTCCACATATTGAGCCCAAAATTTCGGTATGTGGTGTTGGAAAACCAACGACTCCAAAAGTTGCAAGACCGCCTCGGCGATTTATTTCCAAATCGACGAGCCCATTGGCGTTCCCTTATCTGCTCCTGGATTGTTCTACAAAACATGAAGTTCGTTTTGAGACAAAACTTCAGGAGCTGAAGGACTTGAGCATATCCGAGACGATTCTCCATGTGATTGTATTTGCTTTGCATCAGAAGCTCAAGGGTCTCGATAGCCATATCCTGGGGGACAGAGGTAAAGAGGGACGTGACATCAAAAGATGCCATGACGTTGTTTGGCAAGAGACTTAATACTTTAAGTTTTTCCATTAATTGTGTTGACGAACAGACCGTGATGTCCGAATCAGTGGTCAAAAATCTTAGGCGCCAAAACAGCTATTTTGTCAGTCCGCACGTTGGAGTGCTTTTGAGCGATACAATGGGTCGGAGGGATTGCCTTCCTTGTGCAACTTGGAAAAATCATGGAACTGGGCCTATGCCGTTTCTTGGGCCGATTCTATGGTCGTTTTTTTCGCTGGTATCGGCAGCCCCTCCTTTGCTGACATGCAATTTGACCTGGAACTTAAGAACTCCCAATTTCATAAACATAGAATGAAATATTATTTTTGGAATTTACATATATCCTGAATTATTTCACAAAAACGCAAACATTTTTTAAGCAATTCATGGTCTTTCTTAATGAATTCGAGCGCTTATCCTTACACTTGAAGCAAATTGTGAGCCAGAGTCTGGAATTCTCAGAAAATGTATTGTTTCGTGCAAAATCTGTGAATGAAATAGACGACTTTGACTGCGTCTGTATTGGGTTGGATTGTCACCCCCCTACTAAATGTTACTCACGTGGGCAACTAACATGAATTTGTTTGTTCACTGTGCATATAATTCATTGCTCTTACCTAGTTCGTACGGTCTGTCATATTCCCAAATAGGCGAAAGGACAAAATATCCGCAGGACTGAGTGATGTACCTTCTAAGCAATTCAACTGATTACTTACTAACTCCGCAATTGAAATATGACATACTTTGCGTTACTGGACAGTAAGCTCGATATAATACAGAGGGCTGGTGAACAAAATCAAACCGACAATTATAAATGCTTTTTAAACCGTAATATATCCTTAGTTAAGACGCAAGTCTGTCGCACAAAGCGTTTACCCAATATCGCTAAAGCCCCTAGCTCCATTATTCAGTTCCTGCAAGGACTGTGCCTAGTTTGAGTAAGGGTTATTCCCCAGATAAAAGGGATTTTCGAAGAAATGGACAAATACATGCTATGCGGCGACAAGGAAGATACCCCATGGCAATATAACTTGCAGTTCAGCATGCTCCGCCAATACGGTCATAGTTGTCAAAAAAGTCGAACGCTTGCTTTAGACATTTATAATACTTTCTGAGAGATGTTTAAGCAAGCGGTCCTGTAAGAGAAGAATTAAATTATTTTAGCAATGAGTCGCCATGCTCAGGTTTTTCATGACGTTTTGTTCAGAAGACATCAGAATGCATGGAGATACGAAAGAAAATTGCCAGACTAGTTGAATACCTACTCCTGCCACACTCAGAGTATTTAGGTCTACTGGGCATACAATTGCAGGTTGTAATATAAGTATCTAAGGCGTGAAGGACATACAAAATCAGTTTTGAACCTGTGCATATTGATTCCTGAAAATGCTTACTTGATAACCATTTATCTACTTATTACCATGCGGCGGCGGAAAAATAAATTTATTAAACGTGCTTGTAGGAATATTAGAATTCGCCTGACCCCTATCTGCAGATACAGTCACGTAAACGTACTTTAAGATATCAGTAGTATCCAAAACTTTCTGCGATATCTTAAACCGTACCTTATCTTGATAGTGTATCAGAACAAAGCATTGACAAAGAAATTTCATAGGGTAAGAATTTGGCTTTACCAAATAAGTTAGATTTTTGACATTTTTGCGAATCATATGATCTGCGAAAGAGACTCGCAGTGGTTTTTGACAGCAGACTATTGATATGTAGTTAGAATTTGGCTAAAGTTTGGCAGCGTTTATGGAAAATGCAATTGAAGCACACTTGACTTTTTTGATCGAGTCTGCGCGGATGCAGTGTGAACGACATACTACGCAATCTGCTACGGAGGGTCGACGTCAGCATTCCCCTCAGTGATCCTATCTGCCAGTCTATCATTTCTGCGCAAATATGTTACGTATCCGTTGGTCCACACTAGGTTGTGTGTCCAGAAGCATGGCAGACGACAAGCTGATGACAAAATCTAGATGACCATTCAGCACACCCCAAAGTTTGGCTAAGTTCCTCCATAACGTTAGTCGAAGACATTGTAAGAAGGGAGCAATTAATAAACGACCGAAGCCTAGGCTGAATTCCGGTAGTACGCGTGAAAGTGTGTGGAAAATATGTTTGTTATTCTGAACTGGCCATAGGCCGATTCCGACAGAAATAACTACGCTCTGGCCATAATAATCCGTTAGATACTTCATGTAGACTTGGTAGAATCAGGTGCTGAGCGCACAGACGATGGTCAAATGAGCAGCAACCCGAAGTCTAGAGAGTCACTGTCCACTTTAAAGGGGTATCCGTGGAGGTCTATAGACTGTTAGAACTGATCAGAGTAGGCGTAGCCTATCGACCCCAAGCAACAGGTGTCGTCTGATGCAGCCTGATGACACGCTGCCACCCGCTGTTATCTGCAAAATAAGCTGCGATGGGGGCGAATGTAGCTGTGGCCTACAAAGCACGCAGGTAAAAAGCCCGCCAACCATTTCCTGAAAGACCGAGTCAGCGAGAAAAGAGTAAAATCGATCGGCATGAGCCCGCGCAACGCGACATGTCACTTCTTTCATGCTTGATGCAGTGCACTTTACGCTTTGACAATGAGGCGCCGACCAAGCTTTTTGAAGCGTCAGCACCTAAATAAACCCGTTCCGGTGAGCCCATCTCTCTCTTCAAAGCAACAACACAATTAAGCAATTAATTCCTTCAGATTAGCTGAAGTATAGAAAAGTTGTATTCGTCCTAGTATGCTTTCGTAATCCCCCACATACCGATCACAACTTTCATTTGTCAGTTATTTACAACTTAGTTGCGCGTCGCGCTACATCTTACAGGTAATTTGCCTAAAGGAAGTTAAAGAAGATGGTCACTTTTATATCGCTTATGACGACTAAAAGGTCATTTTCTCATTTCTGCCCGTCATCTTGGCTTTGGGCTCAGCGTCCTTCGAGACCTTTTTGGACACCATGAAGCCACTGAATATAAGCGGACCAGTTTCAAGCTGGTAAGTAGCGACTTCGAGGGGACACTCCTCCTATACGCGTATTGAGAAAGTCGGTTTTCCAAAGTAGTGCAGTTGTTTAAGCGATCATGTAGAAGAGAGTACTTGGCTACAATGTGCAGGTAGAAATTCACATAAAGCAACCGCCACTTTGCTATTAAAAACAATAACATCAATGACTTTTTGAGAGCTCATACTACCTACCGCTCCTAAATGTATTCGGATGGAACGTTCAGGAAGAGACTTGCAAGCGTGCGTTTTAGTTTCCGAACGGTCTATTTTTGTGAGAATAAATGAAAAAAAATTTCCTGTGAAGACTGCTTAAGTCACATTTAGCCATTTGGCCTATTCTGCACGACGGAAATACCACTATCTTAATTCATTTTCGTAAACAATAAAGCGAATCTAGTAATTTCAGAACATCCGGGTAAGGACGTAAATGTAAAAATTCTCGATCGGTGTCCCATCGATACTGAGGTAGTCAGTCGTTTGGTCATGCTTCTCAACAGGATAACTTTGTTATAATGACGTCCTATGTGCGCTATTCATTGGGCTGTGTAGATTCTGTACCCACAGTGGTTTCTGCAATCTCACTAATTATTCTCAAGTCTACTATCAGTTAAATGACATTCTGGGCAAATTCTTAGGTTTTTTAAAAATAAAATGTCATTATGAGGGACTAAGTGATTTGGATGGGTCTTTTAAAGCAAACGTTGTCTTCTGCTTCTATATTTCTTTACTCATGACTATGTAGTCCCAAGCAGAGACCCCATATTTTCGGTGATTGAGTGTTACCTCGGGGTTGTGAGCAGGAGTAAATAAGGTATACTAAACAGCACTAGTTGTTGGAGATTTTTGGTTAAAATATGATTTTACCCATTTTCAGTATTAGGAAAGACACAACGGGTTTTACATATAATTACTAAAAGGCCTCAAATAATGAGCCAAGTTGGGTTGTTGAACCTGCGTACTCAAAGGATAATGTGGCAGTCTTCAGGGCCTGGGTACCCTAGAATGTTCTATTTACCAAACGCATAATTGTGTGCATGACTGTCTTCATTGTGAAAGATTTACAGGGGAAATGTTAGATTACTTCCTCGTTTGGATAACATTTACACGAACTCCGATCTCCACGTACAACATTTTATACAAGTACTGCAATAAACACACTGTTTGTAACCAAACCTCTTGCTGTAGGTAAGTAAAACGTGGGTTATTCCCTATTTTTGACATTCATGCAAAATGCTATTATTTAGTAGAGCGCCAAACCATGACCTGGATTTGGAAAAGAGCACTAACGAATGCTAAGTCAGTCTTGCGGAAAGATAACGCTTAAGGAATTCGTTACATATAGTAACTGTGCTAACTCATGAAATGTTAGTCTAAATTCTTAAATGTGCTTTCAACTAGAAAAGATTATTTAAGTGTGGTCGTAGTGTTAATCAGCATGCAGCACAGCCCCGAGATAACTCAGTTACTTCAGGGTGCTTGCTTTCGAAAGAACTGATTTCACGCCGCCAAAAAACGGTCTATTAAAAAATCATGGATTTAACTCACTGATTTTTGGGACCCTTATATACTTAATTATGTGTCCTAGAAAGCATGTATAAAAATATTCATACTTTTGCCCATTTGTAGAAAATTAATTCTTGCTTTAATTTATCCGGGGAAAAAAGGTAAATTTCGGTTCTAAAATACTTTTAAATTCCCGAATAATATTAAACCCGACCTGCGTGGCACTAGCGTTCAGTTTTTTCAAACTACAAGCTCTATCCTTTCCGTGTATGGATAATCATATACTCCGATGTGTTATTAAGAGATAACCGTTTACGATCCTTTAAATTAAGCGGCGGATTCGAGCCACAGTGTAAAGGTTACAGGCAATTTTAATAAGTGCATATACACGGTTTGTTGTGGACGGTTAGTTAACGGTTTTGAAAATCTCATAAATATAAAATCTTTAAAAAACGAATTAACCCCTCCCTTGGGTATCAAATTGGAAGAAGACATCAATTTTTACCGAATGAGTAAGATAATGATTATTGCTTTGCATGTTTTCTATGAAATATATTTGAACTTAAAGGGGCATCAAAAATCAGTGAAACAATTGCCCGCTCCTTTGGAAGTCATTTTTTACAGCAGGTAGCTTTAAAATGCGGTCGGAGATAATTTCTTTCAAAACCTGGTAATCTGAAGCAGCTGATTTTTTACGGGATTATGCTTCGTGTCGATTAATTTTACAACCCAACTGAAGTGAACTTTTCGAATCTAAAGCACATTCGCAAATCTCTGTTAACATTTCGTATGTTAGCAAATCTACTGTGCATGGCGATGCATCCATAGAGAAGAACTCATATTATACCCTTGTCTCGCAAGATACATATAAAGTCGTTAATTGTACGGTGACTGCTTTCTCCCCTGCAAAAGCTATTTTGGCGGAACAATACAATATATTAATTTTCGGCTGCGATGTTAAGGTATTTCGTCGGTATATTTTAAGCAACTTGAAGATAAGAGTCAGTGAAGACTTGCATTAATAAATAAAATGCACGTAGGCGTTGAGTGACATCTCTGGCTAGATCTCAGCCAGCAGATGGAGATACTCCGATCGTAGAGACAAGTAGGATATTTGCTTTCGCGCTGATAATCATCGTGCCCTACACCGTGTTCCCACGCCATGACTTTCACGTAACGTGTCCTTAACGACCTAACTAAAGCAGATTCGTTGGCCGCGACTAACATGCTCTACGGCGGTATAAACTTTGAATCAGCACGCTTGTTTAAGAAATAAATAGGTACGTAGGTGTGCTGCCTGTATGTCGGAAATCGTTATCGTATACTCAAAGGCATACAGTTGCCTGCCGTACCTAAACATAATAGGCAGCTTGCGCTACCTTGCATCAACAGAAATAGATGGAGGGAAACAAATAAAGGCTGTGTCAGGCGAACCCAGTGTCCTGTCATTTGCATAGGAAAAAAATACTCATTTTTGGAATTTGTGTGCTGGCGTATGGTTTATTGCCGTTTTTGACACTTTAAGTCTGAATTACTTGAGGACAAATATCATTTCTTCTTGACAAATCCTTAGGTGATTTTGCTAAAATGCAGAGTTTTTGCAAATTATAGTCATAAATGTAGTAATACAACGAAAACACGGAAGATTTTAGACCAGAGAAACTAATAGGGTTCAAATTCAGCAGTATTTTGTCCTATGACATACGTAAATCAAATTCACCTGAAACATCTGATCCCCAATAAGATTTGTCTGACGCCAGAACTACTTCGGAAGGTGCCTTTAAATGTTGAAAACTGGGACAGATGGAAACTCAGCTTGAGAATTTTGGTTAGGTAGACCAACATTTTGCCCTCATAATTGTCAATGTTCATCTAAGCTTTATGCTCAAAGTTTGCAAGCCGATGACCAAAAAGGCTGCTGATCAATGCGGTTTATCGTCAAGGATTGGTCATACCAGAGCCGACTCAAAACTAAGACAGTTGACGGCCCTACTACATCGTATTCAGATAATTGCACACTCAAACCTTGGGGCCTGTCACCCTTGTTGAGTGATCAGCCATCCAGAAAATTTAAACTTTTATGATAATTTACCTATGGAAGCTTCTTCGAAAGCGAAAGTTCTGCCAAATATCGCGTTTAAATTTTTGTAGTCGTTTTAACTTTGGATATATTTTCAATAGCATTAATGGAATCTTTTTATCCTAGGCCGACAAGAAAACGGCCATTTGGCCTATTATTATCCTCGCAGTTATTTCCCAACGCATGCGTAATAAAGATGACAGGCTACAATATTGCCCTTTCTCAAGCAGATAAAACCTTCTGTCGCCCTTTACATAATGACGTTCTTAGCAGAAACGTTTAATTTTGGACCTTCATTTTAACATCACAAAAAATATTTAAACCTGAGACAGAACATAAGTAAAAGTTCATTGTATAATTTTTTAAGATATGGAAGTTCGTTATTTAAGAAAGCTTTAAAACAGGTCATTACTGTTGGATTGTGAAACATCTTTTCGCAGAAGATGCGTATGCCTTCCAATTCTGTTCAGTTTTGGCCGCATTATAATTTATTACAGTTTACGACATTTACCAGGCGAGCTCTTTTACGCCTTTCTTTTAATTTGACAATTATAATTGTATATACTACGGTTAAATAGCCGTTATATTTGTCAAATTCACCAATACCCCATATTAAAATTTAATACTTGCACTAGAATTTGTTCATTCTTCAGTGTACTGTCTACCAGGGTCAACGGGAGTCCTTTCTGATTAATGCAGCTTTGGAGTATTCTAAATTCATGTTGGGTTGCGGAATCCTCCATTTTTAAACTGCGTTTAATGTTGAAAGTATACAACTTGACTGACCGAGTATGTAACAAGTCCCGGAAGAGTTGTTTTCGTTCATGTACTTAATCAAACTGTTCAGGAATTTCCATGAACTGGAGCCTAACGTGTGAGCCTGGTAACACTGATGCGCGGGAAGTAAGCAGATTGCAAAGCATCAATTTTTCTAAGTCAAAAGCGTCCAAATGGTCAATTTAATCTATTAAGTCGAGTCTGCGTGGCGTCTGTAAGATGCAGTTTATGAACATCCGTTAGGACAGGACTATATAACGTCAAAACGTCTTCAGCTAACTCAATGCACACTGTGACATGAAGAATAATGTGATAAAATGGGAGGCATTCATTGGGGAGGTTTATTTTCTTGGCCATCTCCATTAGTGCCTTTTGGCTGTCCATATCCAGCGAATTCAGTGTCCCGAGCTTAGGTCTCACCATGCGGTGGGGTTTGTCTGATGTGTAAATCAGCAACGTTGTCTTTTGGTGTTAATTTGAGTTGAGCCTCACTATGGCCTCTGTCGTCTCCGTCCTCGTTTACAGTGGCGATAATTGCTGCGATGGTCGGTTCACACCATTACTGCCTCCCATTGAGCAGGTTTGGATATCCGGCAAGGGGAACGAGGTCATACACTGCTGACTGAGCAGCCGACGTGCATCCGGGATTCTTGCGCCTGCCGTGACTGGTGAGCATTGGCTGGAATCACGTTCTAAGCGGTGTCAAAAATGAAAGTTTGCAGCGTCTGCGTGGAGAACGTCTTCTCTCCCGTAAATAGTACTACTAATTCGACAGTTCTGCCGTTGCAAACTATGACATCCACCATGTGCACCACAGCATGATTGCGCAGGGACAGTGAATTGCGTGTTAACGATAAGCGACCGTCGCCGTGTATAACTCACCATCACCTTCCTCGCCTACCGGGGCACTTAGGCAACACAGGTTCAAAATGCCAGGTCGGATCGGATGCAATGGCTGACAGAGGTAAGCTGCCTGTCTGCGCGTGCCGCTCACGTCCGGTCCGTAATAACAAGGGAAAGGGAGGATTCAAAAGGCAATTTGCCGAGCATACGTCTGCTTTCGATAAATTATCTTCAGGCCTGTACATTTATATTGCTAATGAAGTAATGAATTAAAAGATACGGGCAAGTAGATAATTAAGCTCGGATTTGGAGAGGGGAGGGAGGATTAGATTGAGTTGGAGTGCCGCAGAGGCCTCACTAAGAAGGACCCAACGGTATTGACTCTCAGTCATGTGACGAGTGGCGAGCTATTCTCTCGTTTGGCAGCCTTTCACGCCATGGCCTTTAGGCGCCGGGATAGCCTAGCTGCCCGTCAGATTGCTTGTACAATAGGTGGGCTAACTCGTAACATTTCAACCGAAATTCCGAAATGTGTTTTCGTTTCTTGGAGATTAATTAAGAAAAGTTAAAAAACTAATCATCAGACAGCGTAATTTTATAATAATTCAGTAACCCCAGGATGTCTGCTTTCGAAGGAGTTTCTTTGCGGCTGCATGCAAAAATCATGCTCTGTAAAAACTGGCAGGACATTTTCTCATTCATGTTCAATGCTCTTAAACGTTCAATTATATTTCGTGGAAAAAATGCATAAAAATATTCATTCGTTTGCACATTCGGTCGGAAATTACGTCTTATTCCAATTTTATACTGAAAGAGGGGATATAATTCAGTTTTCAAACTTTTATAATTCCCACATAATAACCATCTCCGACCTGCCGCTACAATTGTATTCATGGTTTCCAAACTACGATCCGTATATTTTCTGCATACGGAAAACAAAACACTTCTCTACGGCATTAAGAGAAGACCAAAAAGGATTCATAAAATGTTACAGTGGATTTAAGCCATATTGTTAACTTTACAAGCTACATTCGTAAATGCAGAAGTATAACGTTTTGTGAACGGCCATTTCACGATATTAACAAAATCCCAATTGGAAACTTCTTAAAACCAAATTGTGCCTTTTCTTCGAGCATAAAATTTGAAAAAGAGGCAAGTTTCCACCTAGTGAGCAAAATACTGAATATTTAATGCGTATTCCCTATGAAATATAATTGAAGATTTTAAGACATCGAAAATAAACGAGAAACATGCACGCTATTTAAGTAGTCCTTTTTTACAGAGCATGGTTTTTTCATGCGATCGCAAAGAAACTCCTTCAAAAGCACGCATCCTGTGGTAACTTAATTATGATAGAAATACACTGCCCGATGCTTGCTTTTTCAGTGTTACCTAATAAACCTTCTCGCCGGAAACACATTTCTAAATTTTGGTTGACGTTTCATGGATTAGGCCATCCACTGCAGTAGGGAGCAGTTGCTAATGGACGTTAAGTAGGAGTGCATCCGACTATATAAGTTTATGATACATAAAATAAACATTTTCTGATTATTCGGCTAGAAGTAACAAAACGTTCTAAACCAGGAGACGTAATGATCGCGTTCTCTAGATGGAAGGCCATTTTCGTGTTTTTTTTCATTTTATAAGGACTCAAATAATCAATCTTAAAATCTAAATACCGAAAAGTGCAGGCATATTACTTGAATGAAGAGCCGGTACGTGACGCAGATGTAGCGACGCACTTATGTTTGAAAACAAGTTTATTGTTTTTCATGACAACATCTGAAATCTTCTTTCTACATCGAAAACCTGTTGTAAATGCAGGTTCGGTCAGGATGAAAAAGAAAATTAGCTGTTTTTTTCAAAAAACCTACAGACTGTCAAAATAAATCAAGCAAACACGCATTAGTACAGCGACAAATGACTAGATAAATCTGAGCTTCCTTGGGAAAAAACTGATGATAACATCTAGGTTAAAAATTAAGTTTACTTTTTTTGGCTGTAGGTATTAACGTGCCGACATTATACGACATAATTTGTCACCAGTATCGGGAAAAGTGTAGAACATAGTTAAGAATTACAAAAATGATTTCCTAATTTCATATTATTGCTCAAGTGTCTGCAGATTCCTCAATTAAATTTACGTTATTAAGTAAATTGCCGATCACACTTTTAGCATTAACGAATTTGATGTAGGTGATGTCCGCATGCATTAGTTTATTTGACGTACATCATTGTTTTATATGACGATTTGGCGAAAATTACATTTTTAAAAAGCAAAGATAGATAGACTTACTTTAGAGTATGTTTTTTAATACACTATTCTTATGAAATACTTTTTAAAATACATTTAATGTATTTTGAATTTTGAAGACAATATCTGCTTGACGAATGACTGATTTCTTCTTCATGACCACTCACGCGCATCAACTCTAGTTCGTCCATTCGCAGTGCTTAGTCTGAAAAAGCTTATTTAGAAATTACAGATGCTTATTGTTTCAGGTGCCTTTGTTCTCGTCACAAACGATTTCGAGCGCTCATATAGGCCAAGGACGATTTGTGATCACTGTCATAAAGATACTCTTTAAGCCATCAAAATATAAAAAAACTATAAGAATCAGGTAGCATAGTTCTAACACGCGATTCCTCAAGGTACAGACACTTGGCTTTGGAACTAAACCAGCAGGAATTCCAAAATATTTAACAATTAAATGCCCAATTAAAAAAGAAATGTGTCATATTCGCAGAAAAATAATATAGTGAAAAACACGTTTTTGGAACGTACTATAAGAGCAAAATTTGATCAATATTTATTCCAAAGAATTTACTTCATTCGACTTACACTTCGAATCACGAAAGGGTGTCTGAATAGTAAACTAATGAACGCCGGGTAGTAGTAAATATTGCTTAAAACCAAAGTATCGCTTTTATCCGTTTTCAACGACAAAGTTCAGTTAGGGATTTCGGTTCATTTTAGGGCTTTTGATGCAATATACATACTTACAGTCATTTTAACAGGATGAGAAGATTTTTGAAACCTATCCAAATTAATTTAGATGCTCAGATTTAGCTACGTAAATTCCCCAATATATTTAAATTACGGAATACCGCTAGTCATTGATTAAATGCACAAAAAAACAACTGATAAATAATGGAAGAGTTTGAGTTAAGTACAAGCCTCAATAAAATATCGGCCTTGATAATACGCTGGGTTTAGGTAACAAGTAACATAAAATAAGCGATACTGCCGAGATCGAAAAATCCTGCTCAAATGGGCATAATGGATTAATCTTGTTTATTTTCCAAGGAAACTAATGCGCGAACTTGAAGTTACTCTTCCGAAACAGACCTTTTGAGACACAGTGCAAAGTTCGATATAAATACTTAAGCTGAAATCCATCTGCTACTGCGGAATAACCGTGTAATATTCACAAAGCGCCAGGATGCAACCAGTAGTATAGAATTGTGCGATACTTTACCGCACTTATAGATTTACCTAAACGTATGAAGTCTACCTTTCCAACAGCTAAGTAAATCGCGCAGCATAAGCATGTTAATATTTATGAATTATTCTGGATAATTTCCAGTGTACTTGTCGTACAATAAATATTAAAACGTGAACAATCGATGTTAGTTAACAGCTTTGCATCTACCTATGCGTTTCGACATAACCTTTTTTATTCGTTTATCGAGATGTCCGACCACCAGGAAGGTGGTCATTTTGACCTATTTGCTGACTTAGACAAAGAACAAGGACTGATCACCAAATAAAAAGATGCCAAAAACGAAAACTAGTAAGTTATTGCTCCTAATGAAGCACAAATATTTTCGCAGATATTTTTATTTTTAATCGGGTTTAATAAAATATTTTGCAGACGAATATCTGCGCTCAGTTTGCGTGCTTTTATTCATAATTTATAAGCAATCTTAAATTATTAATCCGCGTATGTAGGCTGTTACTGCTAGGGATAATGATTTTGCTACGGCAGAAAATGTTTGCGTTGCCATCGTAGCAAAAGCAATTTTGGAATGTTCTCCGAACTCAGACTTCGTTACGTGATTGAAAAATTCTAGTATCTCTGTGATTTAAGCATTGAATTACTTATGCGTTTATTAAACGTTATCAGCAGAAAGCTGTTTTACGGAGTGCACATTCTACTAGATGGCAGTTCGACAGTTGTGGTTTCGCGCTCACTTGCGGAATATTTATATTTGTCTACAAATCGCGTGTGTTACATCAAAAGGCCGCTGTTAGATTCAATTTCATCTTCTTACACCAAACGTTATTTTGCAAAAGGTTGCCGAAAATTTACGACCCACCCACAAGTAAACATACATCGCATCTGAGTATTGAGTTCAACTGTTAGCCCTTTGTGTTCCATTTGGTGTTTTATCAATCACTTTGTGCAAACAAGAAGCCAAACACACCGTGCTCAGGCTGACTAGGCGTTTATCCGCACTAAAGTACACTATTTTATTATATGCTTATGCAGAAGGAAAGTGGCGGCTGATTTCGGAAAACACCCCCGAGACTTTTAAGCCTAAGGGCATCCTTGGAGCGGAGGCGGTTTTAGAGCAGGAGGTAATTGCCTGCGGGATATGCGCAATTAACGGTAAGACTGCATTAGCAGGCCATATTACATGTTTGCACAGTTTACTGCAAGTAGAAGTGCGGTTTGTGCTCCCAACATAGATGCTCCCTTTAAAGACCTCAAATAATATTTAAGTTAAAGTTTAGCTAGTCAGTCAACAAAGCTGCATGATAATCTGCACGTGATTGTTATCATTGGATCCACTGACAGAATTTTGTATATTTAACGGCATTTGTTGTTCACGCGCCGAGGACTTGCATTCCGATGAAATCCAAGGACTTTAAAAACGTAATTTTGATACTTTCCCCTGTGTATAATGCGGTTCCCATATTCAGCCATGCTTGATCGTGTACAAAACGGTAACAGCTGCATAAGCGATTGAAAAATGCAGTGCTCAGCAGAATTGTGGACTCGTGTTGGTGCTTTTACAGTGGTGAGGAGAGCCTAGGGTGATGTCTACATTAGTATTATTTAAAATTTCACTCAGTGATTGGTATTCATCCGTCATCTGTAAAAAATACTACCCGAAATTAAAATGCATAACCTCAGGCAGGCGGTTTATCTTAGAAACACGTGATGATAGTTTGACCGTGGCATCCGACGATTTCTACCGTCTGCCCCATAACAAGGTGAAAGAGGCACGGCGACTTGCGCGTGAAATAGTTTGCAGTAAAATTAGACTTATGCAGCCTTTGCCGCACTCTCTATTTCTCCCCACCTAGACTCGGTGTCAAGACAGAGCCAAGAACACCAGAGGATAGGAATGGCGCAGGTGGCTGGCACGAACGGACCCGGACCTCGGCTCGCCACCACACCCCAGGTCCACAATAAATACTTGACCAGGATTTTGACCAACAACAACAATCGAAAAGACATGGATGACTGGGCAGCCATGTACACAAACTTTATGACCCAGCTGGAGCGTAAACGCATCTACCGCAGGAGAACCAGGTACCAGACAGCTGCCAGTGACCACCAGGCTGAGAGGGTTATGGTTTGTTGACCGTGTCATAGCAAACGCGCACAAACTTTGAGTCCCAGAAAGGTGACACACGGCAATGCATTTGCAAGAGTCATCGTTCTTCAAAAAACTGGGTGGCTGGTCACCCAGCGTTTGAAATTCAGTACCAATTAAATAAAGCACAGTCCTCGCATGCGTAAGAATGCCACAGGTCATCTTGAGCAGAAACTGCAACAGCATAGCTCTCTACTCAACTGTCCGCCACTTCACACAAACACACAAAACTGGGCAGACTGCATGGACTGTGTTGAAGCGTCAGTCTGCAGCCTTCCAAGCCAGGATAGCTGTTGCGCCGTGGGGCATATAATGAGCTTTGAACGAGAGCTATCCGCTTGTCATGAGTCATTACAGATACCAGGGGCTTTTGGTCTGTGAACAAGTAAAGCGCGACTATAAAATGCCTACATTGAAGCCACCGCGTTCACAGTGTTGATCGGCCAGATTTTCGCATGTTGAAATAAGACGACAAGAGATAAATGTGGCATGTTGTGATTTAGAATTGGGTTCCAAATCACCGAAGTTCTGATCTAGTTATCTGTTCTTCAACATGGACACTTATTCAATCTGGCAACAGGAATATATATATCTTTATTTTCTTTCCTTTAAAAGCAATTTCGGCGAGGTTTGCTTCTGCGGCCCCACTTGATGGATGCCACATGGCAAGTTAAATAAAACAATTTCAGTTAACCTACTAACACTTAACCACTTGCATTTTTACGAAGGGAAAGAGAGCGCATGCAGAGCCCAAAGCGCACGCAGGGAAGCGAGTGAAAGTGGTGCGTACATATTTTCGCCCATAGACACATCCACTCGCTGGATTTAGAGGATATGTTGTGTGCAATCGCAACTGGAATGCCACTGAGGGTACAGCGTGATATTTTTCACTGCATGACCACTGCAGTAGAAACGATGTATTTCCACAGCTTTTGGAACGATCCCATCAGCAAGGCTGTTTGGACAGTCGCTGGATTACTATAATACAGATAGCGCAATCAGGAATCAACCGCGCGGTGGGGAGCACGTGTGAACTAATAACAGAAATAACTGAGACTGGCGCTAAGCACTCCTCCCTCCGTGGCACAGTTATCGCCGGGGTAAAATGGTAAGGAAGATGCGTCAACAAATTTTTTAGACAGCTAATCATAGGATATTGCTCAAGTGGGGGTGCCGGACCAAACCTCACCGCAGTTCTTCTCGACTTTTATCGTAGTCCTAAGCAAAAACTGATATAGCGACCTTCCTTACTGGGCATTGGCTACTTTTTGTAAATTTGCTCACCTCCCGCTCATCACAGAAATGTGCGCTCTCCGCTGGATTGCGGCATAACACAGACAGCTGCGTGGTAATGCATTCACAAACTAACGTTCTCGCCCTCTGTAGCTGGTAGTAAATGCAATCAGATCTGAGAGTCTTTTGTAAGTTTGAAAGGCCTGCCACGCGCATTATTTTGGTGAATCTGTACGTCTGCGGCCACCAAATCTCAGGCCTTCTTCGTAATACAGTGATAATCTATGTCATAACACACCTGAGCAATACTCATCGTAACAGCCGAAATTTTTAGAAGGGCATATTTAATAAACAAGCAGAATTCGATATTTCTGAATTTAATTCCACAAAATTTCTGTCAAGTCAGACGTGACCGGAGACTTTCAACGTTTTACGCATTTTGCAGTTAATTGGCCACCAAGGACCAAAACGTATCTATTTTCTTGAGAAATGCGTGAACGTCCCTGCCAGAAGTTAATGTGTATGCGGGCTAAAATATTCGCATCCTGTCCAAATTAAAGCCCGTATGAACAAGTAGATAGTTTCTATTTTGATTAGGAGCAAAGAAGGAAATTTAATGCTCAATTATGTGCAAGTTTTGTGACAAAAACTTCCAGTATGACTGCATACAGATTTTACTCAAAGGAATCTGACTAAGGTGTTCTACGGAAATAGGCGATTCAAAAATACAGCATTCTAATTCACTGGCATGCAATAGTGACACGAAAGGTTATTTGCTGCCATTTAATGGCTTAGTTAAAGTATCTTCTCAGATGAACAACAGAACTCACAGTTGGCGGCTGTAATAATACAAGTTGAAAAATATAATACTACCTTTCTAAAAATCCAGGTGTTGTCTGAGATGGCGGGTCTTTACACAATTTGCTGAACTATCTCTTTCTCACACTACATACAATTTTCGAAAAGCCTCACTGCGCCACAATTGGTTTAACTATCATAATCACTTCGAAGCCAAAAATATTTCTTCCTCATACTTACCAAAAGAGGTCTGTTTGATGTTGCTAAGTAAGTTACTTGCACCAACTGGCGAATGGCATGATAGTACGTCTGACATAATGTTTCTCCTTTGCGTTTAAGCTGATTCTTCGAAAATGTGTTCCGTTGTCTCCGAATGCAGAGGTGTGTTCTAACGTCACATGAAGTTTTTTACCCTCTGGGTCACTTTAGCCCCTCTTCTACTAACAGTTTTTAAGTTATACTTACTTAAATATATGAAAATATAGCTACATGTTTAACGGCGTGATGTTTAGTAATTGGCATTCTATGCTGTGACTGGATACCTCATAAACGCATTTCTTTTAGCATAGGTAGAATGTCAGAAATAGAGTAGTATGTTGACCAGCGGCATAGGATTTTGAGAAACATTAATGTCCCCTCAAAGGCATATTCGAAGTACTAATGACTAGTTATGGAGAAAACTTTATTGTCGGAGAACGCGGACGAGGTATACCATATACGCATTCTATGGGCAGTTGGCCGATATAATGCCTTGTATAGAGGAGGAGATCTGTTGCTGTTTTGGCGCTTTCGTTGATGATTTTGTCTAGCCACCTCCAATGTTTGCCGCGCTCCCTTAACAGAACAGGTGGTTGAGTTTACAAATCTCCAGTGCGTGTGAATCGGAGGTTCGTCGCACCGTGAGCTTTGTCGTGCCCGCCCTCATTTGCGCGGTGATAACAGACGTTACCGTTTGTTTCGCGCCTTTCCTGTTTCTTGTCGAGTAATTTAACTAACGCGGCTTTGGGGCAGCCAACCCAGTCCTCGCAGTCAATATACGTCTTCATCCTCAACACAGTTGAGATTCTGGGCCTAGGCGATGTTTACACATTACGCAGGTGTAAGAAGCATGAGTATCCCTAAACTGTTAATTCAACCACCGTATTAACTTGCGCTCGCTTTATTTGGTTTAATAAACCCATTTCACAGGAAAAAAGTGAAATAAACGGGCTTGGAAACTTTTGCCAGGGTTAACGACGACGATACAATACACGGCGAAACGAGGGCCGGATACACAATAATGGTCGTATCTGTTGATCTACTTATGCATCAAACAAATAGTCCCATGCAGTGAAAGCCGTGCGTAGGAAGTTTTCGTCTCTGGTGATGGCTAAGAAAACGCCAGTCTCAAAATAAACCTGTTTAGGGGAATGTTTCCTCCCCTTCTGGCGTGCCATCTCGCCATTGCACTTTTACTTCTTATGAAAATCCATTAGAAAATGGGAAGTAGGCGTGTTAAAATTAGCTGTTACCGATAAAAGAAAGCGGGGGGTGCTTGATCGGAGGGTTGGTTTTAAAAGATCCCCTTACACTCAGCGAAGTAGTTGAGCAGTTTAAAATTCGGACCTAAACTCCTGTGTAAGTTCAGAGCGGAAATAAACAAAACCCAGAGTAAACTGCCGTTTGCCAAACCGTTACCAGTAAACGACGGTTAAGATTATTTGGCTGGTTCCCGTATCACAGAAATATGGTGGTCTGCGTAAATACCTTATGCATGCCTCTGCAGCATATTATAAAAGAACAGGAGAGTACTAATTTTATAAAGAATACTGAGACCTCAAATGAAGAGCGCCATTTTTGCAACTTTCAGGTGTGACCTATAAGTTATAAGCAACCTGCCCTGCCATATTACGCCTCACATTTTGTCGCACGATAAAAATCAGATTCCACACTCGTTTTAACGCGCGGTAGGGCTTTAACTGCCCAGTTTAATTGCCAATAACAGCCTAAAAATAGTCATTATCAGCTTGCTTATCTGAAAAACTGCTTACGCGTCTGATAGGATCTCTTATATTGAATCCGCGTTGTGAAGTTTAGAAAACTCCAACAAGTCATCAGATAAGAGCGCTTTCCGCAAAAAAATCATTTGGCTAACGCGTCCAGTTTGTGCATTTTAGGTCGTCAGCTAACGGCTGCAAATGATAATTCAGCACAAGAAGTGGATCATATTTAACCTCCATTAGCAATGTCCTTTCATTCAACCCAATAAACGCGCAAAAACGTTTCGGCTATCTTTATTGTGGTTTATACAGGAATTCTGACGTTCCACCCCGTCGCCGTGACGGATATAGTAAATGTTATAGGATTTCAGACTTTGACTCTTGTAAAGCATTTATTTTATTAAATGCGGTCGAAAACAAGCAAATATTGTACATCTTAATAGATCAGACAAAGTACAGAGGGTTATAGGGAGCGAATTCACTGAGAGAATTAACTGACTCCGTGAATAGAACCAACAAATTGTACAAAATTAGTGTCTGAAAGTCTGCGATATCCCCCGAAATAAACAACCATGATAAACGATGATCCGGCTGAATCTAACGAGTCACATATGCCATTACAAAGAACCACCATCATAAGATACTATCGAGATGGGGTTCAAGAAACAAAATAATTTGCTTCCAGGAGTAAATGAAAGCAAATTGCTAGCCCGCATTTTTCTTGGCAAAACCTGCCTGCTTTTTGCAGACCAGAAGTGATTCTGGTCGTTCTTTAGTAAAATGGTAATCAGTATTTGAGCATACACAGGCCTGCGAGATAAGGATAATTACGGCAGAGGTGGAATAACATTCGGCTTGAAAAGATCTTGTCTGCCAAACTCGGGGATGACTTTAGTGTGGGAATTTTGGCATTAATTCACAACTTACATTATCATATTCTCAATTGCTATGAATGTCACTTAGTATGCTGAGGACTAGCAGACTATGCTGTTCAGCCACGGATGTTTTTCATAACCATCATCAGCAATTAAATATTTCTTAATATACACAGGATGAATACGGCCGTTGCCTAATGAGGTCAGTTTAATAATCACAGGTTGTAGTTGCCGGTTCATGGTATCAGAATAATCGTGTTGACGAGCGAGGTCTTTTTAACAGGAGCTGTCTATAAAAATACAGAGCTGCAATGATTTTACCGATTTATCATTAGTCCTTATCAAATGTAACTGACTAAAAATCTGTTCTTCATTACTTGAAGCCAGTGTTATTTTTAGAATCCAACTTGTCTTTCATGCGCAGGCAAATGCGATTGGTAAAATTGCAAATAAACAGAAAGATTCATATTGACCCAACTGTGAAAAACTTAGCGCCTCGGTGGGATTCGAACCCACGCAGTAAGGGGAAGGCTTTAGCGCAGCCAACGCTCTAACCACCTGAGCTACGAGGCCCCGCCGGACGACGCGAGTTTAATCGCATTTGGGTTAAGTTACCCGCCCAACCTACTGCAACGTCTGGAATCCACCAAATCTGAAACAGTAAATTGACTGCCTAAGCAGGATTTCCTAAGTAATTCACCTAGAGTCCACCAGATGACTACCAGGCTTGCGTAATTCATTGATATTTTGGCAGATTTTGAATAATTCATATTGACCCAACTGTGAAAAAGAAAGATTTGAATGGTGGGATTAACAAGTTGCGTTATTGCATGTCGAACTCTCAGTAAAGCTCTCCTCCAAAAATGCGCATTTGCAGCAAATAGTTGCTAATGACAGTGGCGTTTTCTAGGAAAACCTACAGATTTAAAATAAGAGAAAGGATGCATTACTCATGGGAGCAGTGATTCTCGGTATTACGGTTGACCTCGCGCTAAATTCCCTGAGGTTTGATTTGGGGTTAATGAAAGTGTTAGAGTCTGGATTAGGGCTTAGTACTTGTGACAAAGTTGGTCCACCGAATGGGAAATACTCCGTATTTTGGAGCCAGGGGACCCGTAATACAAGTGAGTAATATATGTATTATATATATTAGATTATATATTATATATATAGTAAACAATAAAGTTAGCTGCTGAATATAACAAAGTAAAGAGAGAATTTCGGAAGCCACTCAAAATGCTTCTATGTGTACTCATTGACCAAATGAGCAAAAGGCAAATGAAGTCTTACTGGAGACCGCTTTATAGGTTGCCGCACAACTGAATACCGAAAAATACATGCGGAAATATAGAGATTTAATCTCGTCCTTGTTGTCTGGGGCTGTACATATTACAATGGAGGGAAATTCAAAGCAATATCATGCATGAGAATCAAAAATGGTTATGACTAAATTCTATTAACTTAATCATACTGACCTTTGTATATGTTTGTCCTAACACATGAAATACAAGTGACATGAAACTGTTCGAGGGCTGTTCACCAGGTGCACGGTATCGGCACAAAGATGCATTGCACGTTAAAACCTCCGGTTCCATTCGAATGCGCTCAATTTCTTTGAGCTCCGGCTCATCATACAGACACGTAGATGGTAACAAGTAAAGACTGCTAACAGTCTGTACAAAAATAGACGCCTTTAATCTTTCGGTCGTGAATATATGTATATATATAATATAGCACAGGAATATGGACAGACTTAAGGGTTGCCACAACAGTCAGCATAACCACTGCGCACGAATCATTTGTCCCTCAAAGTCCATCACTATTGCGATGCTCCACTTCCAGTCTGTATTTCTAATCATTCCAAAATATTTTTGCAAACTCCACGGAAGTCGTGAAATAGGGACTTTTTTTACAAAGGATGGTTTTTAGAGACCAGGTTTTGCTCCCAACTTTTTACCGTAGCGCATTTTCAATGCAATGTCCAGGAGCGCGTGGATAATGTTTTGTTTTTGCGACATAAAAAAGCTAAATAAATGCAGCGATTGTCTTCCTTACGGCTCCCGTAAATGTCGGCGCAAAAATAAACGCAGGTCAGCTGGTTGTAACTTTTCTGTTCCACGGCAAATTTAGTTGTTCAGAGTTGATAATTCAGATCCGTTAGAGATCTGCTGGGAATAAATAAACTGCAGCAATCCGAGTAAACTGGATTCCAAGTGTGAAGCGCTTTCACGTATTCCAGTTGAAGTGGAGTTCGTTATTTACCCAAAGGTATTTTATAGCTAAAGTGGATGGCCTTATCCCTGCAGATCAAACTAACCCTAACAATAATAAGCAGCCGTATCCTTATACAAATCCAGCTAAAGGAAAACGAAACTAGATAATTGAAGACAATTTTGGTACCTTTTATGCCACTCTACAAAGAGTACTGTCACGCAGGTATAGTCTATAATTTCGTTAAAAGGGTTTACTTCTGTTACGTTAAACCCATTGAACGCGATATTTCTAGTTAAAAGTACAAGTTTCCGCAAAGCCACCAGTGCAATACCCAACGAGTGCGCCAATTAAATGTATATTCGTGGTTTTCATAGTAAATATCAAGTAGCCTCAAAGTGCATCCCTGTTTTTCAAAAACTTGGCCTCTCTACGAGGAGTTTCAAGGCTGTTTTGCCCGTCACTTGTCCTCCAGTCATCTTCTGGCATATGGTCACATCCTTAGCAGTTGCTGCTATGATGTAAAAGACAAGTCCCATTAAGCAGTCAAATGACAGGTAAATCAGTCACTGGAACAGCACATTTTCATGCCTGATTGTTCCGACATATTATCGAACTCTTAAGGACAACCAGAAATATATAAAACCAACCGGGGTGCATACATAAACCTGTACAGTGTTCGCTGGTCAAAATTAACATTTGACCACATGTCGCGTTAAATAAGCAGCTCTAAAATTCTTTGTAAACTTCCACACTTGGACCACGGACTGCTTTAGCATCAGCTTTCAAGATCAGAGTTCATCTCCACTGTGTGTGGGTGGAGTGATAATTACTCGACAATAACCTTTACTAGTGCTATAACAACAACTCGAAAGCTCAAACGTTAAACGTCAGGCAAACCGGTGGCAAAGTTTCATGCGAACGCTCAGCTGAACACAGAGAGACATTACGACGACCTACATGAAAAGGTTGTGGGGAAGAAATATATTCGACATATGTCCAGCGGATGGCTGTCGACGCAACGCCCTGAACACTCACATGCAAAAAGAAGTCAAAAGACACAGGCGCATTGGGCGTAAATGTCAAGTGAGCGTTCTCCGGAGCCAAGAAAGTCTCGGAAGTCATCAGCAGCTTCATGTCGCTTGTAGTCGAAACGGCACAAAGATCGAAAACAACCATCAGATTTTAATTGGTGACACCGAATTAATCGCTCTCATTTATGGAAAAGTATCGAGTTCTTTATCGAATTTGAGGTGGTTAAAGGTAAAACAATTACATGGGAGAAGCTGAAAGACCAAAGTCGGCGTAAACGTTTCAGCACACAGCAGCAGCAGAAGGAGAAGAAGAAAATGTGAAACCAACTCAAAGTCGCGGCTCACTCTGCAGCACGCGGCCATGCTTTCAGGTTGCAAGCGTGTGAAATTCTTTTACTAATAAACAATTAACTGAAGCGTGAGTAGCTCAAGCGATGATTTTTAGCGCGAATTCGCCAAAAGAAAAAATTGCTGCCATCCTTCCGAGTAAGCGCTAGTAGTTTTCTCAGAAATCATAATTAGTCACGCGAATGAAGGTCACATCGACTGATAGCACTTACATGCCAAACGAAAGAATAGTGATTACGCTTGCCGTCAACACTTCTTAAAAAACCGCGGCGACAGAGAAATTTTCAGAGCAGGTGCGAACACTTGCGAGGCCTGCGAAAGGTAGTAATCGCAGTTGCTTTGTGGTTGCGCAGGAATGGCGAATCCGGTAACTTTATCTTTCGCCTTAGGCTATGAATTCGGAGATGAGTGTTAACTGCCGCGTGAATTGATCTGCTGTTCTGCAGGTTACAGTTTTTCCCATTTGGTAACATATGCTTAAGGAACTGGCAAGGAAAAGGGAGACTGGAACGGCCGTCATCAGCCAGTCATGGCCAACCCCAAATGTGGATCACTTGAGATTCCAACCCGGGATCTTTGGTCATGGAATATGACGCTATGCCATTGAGCCATGGGTCCGTTGTCCTCTCGGTCCTGCGAGGCTTCCCATATGAGCCGCAACCTGATCGGCGGACGTTTATATCTCAGGTACCTAAATGTCCACACCGCACGAATTTCCGGTTGCCATATGCAAACGTCTCGAAAAGTACCAGATTTGTTAGCTAGTGATGAAATAAGTCTGGAGTTAGGCCAGGTTTTTACTTCTAAGAAGGGGACACTTTATAATGGAGATTGTCATAATAGTGTTGGGGGGCGCTCACCGATCGTTCATACGGAACTCACTCGTTCTGTTGTGACTTAAGGGCTCTCTCTCGAGCCCAACCAGCAGCCGCACAGCGGCGCATGATATATAGGCAGAAAACTATTGTCGACAAAGACAAGGGAGACTGGAATGGCCATTTCTGGCTTATTAGCCGTCGTCAGCCAGCCAAACCCAAGCCCGAAGTGTGCAACACCCGAGCCTCTACTCATCGGGCCACGAGCCCGTTGCCCTGTCGGTTTTCGATCGGGAATATACAATGTTAGGGGGGCGCTCATAATAGTGTTATTGATATTGCATTTTACAGTCCCGATGCATTTTTCATAATGTCAATACGTGACAATGAGAGAGGTAGCT
>CACRXP010000319.1:535179-552671 GCA_902702965.1 Spirometra erinaceieuropaei | reverse complement strand
CTTCTCGCCCAAACGAAATTTACCTACCACCATGTGACTTTACTCCTGTGACTGTGACAACAGTGGAACACCATCTCAAAAAGATTCGCGGGTCAACGGCGGCTGGGCCGGACGGTGTCTCTCCTTTTCTCCTTAAGTCTTGCTGTTCGCAGATAGCTCCCGTCTTGACCCACCTTATTAATCTATCCTTCATAGAGTCCAAGATTCCTGACGCCTGGCGTACAGTAAGAATTACTCCAATCCCTAAAAAATCTTTAACTTTTGCTCCTAAATCTTTCCGTCCTATTGCCTGCTCTTCTGCACTCCTGAAACTTACTGAACGAGTTGCATTAGATTCCCTTAAGTACTCCTCCGTCAATTTTTCTGATCCTCTACAATTTGCATACAAGGCAAAGCGTAGCACCTTGGATGCTGTTGCTTTAGTTGTTCATTCAGCTTTGAGAGACTTAGACAAGGGATGCCGTGCATATGCATGTGCTTTTCTCGACTACTCATCCGCCTTCAACACTATTCCGCGCCAACTCCTCCTGACCAAAGCAGCTGCGTGCGACACTCCGAGCTGGGTTGTCTCTTGGCTTAGAGATTATTTTTCCTCCCGCACTCAGTTTGTCCAGTCGGGAAAGAGAAAATCTGCTATTCTTCCAAATGATTGTGGAGTTCTACAAGGTTCCATCTTATCCCCTCATTTTTCTCCCTACATACTGGTGATTTGAGATCGCCAAACGACTGCCTGTATGTTAAGTATGCCGATGACATGGTCGTAGGCCACCCACTCAAAAACCTGACTCACCTACAGTCTTTAAAGGATGGCTTAGATCACGTCTCCGCATGGTCTTCGAATAATGGACTCCTACTCAACAATCAGAAATCAGTACAG
The DNA here is from genome assembly GCA_902702965.1 of Spirometra erinaceieuropaei. Classification (NCBI taxonomy): domain Eukaryota; kingdom Metazoa; phylum Platyhelminthes; class Cestoda; order Diphyllobothriidea; family Diphyllobothriidae; genus Spirometra; species Spirometra erinaceieuropaei. The sequence goes on along the minus strand of CACRXP010000319.1, from coordinate 551,794 downwards.
TGTGTGTTTCGATTGCGACCCTCTCCCATTCCTGAACCGTTGGATATTCTTCCCAATGAGGTATCTTCTTTCCGGTACCTAGGTGTTACTTTATCCTCAAATCTCTCTTTCTCTCTTCATATGGAAACCCTTTTAACAAAAATTCAAAAACTTGTTTATTACATTCGTCGTCTACGTTCATATCACACACCCCAGTCCTTAATCTGGCGATTCATAGATGGCTGTATTCTTCCACTCATTCTTTATTGTTCTCCAGTTATTTTTCCAGCCTTACTTAAAAAAGATTTAATTATTTTTAAACGTGTCATTCGAATGCTCGCCTCTGCTGCTGGTGTTTCCTATCATCTTTTAGTTGATATCATCGTGCAGCGACACTTCAACTCGGTGGAGCAATTCGCTGACCGAATTCTGAATGACATCGTCCATCCCCTTCATAATGAGTTAATGGCTGCGAAATCCTTACGCCCCATGCGTCAATGCTTCCGCCACATCCCTTGCCGCATATCGGCCTATCGGAATTCCATACTACCATTTCTAGCCCGGTATCTCACCTGCAAAGATGTTGAAAAACAAAAACTAAAACTCGATCTTGCACCTTAAAGTCCTTTTTTCTTCATATATAATCATGTCCACCTGTCTGTCCAAAACCTGTCAATCTCTATGGTAATCACTGTGTACTGGAGAACCGTTTTTGCTCTCTCTCTCTCTCTCATGGCTGCTGCATCCTATAAATACCGCAGCCCCTTGTGCAACAACCACCCGTTTCTGCTCTGTTATCTCTGATGATGGATTCGAGTAGGAATCCGAAACGTCAGGCTAAGAAAGCTCTTGTCCCGGCGATCGTGCTTCCTTCTTCAAGATCTTCTTTTCTCATAGTTTCAAAATTCCCTCTTAATAAGTTAAAGAATTGCGCAAGCCATGTTTGACGACGTGCCCGTAAACCCTAGGAGTCACACCAGTACGCTTTGCTGACGTCACATTTCCCTTTTTCTACATCCATTCCCGTTTCTTGAATGTTTGGAGTCTTCTAAATGCGATCATATATCTCTAATACGGTTTCGTAAACTTTTGCCATTGAAGGCCATTTCCTATCGTAGATAATTACTTTATTTTATGCTTCAATTCATTCACTTATCTGGGATCGAATAAATAATTTTGATTGATTTTTCTTCGGTCGTCGGGATAAGTGAAGTAACCTCCTTATAAATTGTTCCATTTTGATAAAAAGCTCTCATGACTCTCGGTATGCGAATCCAACCATTAGACATTTGATAATTTATTGTTTTTTTTTGTGAGTAAACGCCAGTACGCGGCACAAAAGTAGGTCTTAATCCTGCATCAAAATATTTAATTTCGAGAAAAAAATATACTTCAAATAGAGATAAATGTTCTTCATAGATTTTATAATTTCTTTTAGTTAAACGGAGTGCAGTTTCTGCGGTTGTTTACAACAATTATTCCACAACTTAGTAAGATGATAATTTGCAAGATCCTTCCATCCATTCCGCCAGCATAACTGCCGTTGGAATTCAAGGTGCCCTTTAAATATTTATGGCATGTCTGTGATGTCATCATTTCTGACTGTTTCTCATTGAACGGATTTATGTGGCTGATTTTCATAAAACTTTTCTATTAAGAAGAGATGAGTTTTCGTTTTTGCAGGTGCAATCTTCTGTAAATCTGTTTTACAACAAGGGGTCTGCAGTGCAAAATTTGTACACTGATTTTTTAAGAAACTCCTCATTAACAAAAAATAACCTCAGTGTTGATAGCTCAACAGAAGTATATTTCTAGTTTAAAGTAGATCACTCTTTACTACATCTTCGATTATAATAGTGATTTGTACAGCCTTTTATAAAACACTGCCGTTCCTCAGTTTCAAAAGAAGATCATGGCTAATTTGACAAGGATTCCCAAATTTTACACTTCTTTCCAAACTACTGGCGGAAATGCTAGCCTAACAAAACTATCTAATCGTTTATTTAGTTGTTGGGTTATAATATTTTTACTGGCAGAAATAAGGGTTTTTTAAAAAAGTGTATTTAATAGCATTTCGCTTTCAATTTAGTATTAGCTAATTTTGTACCGAATAAAAATGTTCCTTCCACGTTCGGTCATTTCTCGTCACCGCTGCAATTTTGACCAACGCCCACAAACAGACAGCGTGATGAATAATTCGCAAGTCAACGACGCTATAACGCTGTTCTTGTCTACAAAGTCATTTGAATTTACAAACAGGATTTGTGACGCCGGAAGTGGTCCTACCCCATGAAAAATGGCGGTACTCTTACTGCTTGGATTATTTCAGGGAAACAGAATCTTTCCTTGGACTCAACAGAAAAATTCACAGTTATCCCCCCCTGATTACTGCAAAAAGATGCGGAGGTTACAAAAAACAGGCTTTTCAAGGAACACTGGATAACTAAAAAGCCCAATGTTAACTAAAAGAGTGACAGCTGGAAGGATAGGTATTCACGTACCTCGATAAATAATGAAAAAGCTAAAGAGGCCCAAAAAAGCAATGCGGCCAAAATTTAATTCATTGGCTACTACATGCCTAATCGCGTTGAGAATCATACAAATTATCGATGAGTGGTAGATAAGTGTTTGAACCTACATTTTGATCTTATAACAGGATTTACGGTTGACGTCTACGTGTCAGAAAAATCAGACAAAAATGTTTATTGTGGAAGTCCTATTTGTGGAGTTTTAAGATAAACAAGGATAAAAGTGCTTACATTCTGAAAGGAAATATCAACCTTTCGTCCAGAAAATTCTGCAAATTTCTGAAAGAAGAAATATAAAATAACCGAAATACTGCGAGACCATGCTGGAAAAAATGTAAGAAGTGAGATATCAAAATATGGATAAAGGGCTTAGAAGATTATTAGGAGGACACTACTGACTAGTTTTCACGTTAATCAACCTATGATTTACAAAGTATAACTTAAGAAAGACCATTTAATACCGAAGTTAAGGTCAGCAAACTTGTTCCCTTCTATTAAACTGTTCTGGTTCTCCCCAACGTTAACGTCAGAAAGCGTAAACAATGTCACATGAATTTGTCCAGTAATGGGCAACTTATAAATCAGAAATATAAACTCCTACAAATTGCTCGAATAACATAGCTGTCTTTTCAATTCAGCTTTAATTACTACGTCAAGGTTATCTAGATCAGCTTCGAGAGTTGTTTATCATCATATTAGCGGCTGAGCTCCTCACTTTGATACCCTTTTGTGGTGCCTGAATTAAATCAAAGTCTAAGCACTTTGTCCTGATAACTGGCTTAACTTAAAGTGACTTAAAATGGTCTTAAGAAATTCGGGTGAAATTGCCGCACACGTCCACTTTGTCTAACTAAAAGGACCCTGATGGCACACAGTATTTAAGCACACTGAGCCTATGCAAAGTGTTTTATTTGTTAAGCCCCGGAAGCAGGCTGTATGCAGGCAACATAATAAAGCCTACAAAACCCACACATAATAGAATACCGTGCTTAAAAATCTAGGTTTTTCTTAAATTTCTGTGTCATAAACAAATAAATTTGCCGAAAGCGTAAGAGCGCATTTTCTGCAGCGGTTTTGTTATTTAAATCCAGTTTTTCTTAGCACAGTCGGCAACAGAGTTCATTAAAATTTTATAAGGTAAGCTTTCCAGGGATCGGAATTACGATGAATAGTTCCGTAGATTTCTCCAGTCGAGCAAATATCTTTTAAATGCTCATAATTTTTCACACAAGTTTTTAAAAATAGCAAGCTTTTCGTTTTTGATCTTTCATTATTAAAATTTCTTTGCGTCTGAGTGAAAGATTGTACCATGAAAAATAATTTTTCAATGACGTCTGAAAGACATAATGCAGCCAAATTATTTCCTGTATGGGAGAAGGATGTTTGTTTGTAGTTCAAATTATTGCATTCTCTTTTACCAACGGATTACAAAATATCCCAATAGTATTCCCCGTGCTCTCCTGTGCTTACGGGTTAGCCCTGAAACGATGTGCTGGACATAAATATGCTGCACACAGCTTCCAATGTCGTATGAGGATGCTTCGGGAAATGTAGGGCCTAGTTGATTTTAATGGGATCACACAACTTCCGGTGCAGTTTGCAGAGACGTCCATTCCTCACATAACACAATATCTGCTAAGGACGTCAAGCCGAAACCTTCGCGCGTAGAAACATATAAAAACGCCCTGTAATTAAAACAACTTACAGCAGCTTGCGTCCGCACCTGGTTAGCAGTTATAACTTTTGCAGTAGAAATCGGAGACTAGTGCTTGAAGTGAAAGTCACATTTTAAGGTCTAATTGCCACCAGCTCCAGGTTGGACAGCAACATTAACAACGACGCAAATATTCCTCATCCACTCTGCAAAATCGCACAAAATTCCAAACCGCAGTACTAAACAAACAGTCGTAATTAGTATAAATCTGTAAAAATCCATGTGTGGTTTCCTTGTTATTCTGTTTACAAACGATATTTCCAGAAAACGCCTCTACCTCCGGAAGTTAAACATTTTGCCTTCAATAAATAACACAGCAGGAAATAAAGATTACCCTTTTTAATGTGATTTCAACGTCCATATCAAACAATGCCAAGGGTTTAAAATTCCTATAGTATTCGTTTATCTTTAAGTTATCCATTCATCGTCAAAACGGACAATACAGACAAAGTTTTGTTTCCATCAGCACTTTGCGATATGTTTGTGCATGGTGATATTTGTTGGATACCAATGCTTCACGTATAGTTTAAATTTTTCATTAAGTCACAGTAGGCAGATTTTTTCCTTAGAACAAAATAAGAAGCTTTTCGGGCAGCATGTCAATGTAATTTAGCAAAAGTATTTTCCTTTTAATTATGTAAAACCGTTGGGAAAGCAAGGGTTGCGCGTAAAAGAGCGAAAGGCAGATAAACCAGTACGAGAATTGCACTTAGCACAACTGGTCTTTGGATAAAGCTGATATTTGCACAAAAATGTAAAGAAATTTCAGAAATACGTTCCAACTACAAGCTCGACAAGTGCACTCAGACATTGGCGAATAAGAAAAATAAACACGCTGAGGGTGATATTGAATTTCATAATTAATATCATTTTGCGTGCACGTTAACCTGGAACATTAAGCACATTGCAGGCAAGTCGGCTTACAGTGCACATGTCAGTAAGAAAGCGAAAAGGCACGTGTAAGCTAAGCTCAAGGGATAAAATGAGGAAAGGTTAAGTGCCAGATTGCTCAGTTTCACTTTTCACTAAAACTGGCAACTATAGGTAGGAAAATACTTTCGAAAAAGATAAGATGTCGTAAGATTTTTCATGCAAAATAAAGTCCGGTTTTTAGAGAATGGAGAGGATGCCAGCGACGACAACAGTTTCAACAGACACAAACTTGTGACTGCATGTACTTTCAATAATCAGGCTTTTCTTTCTCAAAAGTGAGAGTTTTTATTGAAAGCTGACTGTGACGATATTCCCTAGTCATTTTTATGAGAATGTTATAAAGAATTTGTTCTTTTGCAAACAATCGTACCATGCAAATTGTTAGAAATCTGTTTTTACTTACGCATGATTAGACTGATTTGTTAGCCTCCGTTGAAGTAACACTTGAATCGTTTTTTTAAATATGGTCATATAGGATAAGAGAAAGTAAGAAAATGCACCTAATGAAATAACTAGTACTTTTGAAACATTCGTCTTTTAACGAAAGCTTCTGACGTTTCACAACGAAGGAACTTAGGTTTTTGCTAGTTTTTTCATTAAATCTGCACTAATGATAATTTGCTAAGCTTTCCACCCGAATGCATTTGCCTCTGTGATATTGCGCACTGAAAAGCACGAAAATACTATTTCGTCTTGGCAGAGAGCTGCTTTCCATTGTTTTGTTTAAGTTTGCTATCCGTTCTACCATTGTAATTGCCATGAGCCTTTTCGTTGATGCACAATTAGCCTTCGAAGAAGACTTCCCGTATAAAAGCCCTTTATAAACTGCGTTGCGATAAAATGCTTCATACTTTTCGTCTTTTACCTACCTAATTAAGGCGGCAGTACGCATGACCATCTGAATCCCTAACCACAGGGCGCTCACTAAAAATTAAGAAATTTTTCCCACAACCATGAACGGTGTTTTCGAAAACTAAACATTCAGTTTCAGTTTGTTAAGGGAAATAAAGGCGAGAGCCTTTGAAATCCTCATTGGTTAAAAGTTGTCGGAGAAAAACATTGATAAGTGGGAAGGTGAAAAAGAAATTTTGTGCATAATTGCGGACACATGCCAGCTAGTCGAAAAAGAGTAATAATTAACAGTTACTTACTAACCACAGGTAGTATGAGCGCGTGAAAGTTGGTGCTGGGTTACGCAAGTGGATGGGAGGTTGGTAATTGGGAAGCTTGATACGCGTCAAGTCTACACTTAGAGGGATTCACACAGGAGGAGATGACAACACCGGTAAGCAGAGTATTCCACACTGTAAGCGCTCTGTTACTGGAAAGAACTTTCGTCCATTGATCCGTGTTTTCCCTGCGCCTAGTTTTAGGGTATGACCGCGCAAAGTGGACGTGTTGGCTTGAGTGAAATAATCAGTGGGCTCTTAAGAACAGTCTAGGCCGTTGATAATGCGAAATGTTAGTATAAGTTCACCACGTAATTGTCTGTAGGAAGGGGGAAACAGGTTGAGAGTTGACAGTCTGATTTCATAGGGCAGTGCATCCAGACCTTTTGTCATTTTGGTCGCCCGTCTCTGGACCTTCTCCAAGACGGTATAGTCCTTGGCAGTCCAAGGTCTCCAAGCCTGTAAGGACCATTCTAGATGAGAGTGCATGTTGATGTCAAATATTTAGGAAAAGCAGTCAGGGGCAAATACCATGAAGGCCCTCTTAGTGAATTGTAATGTAGCCATAACCGATTTAGCCGCCATGCTGGTTTGAGTGAAGATGTAATCCCTACACCCAAGTTCTCTTGACTGTCAACCTGTTGCAGTGGTGTGCCGTGTACGAAGTAAGTCCTGGAACTAGAGGCTATGAAGCTGCCGAGTTGAAGAAAGTTGCACTTGCTTATATTGAAGGGCATAAGCCAGCGCTTCGATCAGTCCTCGAGCCTTTTCAAGTTTGCCTGCAGGTGGTCTGCGTCTGCCGCACTGTAAATAACGTTCTACAATTTCATGTCGCCGGCAAATAGGATGGTATCACCGTTCAGGTCCTTGACGCAGACATTTATGAAAACGAGAATGACATGGGGCTAAGACTAAGCCCCGTGTGACGCCTCTCACGGCGCTTACCTCTGAGGACTGTTGACGTGCGATCTGCACTTTTTGGAACCGTCCAGTCCAAAAGCTCTGGATCCATGCAAAAGATGTCCACGAATTCCAGGATTTGCGCAGTTTGCGTAAGAGACGTTGGTGAGAAACGCTATCGAAGGCCTTTTTGAAGTCAATGTACATGGCGTGCACCACATTGCCTTCATCACGTGCTTTGGTCCAGCGTTCGAGAGTAAAGAGCAGATTCGTGAAACAGGACCTACCACTCAGAAAGCCGTGTTGGGCATCGAAGAGGAGGTGATGCTTCTCAAGGAACTGTAGCAAGGACTTTATAATGATCTTCTCCATGATTTTGCAGCAGATGAAGGCAAGACTCACTGGCCTGTAGTTGTTTGCAGGCGCACGACTTCCACCATTAAAAAGCGGAGTGATTGTAGTGGACTTCTAATCAGAGGTCAGGTACCAACTAACAAATGTGGTTTGGAAAAGCAAGGCTAACGGTTTGGACATTTCGGGTGCTAGCTCCTTCAGCAGGTTGGCCGGGATTGAATCAGGGCCTAGGGAAGTCGATTCTTTCAGGCTTAGCAACTCTTTCTGAACGATTGTTTCGGTGAAGGCGACTGCTTCAAGGGCTTCACAAGTGGGTGGAAAAAAATCAGGTTGTTTTGTGTGGACGGACAGAAAGAACTGAGAGAGCTGTTCAGTCTTATCCCTGCCATCTGAGATTTCCGTGTCCACAGCCGTTTGTAGCAGTGAAATGGGATCCTTGTTCCGTGTACTCTGTCCTATTCTACTGTAAAGGACTTTGCGATTAACTGTGACGTGGTTCAAAGATTCTTTTCAAAGACTTGACAACCTCTGGCAATGCGAATTTTGACCCGGTTTCTCTGTCACTTATAACTGCTTAGGGATTCTAGCGTTCGGTCAAAAAGGGATATTTGCCATAATTTCATCTTCTTGTCAATTTCCTCATTTAAGAACAGAGTTAAACGGCGGGATCTATTCGTTTGTCGTTTGCGCATGATTAAGCAGTAGTTGGCGATGAGGCTGAGGATTGTCTCTTTGACCTGACACCGAATCCCTTCGATCTCGCCGGAGAGTGTGGATGCCTAGTCGATAGGACAAAGATCCTTCTTCATATGTTCTAAATCGTCACGCCAGACATTAGGTCGGGAATCGAACGGTTGTGCAGGCAGGAGAATGAGGTGTATTCCCACATGAGAACTACATGGTCACTCTGACCCATCGGGGGAGGCAATTAACATCTCTGTGTTGTCAGACGACTTGATGAACACAAGATTGAGGCAGTTCACTTGTTGGCCATCTGGAAGTCTCATTGGAGACATTACGTGTTGGGTGAGAAGCAGATTGTTGGAGGTATGCAGTAGGTGCTGGTCGAATGCTGTTTCAGAGCAGTCGGCTAAGCTCCAGTTTATGTGAGTTTCATTAAAATCCCCAACGATGAGAGTATTCGGCCGCGGGGAAAATAGCCGGAGTTCCTCCAGCAGTTGGGCATCAGCTCAGGATCATTTCTCGGGGGAAGATATGCTGCCAAGATATCGAGGTTTTGAGTGCCCGGTGCCCTTATGGTCAGCCACAATGCTTCCGTGCTACAAATCAATTTGGCGGTTTTTTCTGAAACGTACAAACCATTCTTAACAACTGTTACAATGCCTCCACACCTTCTGTTTCCTCTGTCTCTGCGGAACAGGTGAAATCCAGGGAGCATGAGCTCCCTATCCTCAACCTCTTCGGACAACCATGTTTCTGTTATTGAGATAACGTCTGGGTGGATACGGAATTCATCCACTTTTGAAAGTAGACTTTGCACGTTAGTATACATAAATACGAGTTGGGAGTTCATGTGGGATTTGTTTACAACCCCGACACAGGCTACTGGGTTATTTGTGCGGTCATTCTGATCGACTTGATCCAGAGGGGAGCAGAATTCCGTTTTACTATCCGGTATTTGTAGATTGCCAAGTTTTTTTTCTCGGTTTTTTCCGTATTCTCAATTCTGGGACAAGTTCGCGGCGTTTCATTCTCTCGGCAGGTGAGTAGTCCGGCTGAAAAAACACCCTTATGGGAATGCTTCAATCGAAAGTGCCTGGAAAGGATTAGTTTCGCCCGCCCATTGCTACCTAGGATGATTTTAGGGGTCGTGGTGCCGTCTGTGAAGCGGCGTTTGTACGGCTACCAAGGCAAAACGCCTTAAGTTCCTTCAGATGTTTAACTTCTTCCTTTAATTGATGCATCTTGCAGGTTTTCGTTTGACAACCATTGCATTAATATTCTACAGGAGTGTGCGGTGGCGAATTAACAAAGCTTTTAGCCGTGAACTGTAGTCATGTGTCGGTTGTGCAGGGGTTAGCGGAGCAGGCCCTAGCTTTTGTGGTCCCCGGTTCGAACCCCGACTGCGCGTTACTTTGGAACACAAATTCGAACTCGAACATTCTGGACAACTTTTATATATCCACAAAAATAAACTTCTCCCAAAAGAGCATAGGCGTAAGTATGAAGGAAGGCTATTATGACGATCTTTCGGTAGAAAGTAACTTCATTAATTGAATAGAAAAATGTGCTGTTGGAGTCTATTTGGAAAGAAGATATTGATAAGTCGAATTCCAATATTAATTCCGGCAGGCTCTAAGAGCTACATTAAGTCGAATTCTCGCCGTAATTAAATTCCTCGTGGGGCGAAAATTTGAAACAAAATTCGAAACGCGCGATAGAGTTAAAGGACTATTCTGGTAGGTTTTCGGTTGATGTGAGTACTTTGTCTTATGAAGTTGAAGAAAAGCTTTAAGTTTTCTCCTGCACAGTTTAGAAGATTACGCTCACAGACTTGGAGGGCTTCGTGAACAAGGCACTTTACCCTATTCCGCTAAGCCTTGTATCTTTTCATTGATTCGTTTGTCTCATCCCTGAGATAAGCTTCCTACAGCTTTTGCTTACGGTTTACCTTATCTTTGAGTGTACCGTTTAGCCATTAGGGCCTGCTGGTGATTTTATAATTTGATATAGGGCAGTACCTGGTAATAAGTCCATTCAATACGGTCTTAAGTTCTAACCAGTTATTAAGGACACACCACGTTATCTGCTGCCGTCTATTCTCTACGACGCATGTCGAGACGCATTTGTTTGAAGTCACCACGCCATATGCTACACCTGATCAGGTGCAAAAGACGAAAATAATAACCATTGATAATCACTGACTTAAGTTAAAAGATGGCTTCACTCTGTTAATGGATTAACGGTTTCAAATATCAATGTTTTGCTTCAAGCGCCTTGTACGAACTGGTCTTTTGCAGCCAAAATTAAGGCGTCAGGTTAAATTTCTGTGACAAAAGCTGACGAACGAAAATCATAACAGCAAATTCACTGCAGCCAGCGGAATTTTCAACACCACCCAGACTTATCTGGAACAATTCCACCCACTTCAAGCTTAAGCAATGGCTTCTCGAGTGTTTTTGGTAACACCTTGCTTGGTTGCATGTTAATTGACGTGGCGAATAAGTATCACAAATTTGTTTTCAGACCCCTCTAAACACTGGTCTGTGCACGTTTAGCGCGTATTCCCACAGACAGCTGAGGTCTTGTCTGTCATGATTCCTCGACTTTTTTCGGTTAAATGGAAGGGTGCAATCTTTGTGAAAGTGATTTGATCCTAACTGTTCAGTAGAAAGATGGGAACTCTCAGTCCATATCAGACGGAAACTGGGTGCCGATTCAAGTGGTCGCGATTTACCGGATTATTTGCAGACAAGGGCTTTGCACACACTGCGCACATATCTAAGGTATATTTCCAGATTTCCGTCATGATAAAAAAGTGGCTTATATTCCTTCCATTATGTCTGTAATTACAGAAGAGGCAAAAATACGTTGCTGATGATTTCAGACAAAATATCCTGCTATCAAGTTGTGTTGAGTTTGCGTAACGAAGAGCTTTCTATCCTCAGATAAACTAAACATAACTTAATTTGCAATGCAGTTCGGCAGATTCAAATATATATCCCAAAAGAAACTCAGTCCTTAACGAAAAACTGACGCATTCAAACCTGAACCCGAAAGTATATTGTGAATGTAAACAAAAAAATTATAGAAATCGACACATATGCTCAGTTATTCAAACTGAAAACCATGCCAGCTGTCGACAATGGCTGAGTATATTACACAAACCCTGAAGGTACTAAACGTCAGTCTGACACAAATGGCGACGCTGCATGGATCACGCGAGAATACACATAAGGCAACATTAATTTTATTTAACGCGTGAAGGTACGACACTAACAGCACTGCCTACTTAATTTCCCTCGTCTTTTACAATTTATATTTTAAAACGTTTATGGAAAACATTAAATAAACTGTGCTGAGATCGTAAAACATACAACTCATGAAATAAAAACCGAAATTCCGAAATGCGTTTCCGTTTTAAAAAGACAAATTAAGTAGGGTTGTAAATCTAATCAGTCTGCCCTATAATTCGGCAATAATTCATTTACCTCAGGATGTTTGCTTTTTAAAGAATTTCCTTTCGGCTGCATGCAAATAGCACACTCAGTATAAAATGACTATTATTTAGAATGCATTTTTTGCATTGACTTTGATGCCCCTGAAATTCTGATTATGTTTCATGGAAAACATGCATAAAAATATTTATTCTTTTCCTCATTCGGTAGGAGATTAAGTTTTTTTCAATTTTATACTCAAAGTGGGGCCATAACTCCGTTTTATGAAAATTTCTAATTGTGAGATTTTTTTATGCCGTGAAATCGCACATACCAATGTGGCTTGTAAATGTAACAACATAAATCAAATCCGCAGCTTTATTTTATGAACCCAGCATGTCCCCCTTTACTACTGAAGAGGAATTTGCGGTTTCCGTACGCGGAAAATACATGGCATCTAGTTTAGAAATCCTGAATAAAGGTGTGACGGCAGAGCGGGTTCAAAATTATCCGGGGTTAGAAAGCGGGGTTATGCCGCATTATACCCTTCCTTCGAGTACCATATTCATAGAAGACGTATTTTTCTATTAAATGAGCAAATGAATAAATATTTTAGCCATGTTTTCAATGAAATATAATTGAACCTTTAGGGTCATCGATAATCTATGCTAAATATATATTACAAAGTGTAATTTTTGCATGCTGCCGAAAGGAAGTTCATCCGAAAGCCAGCATCCTCTGGCAAGTGAATTATTATAGAATTATACTGAAAACTGATTACTCTTACATTCTTACCTAATTAATGACTTTAAACCAAAAACACATTTCGGAATTTTAGTTGACATTTCATGAGTTAGCCCACCTACTGTATATTGTTGTGGCCTTTTTGTAGTCCGATGTTAAGGCTTGCTTTGAAAAGTTCATCTTCGCCTGAAAATGAGCTAGTATTGCCTTTTAATCGTCTTGCGCTTTACGTTAATCCATTTGTTTTGGCATTCACTTTTCGCGTAAATTTAGTCATTAACGGTCGACGGTAAATGGGCAACCAACTTATGGTTTCTGTTCCTCAACTAATGAACGCCAATTAATTATACGCCTTGCGTAACGGCCACACAATTATCTGCCAACGGGGCCCCGTTACTTGAGAATCCGCACATTTATTAAACTCAATTTTGCGTTTGATTTCAGAATTCACATATGCAAGCGCATAATGCATGCTATTCTGTCAAATATAAATGTCTGTAAGTAAAAAGTAAAGGCATTACTACGCATTGCCCTTACCTACCGCAAGTATTGTTGGCCTTTAGAATAGAACAGAATAGAATATACATAGGTTTCCAAACACGAAGACATTTCAGACAATGCAATATACGTTCAAATAACATCGTACTTGTCCGATTATTGCTGTTCACATTGCCGAGAAAGAAGAACGCCATCACCACGCCGCGGGATGGCAGTGGTTGTCAGGCAGTACAAACCAGACCTAGCCACAGGCGTAACTATCCTCAAGAGAGAACAGTATAGATGATTACATGTTGCTGCAATCCAACAGTCTCCAATGATTAACTCCTGTTCGAGTTCGAAAAGCAAGATTGGTAAAGCTGCCGTTCTAGTGCTCGTGCATTGGTCTTATTTACAACTATTTATGTGCATATGCTCTAGATAACGTAATGAACTTTTGGCGAACGCCGAAAATCTATAAACCCGACGCATATTATTCAAGTGGGCACTTTTAACCAAGTGCACATTTTGCAGACGGACGAAAAAGTGCCCTCAAAAGTCAAAATCCTGGTGCGCGTGAAATTTCAAGGAATTACATCTTACGGCAATCAATATTACAATTCCGCTAACTAAACGTTCCTTACTAAAAGGTATTTTGAAATTTTGGTCAACATTTCTTTAGATTGGGTAATTTTAAAGCCAGTGCCCTACGTCAATTGCAGACGTGATCCTATATGACACCCTGAATTACACACTTAAAGAATGGATACGCTTGAAATCCAAACAGGCATACAAACAAAATTGGCGTTTTTGGTGCGAGTGCTCCTTTTTAATAAAGTTTGGACAGCGAAATTGCTTAAATGGTCTGATTATCGTAAACTAACAAAAAAAATTTATTTATCGCATCCAAAGCAACGTGCTCGACTAACCAAAATCTTTAACACGAAACTAGCACGGAATCAAATACAGCGACATTTGTGTTTTGTTTGTCCTGCGTAGGCGAATCTAATAAAAGGAAGAAATGTCCCGTTTTTCTATTGTTGCGTTGTGGCTTACTGCCCCCAATGCTGAACCGTTTTTCAGAACTCTTGCACTTTATCATGCTGTGGACATTCCTGTTCTGAAAATGAAACGAAGAAATAAGGAAGGTGTAGGCAGAGGAGACATTAAAAGCAATGGGAACAGATCATTTATCAACATTTAAGCACTTTCAGTCGCCATTACTAATTAAATACTTCCTTTCAAAAGGTCATACTGAACCTTATATTGGCAGGCGTTACACTCGACAATAATTACTGAGGAGACGTATTCAGCTGAAACAAATTTGTAACATCCAAGTTTTAGCTAGTTTATGTTCTTCTTATCCCTACTGCGCTTATTTGCTTGATAATATTTGGCTAAAGTGAATGCTACAGATCAAACTTCAAAAAATATCCCTTTGGATCTCTTCTATTTAACTCAATGATCTCATGGCTGCTCTTCCGCTCACGAGGTCACAAGTAGTGCAGTTATCTTTATGTCGAGACTTCAATAACGAACATGTCAATGTTAATTAAAAGTGCAGTGAAGGCCCCGATTTGGATTAGAGACTGCTGAAGTCTCAGAGTGGAGAAAGGTAATAGGCAATCTGTTGGTTCCCTCATTTATAACCCAAACAGGCATGCTAACATAACAACTATGTTACGTTATTTGCACGTAATAAATTAATAGTATATGCTAAAATGAATGATATTGCACAAAGGTTAGCTGAAAAAACAGTTTCTAGCTTTCGCATGTTAGTCTGCTTCATTACGGATTATTTTTAAGTCTACTTTCCTATAGAGACTAAATAATTCCGCAATTTATTAGTTCGCACCTATATTTCCTAAAAACAAGGTCAAATTTATCCTTAAGCCAAAAGCCTTTGCTGCATATCGGCTTTGGTATGCTTTCCAGCAAATGACACCTGTTCCCGACTAAAGAGAGAGCAATGGAATAGCAACAACTGGCTTACTGGTCTCATCACTTAGTAATACTTGAATAGCAGGCTGTGTGATGAAGAAAATGTGTATTTCTGTCCTTAAAGCAAAATGGTTCATTGCATGTTACTTCAATGGACCTATGAGGTTTTGATGTCGGGTGGTAGAATATGAGCCTGTTAGATGGCTGACTTTGGCTAAAACCGCCAGAGTGCCAGTTTCTGGAATTTTGGGTATCAAAAACAGATGGCTGATAACCAGAGTGGAGTGATATCTTTGAAGTCCTTGCCATCGTCGGCAACTTCATTGGAATTTTAATGGCTGAAATGTGATTAAAATTCCTGATTTGTTATAAGGGGTTAAGAGTGTCTAGAACCTATGTACAAACTTGGCCGTGTATACATATTTAGAATTTAAATATTAAATCTATATTTACAAGATCAGTAACGTCATCAGGAGGGCTGTGTTCGGACGTTTTCGGGGACGCAAGCAGGGCGCATTTTATCACTTAGACAATCTAAGTGTGCAAAAACACAACATGTAACCATCGTGTGGCTAAGTAAAAATGTTAGCAGCACTTCTGGTAAAACTTTCGAAAAGCACGTGCACGTTATCATTAAAAAAATAGCTTCTTGAACAGGTTTAATTCTCTGTTAATGGTTACCCCTCATACATTGTTCCTGACTTCAACTTGTCGACGTTAACTTCTACGAGTCACAGCATTTAAATTGCTAGAACACGCAGTTTTTCAACTTTTTAAAATAACCGCACATTTCTTGTGATAAGAGTAAATTGCTGATTGTGCGGCTGTGCGTAATAGCCAACATTTATGAAGCCACTCAGAAGGAAAAATAAATACTCTTAGCTTTTTTGGCAGACCTTTCACAGGCAATTAATGTAACCATGATTATAGGCATGCCTGATGGTCCAGATTCTCATAATGACCGAACAGGATGAGTAACATCCTTTCGCGGCACAGATGAGAAGTGCAGGAGTCTCTGAAAATAGTCCTTGTAACATTCCAACAGAAGTTACAAGACTGCCTATTCTGCAGGCATCCTACGTTAGTGTTATAAGATACCTACAGATCTCTCTGCGTTAAGAGCTGAATCTAATAGTTCATTTCGATTACAAGTCTACCCTTAACATCCGAACTAAGCAACAATGCGTGCTCCCTTTCTATTCTTTTCCTTCCTTGCATATTTAGAAAAATGCAAATGTTTTAACAGGACCAGGCATGCATGAACAATGTAGGATGCGTAGGCGAAAACTTCATTGGCCTTCAGACGAAAATCTTTGCGGCCTACTTGGGATACGTGTGTGTTTGCCGCTCATTTACTGAGTCACTGTCTTGAAGAAGGTAGCCGAGAAGAAATAGCATCGACAAAGACATTTTAACCTATCGGAGACGCGCAGTGTTTAGGCGGCATAAAAGCGGCACAAATACAATGAATTTGAAAAACGGAAGCATACTTCCTAAAATAATAAATTCATTTAAAAAAGATTTCGTTTTCTTATATGCCCGACATACGTACATAGGTTGATAGCCCTTAAATGGTGGCCAGTAGAGAGCTGGATTCAAAATTCACTTTATGATATGCATGTTATATTCGCTTACTTATTGTGTTTTACATAATCCTAGGTAAAAAGCAAAACTGTAGGAATACAAGTCAGCATTGTGTTCCGTAATGCGTGCATGAAGTTAATTTATTTTTTGAACGTCTTATTAGCAATAACATAA
>CACRXP010000319.1:474280-528156 GCA_902702965.1 Spirometra erinaceieuropaei | reverse complement strand
TGCTGTGAAAAAATACTTTTTCTTAAAATTTGCTGCAAATTGGTTTGCATAACTGTCCTTATGGCTTTTACTTTGCTCTTGCTGGCTTTAGCAGCTTGGTTTTATGTCAAAATATGGAATCTGGTTGATTTCAAGCATCAAAACACCTGCCCTGGAAAATCAGATAATATTTTCAAAAACTTTACTTTATGACCGCAAATGCGGGAAAAGACAGCGCATGTCACTATTTTATGTTTCCCTCATGATCTAATTCGCTTTTACCTGATTCGACGTCTAATTTTTAAGACCCTAAGACAAACTTCTTCGGCAGTTTAAGTTAATTTTCTATGTCCGCTTATATTTGCGAACTTAATCTATTCTGCTTTGTCAAATGCATCTTTAGGATATTATCGCGATTCAGTTCAACGGACAATTATCAGCTCGCTAGAGCACAACGGAAACCTTAATGCTAATTTCACAGATACGAATATGCCAATAAACTCGTAGGCGCAGTCGCGACTGTTACTCTGCTCCACCTTTCCTACTTTGGCCCAACACACAGTGTTTTTAAGGTTTTTCGAATTCGTTAAAAGTTGCTCTTTTTAGAAAACTGAGGCAAACAGAATATATTAACGAAATGAACCTTGTTTTTTTTACCAAAACTAGAAGAGAACCAAACTGACTATTGACAACATAACTGCCTTACTATCAACTATTTTAGAATAGACGTTTTTTGAAGATATTACGTCTTCCTTGATTAAAAACACTGGCATCAGCTTTATTTCAAAGCCACACGGGAACTCGTTTAGTGAAGTTTCTACGACGACAATTACAACAATTGTGGTATTTCTGAATCGATAATTTGGCTTTTGTCCTCATGGCTTACTCTAGATTATTTTAGGCATGCGCTCTCGGTCTTTTTGTCCCTTTGGCCGCAAAAGACACCTACGTCAATCCTTTTGATTCTAAGGTCTTCTTCAGTGCGTCTTTACAATTTGAACAAAAAGCTGCCTTTTAGATATATTTGATTAGAATAATCATTGGCATTTTTTATCGGATGGCCGACGTCCATAACTTGGGTGGACCTTAACTGCAGTTGTCTGAAACGTAGCCCAGTCCAATTGTTTATTGAGTCCTCCGACGTCTTGGCAGACACCAGAGAATACTCTGCGGTTTTTACTCATTAAGTTTCCTGAATTGTAGGTTTCGTAGTTTGTGTTTGTCAAAGACTTAAATATGAAACTGTTTTCGCAGCATTCCCACATATCGTGGGTTTCTGGATGTACGTTTATATGTAAACAGTAGTTCATCCCATATATATTGGGTCATCCGAATATTACTTATTTGCTTACATAGTTCGGCCTCTTAAGATGCATTCTAATGATCACGAATGAAACCCTTTCATCTCTTGAAAAAAAACTGCTTGAACTCCTTGCTACAAAAATAGACACAACTTTATCTTCTTAAAACTTCATAAACCATATAAACATTTAAAATATTTTCCATTTAAAAAGTTGAGAAACTTTCTGCAATCAATACAAGAGGCCTATTTTCATATGCAAATAAAATACAGAAACTATTCCGATTTTGTGTCTGTTTTGACGAAAACATATGAAAGCCAATATGGTTATATTTCAACATGCATCTTTAAACACCAAAGTACAGAAACTGCAGCAAAAAGCTATTTTATTGTGTGATCGAGAATTACGAGGGGTGCTTAATTAGGGGACTTCATATTATAAGTAAATTGCATTATTGCTTTTGAAGCACAGGCTTGCAAAATTGCGTACTTGTATAAAGTAGTTGTTTTCGTTTTTTCAATTTTTAGGTACGTGAAGATGTTTGAAAAATTGTTTTAATTACGTTCAGGCAGCCGACCAGATTAACACGCAATTCTGAAAATATGTGACATACCATAGTTTGTGCGCAGCGCACACATAACGTAACTTTAATTTACGACTTCCTTTGCAACAGCTTAACAGGTAAAATTTAGTATGGAACATACTGTACATGGAAGCGTTTTTAAGGGTTTCTAAAAAAACACAAATACAGAAACCCCAAGAAACTCTGTGGTGTTACTTTAGTTTTCAGTTTTTACAGTTACTTAGCTTGGCTTCTTTATGAATAACGATTCGGGAACATTAATAAGTCCTGTTTTATTCAAAATTGCTTGTTTAATTTCACAAAACGAAAGTGACATCTTACGGTATTTTGAGCACATCACAAAGGAATGATGAAAACAACCGGGCAGATCGAATTGTTTTGCAATGAGTTTAGTAATTGCACTTTCGTACGTAAGTCGTTCTGATTGATTTGATGTCCGAATGAATATTTGAGGAATACTGACGCTAAAGCACGAACTGCAAGATGATCACTGCAAATACAAATATTTTAGCCAAAAATCTATAAAAAACATAGCGGAATCAATTTTAAAATCAAAGTGCCACTAATCTTAAGGTACAGCTGAAAAATGTTTTGCAAAATATCAGAGTTTTTAACTCCTTTAACCCAACGGGCTGCAAACCTGATGAACGTTGCCTGTTTAATTATTGGTCGTCATTTTCTATTCAACATGTAGGGTTTCCGCTTTCTGCTATAGTATAATAGCTTGCACCCATTATAATGCAATCGCACACCTTTACGGGATTCAGGCACCTCTGGTTGAAAACTCTATACTACATAATTTGCAGTTAAACGTGTCTGTGTTGTATTTTTATTATTTGGGCCAACAGGGTTTCCTTGGTTTACAGTTTTCCCTTCACCTTAGAGGACATTAATATTATGTCCAAAATAAAATGCCCATTCTGGCTCCCGTTTCTTATGGCTAAATGGCTGCGAGGTCTGTGTACCAGCTTTATACATTGTTAAAATAAATACTTATTATCCTCAGCGAGGCAGGGTAACCCTCACATGACTAGTCATCATAATCTGCTCACTGAACTCACTAATCATTTGGTTCTAATCGTTAATAAATGGAAACGTGAATATGATTCAAATAAGAGACCTTTCCACAAATTTCGCGGCGGAGACACTGCCGAAACTTGGCAAGCAAAAATAAACCTGTTTCTTTTTTGACGTTTATCGTATCAGTAAGTGCTGCTTGAAGGACACTTTCTGGAGTTCGTTAGACAACGACTGTAGGGTTAAACTAGTGCGGCTCTTTGTCAACAACCTACATTACACAACATTCATGAAACGCAGGTCCAAAAGCTGTCGCCAAAGTAAGAGAACTCTCAGTCTCGTAAAAGAATAGTCTACGATTTTTCTTGATATCATGGTGAAATACTTGCGCATGGCTTTGTCGTGAATGGACTGTCGTACAGATTTGTATGCGTTTGGGATGCTGCCAGCGTTTACTAGCCAGGGAATGCTTTCAAATACATAAAAAACCTGAAAGTATCTTCTAAACTGAAAATTAGACAGCACTACAGGCTCGCCGGAGACCTCGTTCATGGACCTAGACCGATAATGTTATGTTCCTTGTGGGTATAAAATATTTGGCGCCTTTTGCGTAAGTGGCAAATTATTACTTAGTGTGTCCCGATGTGGGATAAAGCGGAAGATTTTCTTTAAAAAATATGCACAATGACCCCATTGACACGCATGTTTGGACGTAACCTTATTCGGCGATGCCTGCAGAGAGATTGCTAAGCTTAACCAGCAAAGACCATTTGCATCCAGCATTATAGGCATGTTTTTAGGCATAGGCGTCTGGTAATGCATGCAAAGTACTGACAACAAATCTATGAATGGTGTCGTTTTATCAGTTGCAATTTCTTAACGACGACTTAATTTGTCATCTATCCGTCGTAGTACATATGGTTAACTGTAGAAGTGGCAAACAGTGCCAAAGTCTACTTGCCAAATTGATAGCTCTGACCACTTACTAATACGATATTCATTCATACGTCTTACTTAACGAAGATGCAGCTTAAGGTACTCACTGAATATATTTGGATGTAGAGCCGAGTGAAACGATTTTATAAATCACCTGATAAAAATGCACGCTTTTTTAAATTATTTGCGCCTGGGTCTGCTTTACGTAATTTTGAGTCATATTCAACCATATTAATTTTATTGCGAAGATGCGATACACTGGACAGGTTATAAAGTTCAATTTCCGCGGCAAATAAATACATGCTTTGCCAAGTCCTCACTTACAAAATTTTGGCATATAAATAAAATGCGTGTGCTTTGATGCCAACGAAAAAAGATACGTAATATTTAAATTTGAAAAAAACTGCGCACATTTAAATATCCAAAATTTTTTAATAGGCAGAATGTTGCCAATGGTAGATGAGACAAGAACAGGCATTTATATTTGACAACGCCCACCATCTCAAGTTGTCTCTTATTTATCCGTTTTAGTAAAAAGTATAATCTTAGTTGACTCCTGCCTGCTGATTTCTCGAAACGTGGACAAGCATATCCTCTCTACAAGTGGGTTGATATGGAGTTTTGCCAGTAAAATCCTATTTTATATAGATAAAGTTCCGAATAAGCAAATGACTAGCGAAGTAATTTCATTAATTCGCTGGTTTTAAGAAAAAAAGTTGTGGTGCTATACAGGCAAAAGTCTTCGCACAGAGCCCTCTGTCATGTTAATCTAGTCCGTGGTATTTCCGAACAACACCGATTTTTAAAAGTTTTTTTAAATGTCCGACTCCAGCACTGTTACACCTATTAAGAAGCAGGATTATTATCCCCCAAAACAAGGATATTTAGCATGTGGCTGCGGCTTTATCGTTGACTCCATTGAATAATGTGGAGACATTTGTATTAAAAACACGTTTATTGATCGTTCCACGACTATGGCAGATAGTGGCCTTACCAACTACCAGTGACCGTTGAACTTTGTGCCAAAACGTGATTCTGCAGTCACCATCATTTGTTGTTGATTAGCATTTGCTCGTTCAACTATACACACTCTTACGTTGATTCCGTAGCTTCCTTCTAAATTCTGACGAAGTAAACGGATAATATAAACTTTTTAGCAGATTCGTACGTCTCTGAAGGAACCAAAATTACACTTTTGTCCCATTTGGACTGTTTCTTTTGAGGCGAGTAAAATGCTGATGTTCCGAGAGAAGAAAAATGGCATAGCGGCAATTCAATCGTATACCAAGCCTTTCAGTTGTTTAGATTTATTACTTTCGCGTTGGATCGGTTAGTCCCAAAAGTAGGCTTTTGCGAAACGCTTTGATGTGCATTCGTGTTTACGCTTCTGCCTAAATTTCTATATCGTGTATAAATGGTTACCAACCGTCTTTTCCAGATACTTTTGCATCTTCATCGTCCCGCCTAGAGGAGCGGCTCTTCGTCGTCAGTCCCTCGAAGGTTTGCAATATTGTCACCGTCCTAATTTTTTTTTCTATATTCATATAGTTTAATAGTGCTTTGGTGTCAATTGGAATTGTCGACAATGATAGTGAAACATCTGCCATTTAAAAAAACAGGCTCATATGGCCGTTCCGATATAACTTTTAAGATTTGTTTAAATTGTCATTGCCCGCGTTTTAATGTTTCCCCAGACAACAGAGTAGCCTGCCTTCACGTATAACCCGGTCGGTAGCTCTTACAATGAATCAAACTGAATTAACAACAACTGATAATTTAGCTGCCAATATCTAGGCAGAAGCGAAGCTACACATGACTCCGTCTGGGGTTTCTTCTCGTGCATGCAATTCTTTTCGTTCTACAGTATGCTAGGTCAGCTGGCGGAGTCGGTTAGCACATTTATGAAGTGTATTTTAGTTGATTAATTATCATAACTACATCTTTATGTGCCATTATATATATCTGATTGAGGACGTCATGGTCTATTCAAATAAAAAACCTAATTACACGGTAAAGTGATAGGCATGACTACTATATGCGTCAAATATGAGGAAGATTTTACGTTTTCATGCAAAGTCTCCTATATTCCAACTGAAAACCAGTGAACAGGCTTATTGATTTTTCAGGAAGTGTATTTCTGCACTAAATCTTTTGGGGCTAAAACGTAACTCAAAACGCAATCTCCATAGTTCCATTATCTAACCGGGGTTTCTGAGAGACATAATAACAAATAAACTGTCGTAATTTGCTTAAGTAAAGCCCACTTTGTTGTAATTGTTAGCTAAATTTTACATCAACTGGCCTTCGTCGACGCTCAAGTACACGCAAAGGTCGTGGGTAAAACTATCGAACAGGTTATCACTTATTTGCAAATTAGCTAAATCTGCCAGTTGCTATTCTCTAGGCTTTATACACTAGTTAATTCTATCGAAAAACTAAACGAGCCAGTGAGAAAAGAACGCAATTTTGCCAGAAGAAACAGTCAGTGAGTGGCATCGCGCTGGAGCGGGAAATGAGGCGAATCAGGCGGCTTTTTGTTTAAAATAGTCAGTTTCGTTGACGAACAACATAGCAATTTTTGCAATGAAAATTCGCCATCGCACGCAAGCTACGCTTTTCTTGGTATAATATGTTTTTTAGTTAAGCTAACTAAGTAATCAGTTCGTCTATTCTCCGAATCGAAAACGGTAAAACTACTGCCTTGATAAGATAATTTGAACTAAAACGTGTTTTCAATTCTGGCTATGCTTTTAAGCAGATCTAAAGGCACCAGATAAACGTGTTTACCAGTGAAGAAATAGCTTGTGTTGGTTTGGTCCTTAACAAGCTGTTCCTCATACACTTTGCTTCCGTGATCCTCAAACGCAAAATAATGTTTCGTTATACATGACTTTTAAAATGCTGTTAATATGTACACAATTTACTTTGAACTTTTGTGACTTTGTGAAATAATTTTTATGGAACAGGGTGTATTTCCATCTTGTGCTATTTCCAAAACGGATGAATGAAATCTGGCTTCTAACAAGTGCTTATCAAAACCATTTTGTAGAAACTGAAAGTAGAATAAGTTGTCTAAAATCACATAGTGCAGATGAGCCTTATTGAATGGCGGAGATAATAATTCTGTTTGCCTCATAAAGCGTATCATTTCCAACAAATGAGCATATCTTAGGGCAGTATAAGTAAGATAAAATATCAGATAGAACTACTATTGAACCACGTCATATCCATAGCAGAGTTATGCGAGGAAAACCGGTAAAGCGTTTATAAAATGCTTAGATTTAAAGATCGACGTAAATATAAAGCCTAAACAGATTTCTTCAAGCCTTGTTTTAACGGATCATATAGGAAAGATTGCCCAGGAATCGCTATAATCTGCTAACTGCAATACTCTTAAAAGTCAAAGCACCGAAAAAGTTGTGAGGATACGTTTTGACTCAAAAACTCTTTTGTAGCCGGGACATATAGAAAATTTTAAAATAAAAATATTTGCTTTTCAGCAGGAAATGTTATGTTTGCAGATAGGTTTTTGATTGTCTAACATTTTGAGCGACGTGTCTTTAAACCATAAGCCGCAGCGACTACCCACAATCGTTTGGAACAAAGCCGCATCAGACATTTGCGCAAACTGGACGACGATGAAACACAAGTGATTTAATGTCGGTGCAACAATCCACCCATTACTTTTTTGATAGGTTAATCCTTAGTAACTGGGACTGCCAAATGTGAGAAAAACTTCTAAAGCAACAAAGTTAATCTTATCGGTTAAACCTTGATTTTCAGAAATATTAGCTCTCTGCAGCCCCGTAGGTTTTCTGTTTGCGACGTGTGCAATGATAAGTCAGTGAACATTTTAAAATGGGTTATGAGTTTGAGCCTCACGATCTGCAAAGCTTGAATTCACGAATGTCCGGCTGTTGATGGCTAATAAGCCAGAACTCGTCATGTAAATCTTACTTTCTGTAGATAGTGTTATTCTTCCCGCACATACGCCTGAGGATGTAGCATAAGGTATAAGGCGAACGTGATCGATTCAGAGAAAAAAACTGCCTGAGCTCTGACGTTGGCCCCGACAAGACAACAATAAAAGAGCTGAAGTTTAAGTTGCACCTTAGAATTGACGAACGGTCTGCGCAGTACAATAATCATAACGTAGCGACCGGACCCAAAGAGGGCTCTGGTGTCAGGTTATCCGACACAACATGCGTATACGTCATATGCCTCCTTCTGACTGCGCAAAAAAACTTTGGCCGCTGGACATTGGTTCTATTTAGAACATATTCCTTTTAAGGGGTAAAACGCGCTATCTGCTCAAAGCTTTCACTGTCATTCAAGCTTGTGGGACCTTAACACAGAGACATCATTTTGGACGGCGCACTAGCGATTGTGCAATTTACCTCGTCACATTCCACTGAGAATCTGCCAAAAGCTAGATTATGTTCTTCTCCGCTCTTCGTTTGTCGTCCACATAGTTTGTGAACGAACTGGTCGTTTGCTAATAATCCATATCCTTAACTATCTGCAGCCGGTATAAATATTCAAATTCTACGTAACTCTACCAATAAATCCTGGGCAGCAGATATCATACATTTCATTATTCTGACAACGTCAAGTGATCTCCATGACTCCGCGGAGCGTTCCGAGCACTAAAAAGGGTTCTTATTTCAGTTCACGGCACGAACGATTCGGGTTCACTGACGGTTTTGCGGCATGAATGTATGGCTATGCCTCTAACAGGCCGCACTAGTACACCACGCCGTACTAAGGAATTATTAGAATCGTCTTTGCCTTCCGCGACATCCCATAAGATGTTTTCGCTGAGGTTTGGCTGCTTTACCATGTAGGTTGAAGCTGTGGCGCTCTTATGGCAAAATGCCTCGTCAGTGACGTCTGCGTTTGATGCCTCAGGACGCTACTATCGAATCCAGCCTATTGCGGTGCTGACTTCAACAGTTAAATAGTGCAGGGGACCTGTACTCTGCTCGCTATCTACATGGCACTCAAAACTCGTATAAAACAAATAG
Organism: Spirometra erinaceieuropaei; assembly: GCA_902702965.1. Classification (NCBI taxonomy): domain Eukaryota; kingdom Metazoa; phylum Platyhelminthes; class Cestoda; order Diphyllobothriidea; family Diphyllobothriidae; genus Spirometra; species Spirometra erinaceieuropaei. The sequence goes on along the minus strand of CACRXP010000319.1, from coordinate 519,316 downwards.
TCTGTACAACTTAGACGTTCCCTGAACCTCTTTACAGAGGAATGCGATCCGCATGATTTGGATAAACGGCTACCGTGCGCAAAATTGGCCGGTCACGCAGCCACACGCACTTATTGATTACGTGCGCCTTTTTATTTTGACCGGACGTCAATTCCGCCTCAGGACAGATGCATGCTTCCCTTTACACATATTGGCTGATTATTCATCACATGGTACATGCAGCTACCGCAAAAAGCGTTACGAGCAGCACATAACCTGATCCTCAGACATTCAGTAGCAGTGGCATAACAACAGATGGCATTTTTCCACCGATGAATGCGCAATGCATCCTGCCGTCTATAAGGTCTAGTGTGGAATTTCAGACTGGTCATTCCTGTGAGGAGGCTAAAAAGTTCATTCATCATGGAAATGAACAAATCGCAACCTGCGAAGTCATCCACCCTACCACATATGTCCGATGAGATGCCGTATTCCCCTATGAACCGACCTTAACGCCACATTTAAACTAGTTGAACCAACTCATGAAATGTCAACCGCAATTCCAAAATGCGGTTTCGTTTTGAAAAGACTAACTACGTAGAGATGTAAAACTAGTCCGCCTGCAACATAATTCTTTAAAGTTTCGAAAATTCCCATAGCAGTAATCGGAAGACGATGTGCCGAGCATACGTAGCTTTCAATAAATTCTCCTCGGGCCAATTCAGTTATATGGGGACGGGGTAGAATTAAGACATGTCAGCGATAAGAGAAATCGATAAAAGTTCTTTAATGTTTTATTTACCTCAGAATGCCGATTTTCGAATGAACTTATTTCCGACTGCGTTAAGGATCTAAACTCTGTAAAAATGACCACTTAAGTAGCACGTACTTATCTTATTAATTTTCGATGCCCCTAAAAATCCTAATATATTTCATGGTCGTTCGGTAGATAATTACGTCTTCTAATTTCGTACTCAAAGGAAAGACATAATTTAGTTTTAAAAAAGGTTTTCTGATTTCCCAATAATTTCGAACCCGCCCTGCCGTCTCACTTAGATCCGGGGTTTCCTAACTACAAGCCATATATGACCCGCATATGGATGACCACAGATTGCTCTACGATATCAAGGGAACCATATGAGGTTCATAAAATTAAGCAGCGGATTTGAGCAATATTGCTAAATCTACAAGCTAAATTAGTAAATGAAGAGATATGATGATTTATGAAAGGCCATTTCACGGTATTTAAAATTCTCACAATTACGAACTGTTTTAAAACCGCCTTTTGTCTTTCCTTCAAGCATAACATTAAAAGACATAATCATCTACTGAATGATTAAACGAATAAATATTTTATGCATGTTTTCCATGAAATAAACTTGGACCATTACGGGCATCGAAAGTTAATGAGAAAAATTTATGCTACACAAGTGGTCATTTTTTACAGAGTTAAGTTTAAGAATGCAGTCTAAAAGAAGTACTTTCGAAAGCAGGCATCCTGAAATAACCGAAATATTACAGAATTGTGTTGCATGTTGACAGGTTTTACAACGCCTCTTAATTTATCGTTTCAAAACAAAGGCGTATCTCGTAATTTTGGGCGGCATTTCATGAATTAGTTCATCTTCTGTAAATAAGCCCAAATCATACTCCGGACGGCTAATCACGGCCGCATACGAAACAACACCGATATGTTTCCGCATTAGTTCCTATGTCTTCTGGGGAGAAAGTAATCTAGGACACCAAACAAGCACCTCTGCCGGCAGGGCTTCAACTGATAACAGAAGTGTGTAGCTACTGACTGGAGCGTATTTGTTTAAATCGACAAAAGATTAAGAACCGGGTTCGGCAGTTAAAGATAGCATGTCCATTGCCAAAAATGTTCCTAAAGTCCAAGGCGCCTGCAGCAGTCGGTCTATTTGACGTTGAAATTCATAGAAAGGAGACAAAGTTAAAAGCGAAGTTAAGATTTATAGCCAAGTTTGTTTGCAGATTAGAATGTTCAAGTCTGAATATGCAGTTGCTTTTGCGGTGCCTGCGATATATTGTGAATTTAAATATTTTATCGTTATTTTTAACCTGTGCCCGTCGAAGCACGCGGACGATTTCCATTCGGTACGTTTGACTTCAGCGTAGACTCATCCATCACTGTAAAATTCACACACAAGTGATAGCGCCAAGTGAATTTTCACCTCAGTGTGTAACATGCGGTAAGTATGCGTGACTAATGATATATGGGACATATCTAATTGGGGGGAGTAGTTATAAACGTTGACAGTCTCTATCAAGAGCTTGGTTGACGAAAAGACGACCTCCAAATCTCCGAGCATACGTTAAATTAACCACGGTCCATTGACTCGATCCTGGAACTTTCGTCAGTGTGAAGTGCTTCGGTTACATGAGGGAGAAAAACGGAAAAGGGGGCGTTTTGTAAGAGGTAACTTTGTTTTAAAATGACTTCGCTCGCATCAGTATGAAATAAGAAACTCCGACTTGCTCACTTAAAGTTAGGTTTACTAAGGAAATTTTATCTTATGGTGCAACAATTGAAACAATATAAAACAAATAATATTTTGTGATAGACACGCAAAGATCATGAAACGTTTTTGGAGGGCCTGAGAGCTAGATCTACAAACATCCTCAAAATCTCTGTGCGATTTTCTGGAAGTTGAACCAACAAGGCTAAAAAGGTCTCATTATTTCATATTTAATCCAAAACGCTTAAGGCAAATACCATCCGATAAAATCGTTTAAAAAGGGGCAAATTCTCTAGTTATCCGTTTGAATTTTGCAAGTCTGTATTAAATAATATGATCAAAGGTGATTCGAACGCAATCTGCAAACTTTGTGTCTTTGCACTGACCTGTGTGCGTACAGAGTTTTAGTATTCCTGAAACAAAAGTTCATTTCGAACCAATCAGATTCTTGATTTTAAGCCCTACGTCAGGGCCTGACATATACACACAACAATATCAGCAGACATACTAAAGTTAGTAACGGTTGTTGTCGAGTGTCTTCGTTTCCGAGGTGACAACAGACTGTAGATGCTTTTTGTGGATAGCATCCTTTGCCATCTATAATAAATAGTAAGGCAATTTTTTAACAAAATAAAACATTTTTTCGCTTACGCCTTCCTATGAAATTAATTATAGATCACGATTTTTTCAGCATCAGATGGAAATTCCATGTTCTTTAAAAGAAACATAGTTGAACAAGCATATAAACACCTCCCTATTCTAGGCGATCTTGGAGTCTCCAGTAAAAAGGGCAAAACGAGTTAACACACAATTATTTACGTTAAGTATAATTTGACATGTGTTACTAAATCATAAGTTAATTAAATCGATATAAGACTTTTCATTCAAAGTTTGTTGTTTTCCATATCATTGATGCGAAAATTTTACCGGTTTACCATTGGACAGTCATTGTTTACTGTGTCGCACATAAAGTAAGTTTAAGTGCAATTCGCAAAACGTAAACCGCAGCAAATTTTCTACAAAGTTCCGCTTACAAATTAAATTCAAACTTTGCTTCGTGATGATTTTACAGACAACAAATCGTGTTTATGCGGAACCTATGGGCAAATATTTTGTTTTCTGAAAGTAAAGTTGTTCCAAATGATTGGAATGTCATTGGATGCTGAGAGTGTCGTTCATATTTATGTCAAGATCTAGGCTATATGTTTATTAGCATGCCTCCCATAGTTATTGGACTTCATCGAGAACAGTGGGCAGAACGCTGGGCTCCTAGCAACTTTACTATGAAAAGCGCCTGCGTTCACCGAAAATTTCACTTTCAAAATGGGTAGCGCCGAAAACAGTCAATGTCATATTTCCTTAAGAGCAAGGTTTTAGAATAGAATTCAAAAACGTTATTGATGAGTTGCGTGCTAGTGACATCAGCCAAATACCTGATAAACAATATACGCATATTCCAATAACGCAATTAAATCAAAGGATTTTAAAATGTTTAATGATGTCAACCTTGTCAAACTGAGCTCAAAGTCGATCTTTGACAGAAAAACAAGATTAATATGATTGTCTCGGCGGCATACATTGTCCACAAAAAGTGTTTGATTTGGTAGATTTGCTTTTGCGCATTTAGGTATGGAATAATGTCGGCTTTTAGATTTATTTCCAAATGTTTGAGGATGGTTTGACGTTTTGCTTTGTACATGGAAAACAACGTTAAAAATCTTTTGCCTTTGAGATAAATAGTTTACATCTATTTTTCCAGTTTTTACTTTTTACCCTTCCACGTGAGCATGTGTCCCGTTCTCTTTGACAACGCAAGTAGCCATTGTTAGGCATGTCACCCCATCAGAAATAGATGCACAAAGTTTGAGCGGAGTACGCGGGTAGAACTTCTCTCGGTTTGCTCCAAAATTAATATAAAACGTAATCTAATAACATTTAACTATCAATAACTTACAAACAGTCGCGAATGCTCAAATATCGACTCCTTTATTTACATAGCACCGAAACTTAAACATCATAGATGAATCAAGATATAGGTTTAGGAAATACATAATTTGCCTTGTGTCAGAGAGTGTGGCTTGATTTCTCGAAGTAACTATTATCCGAAAGATATGAATTGTCGAGGAAATGACCGTAGCAGAGGATAGTTGTTTTTACATTAACGGATTTTAGTAGAATTTCCATTTTTCATTCACATATTTTCGTTATACAATTATTTGATTTTCCAATAAAGTAAATACTGAAGTGGAATCTTTTAGTCAAATGCACGGGCGGAGCTTGGTTTTTCACAAATGCTGTTTGGAACATGAATCTATGAGTAATTGGTAATGTCTCAGCCAACGCTCGAGGGCTGACCACTAGCAAAGCGTATCGACATCTGCTTTATATATAAACAATTAATACTGACTGCTGCGCCTCATTAATCCACTCTAATAGTAACCTTTCTGGTTCTCTGTCATAGCTGTTTTGAACCAGTATTGGCAAATCAGATTTTCAGGTAATTATTACTTAAAAGTCAACGCTCATGACAGATTGTTTAGTTAATGAATTAGAGGAGAACGATCGAACAATCATCGGATTAAGTGTAACCATTTGCAATGAATGTGAAACTGTTACAGTTTATCGGTGTATGGGTGCATGGCAGGTACATCCTATCATAAAGGTGTCATTTGCGCGTCCACGATACATCTGATCTGATATCTATGACGATGATAAAGGGTAAATAGGAGAGGTTTGGTCGGTCTGAATCATATTATGACAACCGAGTCTCTCTTTAATCTCACATGTATCATTTTTTGACACATATTTTATCTGTTAGAGGATAGTTTATATATGACTATTAGCAGCTTAAATAGCCCAAAACAACTTATAAAATATTGTCACCTCATTTTTCTTTTAGCTATTTTATTTCCGTTTATATTAGCGCATACAGTTGCCTGTTGACAAGATGCTCAAGCAAAACGACTAACTTGGACGGCAGTATGTCGTCCGGGGTATTGCTGCATGTTATTTCACAGAACTTTCCATTTGCATACATTGCTCTTACTAGGATACCGACCGCATAATTCCCGTGTTATCGCCAAAGACACAAAAAGTAGGCACATCGAATTCAGAAAGATCAAATTCTCATGGCCTTTCTAAAATTGTGCTGTAGTTTGCTCGCATTCGGAGTCAATTTGCTGTTATTTGCTCTGAATGACGAACATGTAGTCAGCAAATAAATTACTGTACACTTTATATCTACATCAATGAATTATCTGAATGGCAAAAATCAGTATATCGCGTCTATCTATCAAACAGACGAAATTGCAGATATCACATGGCATTTGACCAGAGTACTTATTAACAATCTTTACTACTTAGGCAATTTTTTGACTTTGAGAACAAAAATAACCCACTCGTCCATAATGAAATAAATATTTTCCTGTCCTGGTTTATAAGCAGAGCGTGATTAATATTTCTTAAAAATGTTTGCTTGCAAATCTAAGCTCTGTTTTTGGCAAAATATGTGAATTTTAAGGTCGACACACGCCTGATAATTAAACACCATTTAAGCATAGATTTTAAAAAAGACGCATTATTATTATTCTGCAATCCGTCGGCCTGGAATACAAAGAGCGGACCTGCCAGCCGATATACTGCGAGGGGACATATTAAAACACGACTTAGGCGGTCATCTTGCAGTGGTGCATGAAATAACGACTCGCGGCAAAGAGGTTATCTCGTAGGTATGAAGGTGTAAATTTAATTCTCGAGACCAAACATGCTTAGTGCAAATGAGGTTAGTCTCTAAGTTGTAAAGTAGGTCAAGATGAGGACAATCGATCTTCTCAGATTTTATGACCCGGGTACAGGTATCACCCCCGCGCTATTTGCGGTTGGTTTAGAAATTTTGCTAAGAGCAAAAGATTTCCACAAATAAATGAATTTTTAATTCTGTTTTAACAGCCCATAGGAATCTCTTTTAGGCGCTGAAAATTCCTTGAATGTCCGACTTCTAGCCGAAAACTGGGTGGGCACGTAAATGACTCGGTATCTTTAATGCACTTTACGTATTCGTATATTTTTTGTTTAAATAACTCTTTTAAAAAACTAGTGTCGAAAGGCAGAGTAGGAGCGTCAGAAATAAAGATGTTTTCCTACAGAAATATCAAGAAATAAACCATCAGGATCGAAATAGTTGCGTGTGCTAGAACCCAATCTGTTGGTCATGTCAAGGAAACAATAATCCCATCAGCACATTAGACAAGCCTAAAACTTTGTTTATGTTACAATATTATTAATTATTTTAAGTGTTAATCATCACACGTTGCGTGATAACTTTCGACTTTCCGCAGTCTAATTGGCACTCATTTGGCCTACTAACTGCAGTAAAAGCGGCTCACATTCTTTTATGTCCGGCTTGACCTTTAATTTTAACCGAGCCACAACTTGAATGAGCAAAATAAGTACACAATCGCCAAACCTCCTGTGACTCTAAATAATCCATTGTGTACGGCGTCCGTCGTACTTTGAACGACCACAATTTGCAGACTATCTGCATTTGTCAATCAGATCCGGCTTAAAAAAGATTTGCAATATAGGCCTTTATGTAGGGGATATTCTGATAAGACGTGCTACGCAAAGCAGGCATTTGCGCAAGTCGGGTATGAGAAACAATATTCCTAGCAAAATGCAACAAAACATAGATATGGCTAGGTGCATCTCAGTCTGAGTTTTGGTTGCGACTTTCCGTAGACACTAAATGCCACAAAAGCACTGGAAATTCGATCAGTTAATTGTCGTTAGGAATGCTTTTCATTACCAGTGAAAGCAGAGATGGCGAAAGGAAATAAAGAAGTCTTGTTACTTGGTTTGATAAAGGGTGTATGCGAGGGAGAAAGAGAAAGAGCTAATAAGAGGATAACAGCCCAGTTTAAACCACGTCGTTGTGAAGGGAGGAGCAATTTGCGAAGTAGTATTCATAGTTTTTATGAACATTAGAAATTCCTTACTAGCTTTGGCTAAGAACAAAATTTCGTCCGCATAAGTATAGGTAAATATCCCCCACACTAGAACAGACAGTGGTTTGAACTGATGATGTCCAGCTTTCTTCGTGACTGCCATCTCTAGTGGTCAAAATTTAGACAGCAGTAAAATACGGCAACTGATTTGTTATGTTCGATTTACAGGACATCACAGGCTGCAAACTCCGAAATTCTAGCCAAATGTTTTTGCCAAATCGTTCTGCAGTTACTATAATGCCACTGCATAATTGCCCATATATTGTTTTTTCGTCAAAATAGTTCTGAAAAAGTCAGACTAAATTTAAATACGTTCACAAGAGGACGCAAAATATCGACAAAGTAACCGCATAACAAACTGTGTCAAATCTGTTGTTCATATATGATACCATTTGCAATTATTTAGAATATATGAAAAATTTCACACTCGGTGTGCAACAGTGTCTGTAACCATCGCTAAAAAAGTTTGACTGTCAGTGCTGTTTAGGATTTAAAATGAACATCGGTTTCTGCCTTCTAATTTAGCAAGTCCTAATGACTAATTGAGGTTTTTCAGCCATTGCACAAGTTGAATTTCAGCTAATATAATTATCAACTGGGCATAAACACCCAATTAACGAAATAATACGGAAGTAATCTCAAATTTATTTTAGTTATCTTCTTAATGTCGAGGCCCTCTAGACAAATGTAAGACAGGTAATTTAAGCGTGCGATACAATGCAGCAACAAACGAAATCATCTCCGTGAATCCAAATAATATGGCAAGATTTATAAATTTCGCTGTTTCCTTTCCAGTATATGCCGCCTCAGTCAAGCGTAAAAAATCCCCCTTTCCGGTGTGCGCCTCTTTCGAAGTTTATTGCTACATCCTACACCGCATCGGGACAAAAATCCTAAAAGAAATCGTGGCTGGCAACAAGCGTTCTACCTAATAACCGGTCGTGTGCATTTTACACTGACTTCTGAGACGCAACCTCCATAACTTGACATAAAACTTCTCTTCCCAACATTTTCACAAAACCTGTTTATCTCTCGGAAATGATAAAACACGTTCAATAGCTTCACCTTCTTAGTAAGCTTAGTTAGGCCACGTTTTTTTGACTCCAATAATTTGTATTTACACTGAATGGGACAGGAATCAAACAAAATGATAAGAGGTACATGTGGCCGTGTAATGGCCCCGCAGCGTCTAGCGCCAACCGTTTATTAACTCTAAAGTATATATTTTAAAGGGATACAATGTTCAGTTAAATGATCCTCAGCCAAACGTTCAAATTGTCGAATTTTTTCCACTTCATCCTGGAAAAGTAACCGCTCCTGCGTCTGTATATATGCAAGTTAGTTTTATTGGAGCACTTGTTGAAGTTATACATCTTCTGCAAACATATAAATGATTTGCCTCCTCACTTAAATGTTGCAGTACTTCTGTGTCTTGGGCCAGCTTAGTTTCAAGGAGTGTGTCCAACCAGAGAATGAGTTGCAGCATTCGTTAAAATGTTATCAGGCGGAAAAGGATAGGCGAGTGTTGTCGAATTAAGGTGAATCAAGTAGTTTACCTCTTAGGATCCAAACATCACACCTTGAGTGCTCTGTAAGTCTTACAAACGTGTTCATTTATTTGACGCCGTTTACAACCGCTTACGCACGGTTAAATAAAGGCCATTTTGGCGCTTTTTTACAGCCTATGTTTTCGCAAACACACTTCTTATTTCCTACCAGTTTCATTTTGTTTACTGCTGGTTAAACCTATTCTTTCTTAACGCACACAGGACGAATATTGTTGTTGATTAATAGAGTGGAGTTATGCACATCTGTATTTTACCAATTAGACACAACACCAAAACGCAAACTTAGTGGAGTAAATCCTATTTCAAGCGTACATTCCAGGCCAAATCAGGTAACTTTTAGAAAATCGACGTCATATTCTCTTACACAGACCATATGTAATAAAACCACCCTACCAACTGCTTTAATGGTCACTTGTGGCACATCTGAAAGGCAAACATTTTTTTAAAATGAAATCCTCTACAAAATCTGTGACGGTAATATCTGTTACCAGTTATATCTGCCTGTAGTAATCTCTTTTGAAATTTATCCTATGCACTCCTTTTCTATGAGTCATATTGTCACTGTAACACTCATCACGTAAATAAGCAAGCATGAAAACCGGGAAAAAAACATTTCTTATCTGCAAAGTGAATTGTGTACCGAATATATGGCGAAACTAATCAATTTAATTGCAGAGGCTGGTTAATCAAAAATGGTCTACTTAAAGGGGAAAAATTTACGTCTAAGGGATGTATCCGAAAACATGTTGCCAACCTTATTTTCAAACATTTCAAGAACCAAATGAGATCATAAAATGTATGCCTTATTAGGCGATATTATTTGTTTGAGATCCAAAAATTCATATCCAAATTAATGTATTTTGTGCAATGATAAGGTTTATGTAAAATATATTTCTCCTCTACGTGTTACTTCTCGGCACTCAAAAATCGAATGCTTACTGTTTAAGACATAGAAATAGGAACTTTGTTCGTTACATGGATGTATAGGGGCTTTTCATAGAAGTTAATGCAAGGTCACTTATATTAGGAGTTCTCTATTATTGTGATTTATTATTTCGTCTCTCGGAAATAATTTGAGCATCCGCCATAGAAAAGAATAAAAAACATTGCTTTAGTTACTATTTTCAGGAGCAAAAAACATTTGGCCTTTGTACGCGTTGAACCATAATGTGCTTCCCGCGTGTTTAAGTTTCAGCCACAAGTAGGTTTGGTGATCTTTATTGTACAAGTGGCCAAAAATCACATAGACATATAGACAAATTCAGTTCTAGTCGGCTTGATATTAAAAAGTATGGAAACTTGCTTAAGTGCAGATATGTACCTTTTCAATTTGAAGACTGCAAGCGGGTATTAACAATTAAGACATGTCTATATCCGATCCATGAACTAACGCTAAATTTACACAAACACGCAATAATATAAAAAACAAAATTGCAAAAGCAGCTAGTTTTACTCAAGTCTGATATTTCTATTTACGCGAATATGTGTGCTGTCTAAGCAGGACCTCAAATATGAATTTATAACCTGTAATTATCTTGCCTGAGAATCAACATTTTCAACAATCCCCGATAGGATGTTCGTTCTGTCAACAGTAATAGATCCACATTTTTTCTCACGGGTTTGGCTAATATACAGTTAATACAACAATTGCAAATCCAACATAAATTATACGTATATATCGTAACTTCTTGTCGTAGAGAACCGTAAAAAATGTCTGTTTCGGCAGGAACATATGGTTAATAGACGAAAAACGCGATTTTTTATCCGTCTTTGTAGGAAACCGAAGGCAAAAAGTGGGTCAATTTGCGTGTCATTTGAAACAAAATCAAATACGAAAAGATTTTCATTTCAATAATTCATTTACTGGACTGATTAAACCCTATCTACTGTATACAGTTTTAGAAATAACGTCACGGAAATTTAGAAAAGCCGAAGATTACCGGGGCTTCAAACAATAAAGCAGATATCTGGCAGCCATCCGTATATGCTCGTTGATTTTAGGTATATATTTCTTTTATCGACTTGTTAAATTATTTCGGAAGTCCTACTAAAAGCCATTTTTAAAAGCTCTGCAGAATGTGCAAATAGGTTTACAAAATAAACACCTCTAAAATGCATCGACATTTTTCTTACTGTCTTTGAGCTTTCAGGTAGATTGTACAATACCCAACAACCACTTCACTGGATTCCTGTTGGTTAATCTTCATACACTTTGTGCATTTATTTAATAATCATTTAAGTTATTTTGAGGACATTTTACGTAATTTAGAAGAAGAAAATCTGGCATATTCTACTTCATATACACCGTTGTATGGCGTTCTGAGTACAATATAGAGATTCATGTTCCAGTAATCGCAGCACTGCTTATTACATCATTTCGTACTGCTTGCCACCGTTTATGTTAGCATAACCTCTTCCTATTCCTTTATGTGCACTTTTCGGACAACTTGCCTTTGCCTTTTTGTCGATTTCTTACTTGTGTATATGCTGTGTGTAAAGTAACTAAAACATTCGAGCAAAGCGTCAGTGTCCTGGAGCTTATTTCATGGTCCCTCGACATGTATAATAATTCTACTAACGTATGTGTTTAAATTACATGTTGATGAGCTTGAAAAACGCTTTGCGTGCAAAAGAAAAGTAAGCGCGGCTGGGCAGTTGTACGTTGAGTAGTTGGAAATACTTGTTCTAGCCCCTTACGCTTAATTCGAACCCCCAACCCTAACCCCTAACCCCTAACCTCAACCCCAAAAGTAATGTGTCCACCAGGTGGAGTCGCAAAAACACATCTTACCGAAATCTACTGTCCCGCTAATTTAAGTCCCTCTTTTTCGGCTTCCTAGTCTAGCCATGTAGCTCCTGATTTTCATCTGCCTTTTGACATGTATAATAATTCTACTGACGTATGTGTTTAAATTACATGTTGATGAGCTTGGAAAACGCATTGCGGTTATGAACACACAAAGAATCTTCTATGTGAGCATAGGATTGATCTAAAATGTAATCATATCGACAGACTAACATAAACTGCCTTCCTGCTTTCTTTTATAAACTCAAGTATAACCCCTTCTTATTAGCTAGGCTAGAAAGTTCTCAAATTCTCTTAATAGACAACATGAGCTCATTTTTTAAATTTCTGTTGGAAAGACCAGAATACCTGATAACGTTTTCTACCCCGTTGTATTGGCGTTTGACTTGTCATTGTACATTTTTTCTATTGGCACACAAAACAATGTACACCCTGCTTATTATAAAATAAAACCTGTGACTAGACGTTGCAGTCAGTTTAATTGACCGAACCACGCAGCAGTTAATTTAAGTCATACATTCATTTTGGTGATCATTTAGATGGATGCATTATTTGAAATTATAGAGATATTGCGCATGAATATTGTGTTTACAAGTATCAGCGCAATCGTTTATTTTACCTGCCAGTTTTCATAACTGAAGTATAGTAGGGGACATACTGTTTAACCAGAAGCCATCTTCCAAGTGACTATAAGAAATAACTGCAAAACCAACATCAAAGTGTTTATAAAAGCAGTATACACTAATCGACGCATGCGACCAGACCTTTTGTTTAATTCTGAACTAGCTGTGGTGGTTTTATTAATGGAGACTTTATTATACAAGTAGTTTCCACTTTAAATCGGCGTTGTAATATGTCCACATTTTTAATTATTCTCATCAAAATGGTTGACCTGGAGACTAAATGTCTGAAATCGTTTTACTGGGACATCACTTCGACACCCTTAGGTTGGGTGCAAGACCCAATGGCCATGGACGGCTTTAATTAACTAAATTTGCCTTGTTTTAGGATTTTTGTCTCCATAGCGGAATATATTGTTGTGTACTTCAACAGAAGGCCTCTGACTAACTTGAAACCTGGCCGTCTATAATATAGCTGCTTTCAACTTTCGCAGGACAATACAGTTCATTTACTATTTAATAGCTAGGTGACTTTACGATTTCCTTGCGTAAAAGAATGATTGTTACGAACAAAGCGTTAGGTACCATTTGACTCTAAAAACAATTGTTTTTGAAACCTTGAGAATTAACGTTGCTCCGTTTTTATATCTAAGTTTAAGCGTGTCACTGACCACTGCCACCTTCCTAAGATGGAAGCAATTCGATTTCGCAACACATTCATCCACTTCTCTAGAAATAAAACCAGCAGTAAGTTTGATTTATGCAAGTAATCTTTTGGGTGCATTACGATGTGATAATGTAAAAGGAAGGTAAATTTTTGGCGTCTGTAAAATATGCACTGCAGCAGACTGTCGATTACCTATGACGTCTGAGTACCAATCACACGTTTAGAAAACGGGCATATTTAACAAAAGTGAACATATTCGCAAAACATAAATTGTGTTTCATCCGGAAATATTTGGGAAACCAGTAAATCGATGCAATTTTGTTTAATCAATTCAACGCTGAAGATTTGTACTGACCAACTGGACAGTTGCTATATTTTGCGGATTCGTTTACGAAATATAAGGGTCGGATACCCTAACCTTGATACTTTTTTATTTTATCTATGTGCTTTTTATTAGAAGGGATTTGTTTGCTCGTAATATATCGGATTTAAGATATTAATGACTTCTCCATTTAAGCGTACACTATTAAATTCATGCCCTTCAAGACATAGAAAACAACATGCCGCCTTTGTCGCGGATATCTTATGCATTTCCGTAATTGTTAAATGTGCAAATTTATCTCGAAAAGTGAAGCCTGTGCCTGGCTTATGGACTGGGACCTAACCTGAATCTTTCTTTAATATCATTTCGTACGGAAGATTATTAACCCGGTGTTTAATGCTAGCGAGGAACATAAAGATCCACACTGTTTTTAATGGTCAAAACTGTTGTGTTTATGTAGGTTGAAGCAAATTTTGTGTAAGGAACATTCTAGTTTTCGACTACAAAAATCAAAGTTTTTGCATGGGCATCAGAGAAACGGATTCAGCCTAAGAATCGATTTTCCCTTCCTTTTTTCGTCTCGTTACCTACAAGGAAACGATCCAAAAATTTAAAATGTTTAATCCAACCTTTGTCAACATTTGACCGCATATTTGTTTGCTTGCAGCACCAGTAAGTGAATTACTTTCAAATTAATTTGTTTGATTCAAAGTGGATCAAGTCACTCAAGCAGAAGGGCATAACAACTTTCGTTCATTCTATTGCTCCTTTCTTTGCACACATCACGCTGACTTGGGGCAAGCAAAAGGAACGTAAGTCGACCCCAAAGTCTTTATAATTTTTCTTACAACGTAGGATATGCACAAATCGCTAGCTCACTGCTTAGTATAGCAGAAGGACGCAAACTCCGCACATCTATTAACGGACAATAGGAGTATCTGACATTCTATTTGCAATCCAAATCTGAGTCTTAATTTCCAGACGTCACATGTGTTTTTGACTAAACACCATTTTAGCAGGAATAACTATGGTCATCAATATAGAGAAGGACCCCGCTTAATTATCAGTAGACTGTGGATCGTGCCAAACGTGATTTATGGTGTACGACGTTTCATGGGTGGGCAGCACGCTAGACAGTAAGCTCACAAAATAGAAGAAAACATAGACACTGTGTGAATTTATACCAAAAGTCTCATCCTACGTTATTTTACGACAACGGAAATAAGAGGCTTTGAAGGAATCTTGATCTACGACAACATAGGTATGGGTAGACCAAAACAAACGCTCTTGCCACCTTACCTACGAGGCCCTACCGAGAGCCATGCGCCTAATCACATTTGGGTCATGAGACTCTCCAGCCTACTGCAACCTTGGCTGTACTCAAAACTTCTTCTGGCCGTCGTGGGCTCGAATCCCACTGAAGTCGCCGAGCAAGTTCAAAGTAAAAGAAAAGTCACATTTTTTTTCTTTGAACGATAAAATATCTAACAACGAAGTTGTTTTTGGTTCCCCGGACAAGGTTCGTTCCCATTCAAGTGTCAACTGCTGCAGTAAATCTTTCGCTAAACGATTCTGAAAACCGAAAGTGTGACCTTATTTTCAACCTTACACTCGCGATGTGGTAAAACAGATACTCTACGGTCTTTTTAGAATTTCTTTGATATTAAGCAGCACAGAAAACATAGACAAAAATCAGCAACACCGAAATAGTCAATTTGTTTGGGACCTTCGATTGGCTACGTAATGTTTATATTTCATTGGCCAAGGCAGCCGTCAGACTGCCCGCCTGAACCCCAGGCCGACATCTATTCCCATTTAGGCACTGATACGTAGTTCTTCGATGTGCTTTAGCATCTGCAAATCAGTGGTCGTTTGGGATTTTTGGATCTTCACCATTTGCCGTCTGTGTCTGGGTATCACCAGAAGCACTGCATAGTACTCGCTTCAAATCGCGATTGCCCGCTTAACATGTTTTCCTTAGACCGAACTGCCTCTTATGGTTTATAATCATCAAAAAAAATTAGAAAACGCCTCAGAGGTCTCAAAGGTCATTATTGCTGAGCTTGTAGGCCTTAATCTGTCCTACTCTGTCCAAATACTCTACGGACACCATCAATCGTTTCCCTAAACCCTGGTCGTCTGGAGGACAACATGTAACAGTCAGAGAAAAAACCCTGAATTTGCCCAACAGCCAGTTGGCAGTTGTGACTGCTTTCCTAGTTGACTACTTACAGAGTATTAGCAGCGTAATGACCAGACAATGTAATGCCAAACAAATGCTATTTATTCCTACAGAATTCATTCGGCGCCCAAACATCTCACTTATTTGGTATTTTAAACAGCATATGATACTGGCAAAATAAGTTTTACTATTGTCAAACGTTTTTATAGTCACATGACTAGTCTTCTTTTTAGAAAGTATGTTCTGGCGTGCGGCACGCAGCCTTTTTCTTCAAGAATCCAGTTCAAAATTAGATTGCCTCAGTAACGCAGGTTATTTTCATGAAATTGAGGGGGAATTTACAAGTTTTTTATTTCAAGCAAAACCCTCTGGCCTAACGGGGATCAAAAGTTCTTGTGAGGTGTATAGAACATTTGGTTAAGCTAAGCTATACTCATGAACGAATGTCGCCTGAGTGGAAATTCAAATTTGGTTTTATAACTCTGTAAAAAGGCCCTACCACTGAAAGAACGCTGAGAGATCAATTACCGTGATTAGCCGGAACTCATTGCAAAAACTAATGAAATTAAAACCGCATGCAGCGTTGACTGCTAATTTAACGAAGTGATTACTGGGCGTAATTATTTTAAAAAAGTTCTTATTTATGCAAGCGGATGGGCTCAATGTGTAAATTAGTAAATATCAATTTTTTCGGCAATTTTTTGCTCGAGATTAGCAAGTTTTCCAGTAATTTTTTTAGTTCACTTAAAAGTTACTGGCCAGTCACTACCTTATCGTTGTGCCATATATTTGAATTTATGGCTGCTATACAGATTACTTTACCTGACAGTCGAATAGCACCATAAAATATCGCTTTTGAAGTTTAAAAATCCGATTAAAGATGAATTAACGAATTGAAACTCAACCCTTTCCTCTGATAACTCGTTACATCAGTTCAAAGGAATCAGTTACAGCGTGAACTAAGTTTCCGTTGCTCTATATATCTGCTCCTTACGATAAACATTAATCGAGGTGATGGGGGACATTAAACGTCTGCCCGAAGCGTAGACATGAGCACCAACGATACTTAAAAAGAAAGTATCGAGTTTGCTGCATCGATGGATATTATATAGGGAAGTAACTTTTGTGCGCCAAACAATGTTTGTGTATTCTACGCCCTCCCATCCATTGTATGGTAATATTTCAGAATAATGCTACTTCACAATGTTGACATTTGGTTGTGATTGGACATTTCTGGAAGGCATAAGTCTAATTTGCGAATTGTTTTTCATATCCCATCTCCAAACTAATCGTAAATAATCTTCATTATACGATACTGAGTTTAGTCACGCATATATGTCTCTTCAGGCTTTGAGTGGAAATTTACGTTCGTGAGTCTGTTAGGGAATATACCAAAACTTTGGCATGCTCAAAGATAAACAAATACATATCCCTTTTTGAAGCGGATTTTAGTAATGTAATTTATAGCCATTTTGCAATGATCTTATTTCTGCCTATGTATCACTTGAAGTACGGCTGGAATTAAGAAGTAAAGTTTATACTGGATGTCTGACAGCTCTCGGAATCAAATTGGCAAGGTTGAGAGATCACGGCTGATGATTTGAATAAGAAGAAGAAGAAGAAGAAGAAGAAGAAGAAGAAGAAACAAGAAAAAGAAGAAGAAGAAGAAGAAGAAGAAGAAGAAGAAGAAAGACTCTCTAGAACAGGTTTATTTAAATGTTGACGCTTCGAAGAGCTTGGGAGGCTCTCCATTGCCAAAGCGTAAAATGCCCTTAAGTGACCAGACGTCCCATGTGGCGTGTCACATTGGTCGGCCTCGTGCTGATCGATTTTCCTCTCCTCTTGCTGCCTCGACCTCTCGGAGAATGGTTGACGGGCGCTTTGCTGCGTGCTTTGTGAGTCACCACTCCGTCGGGGGGAGTTGATTGAACCAGTGTCGGGTGGTCTGTGTGGTCGAGTAGACTCGCCGTCGGGTCGTCTCCGTATGGTCGTCTTAAGTCCGGTGTGAGTGTTTGGTCCACAGCTCTGCGATCGTGATGACGTAGGACTTTGTAAGCGTCAGGTAGGTCCAGATGCATGTTAATGGAGTGGACATCGGAGAACCACGCCTCGGGAGTCAGCCGCTCTGCTTTTGTGTTGACCCGGTCCAAGATGATAGCATTCTGAAGGTCGAAATTACGCCCAGTTTCTCCAACGTGTGTTGCTAGTTAATAGTTAGGCCCTCTGAACCAAGAAAATATTTCTTTCTCATATCGATCCAAGCTGGGTTAACTCCGCGTTCCACTTTTGTGAAAAACGCTTTTCCTAGCTACTGTTGGGCACCGCCGCTTGCAGCCTGTCATGGCCACTTTTTACAATGATACATGTTTAAAAAAAACAAGGCTTTTTGTAAGGAGGCTATCCTGGTCGGTTAAATACGACTTGATTCGTCTTCCAAGAAGATATTTATGTTTTCACTGATAATTTGGCATCCTAGAGTAACGCGTGCGTCAAATAAATAGATGAAAATCGCAGCTGTGTTGTATACGATACTTTTAACTAATTATTGATAAAAACAGGGGTAAAATTGTCAGCAGTTTATACACGTTCTCCAATCAAAGGAGTCGGCTATTTTAACGCCTGAATGTAGCCGGCAAAAATATGCGTTCGCTGGCATGTATCACAGCGCATACAGGATTTTAAGTCAGGGGAGTGACTCCCACTCTCGGGGTCTAAGTAAAGAGTCAATTTAAAAAAATTCAAGTTTATTTGGATGAGAGAAAGAATAAAAAAGGCTGGGAATAAAATGCACATAGGTCAGATGGCAGTTCACGGAAGAGGTCTATGCAGAATTTCCAATCTTTTTACAGATGATAATAGCCGTCTACCGGCCCCCCAACTCCAAGCCTAGTTGAATCAAGACGGAATATTAAATGACACCCCACTCCATGGAATAAAATTCCATTTAATAGTGATAATAATTTTCTGCCACAAGCTAAAATCGAGATTACTGAAAATAACGACCCGTTTATTTTCTACCGCTCTCGTTGGTTCACCTGTCGCTCAGTGGCCCAGAGTCATAGGATTCGAAAATTATTTTTACGAATGTTCCGTCAAAATCACTATTTTGACGTTTTTTATACAATGAATATGTTTTCCGCTGACTGTGAAAAACATGAAGAGAATTATCAAATAAGGGTTCGCAAATTTGAGGCAACTGGGCAATTAAAAACTACCGTTTTCAGAAAAGCCACAACAAAAGACAAATACTACACTTCAACAACAATCACCCTCGCTCTCACACAAACGCAGCTGTGTCCCTACTCTATTCCAAGGAGTTGAAACACACTGCAGCACACTAGCCGACAAAAGACTTGAACGACAATACCTCCATGACCTCTTTTGAACCAATGCATACCCAACCTACTTCATCAAACAAAGCAAGCGCCGAGTCAACAGACGACGGCCACAGGAAGAACAGCTCGAAGTCTAGAGGACTACTTCTTACATTAAAGGAGTCTCCGAGGCGGTTTCACGACTGTTACAACCCGCAAGGGTGGGCATTGCCCAATGACCCCAAGCAACAATTCGTCGCCGTTTGATACAACCCACAGACATACTGCCACCCACTGAAACCTCACCAGTTGTCTATCAAATACGTTGTAACGATGGAGACTGCAACTACGTTGGGAAGCCGGACGACATTTGCAGATTTACCCACATGAGCGCAAACTGGCAACTCGGAGACTAGACCCAAACTCACAGCTTGCGGCTTACATCGGGGAAATTGGTCACAGTTTCGATTTTCAAGGAGCAGCTGTCTTAGGCAGGGGCACATCAAGGACAGAGCATCTCACACTTGAGGCCTGGTACTTTGATGCCAACTCCACCAACAGGCATCTAGACCTTCCTTCGGTCTATAAAGTCTTACGTCATTACGTACGCCGTAACGAAGACAAAACAGTCATACAGAGCCCAAGACTTGCGAGCAAACACAGCCTGTCGACCAACTCATCCAAAAGGGTGACGAAAACGCAACTAACCCCCATTGAGGTGACGACACACAACAAAGGAGGGCACTAACACTCACAGACAACGGCTGGTAGGCCAAGGCAGCGAAAGATTAGAAAAAATCGATCAGCCCAAGGCCAACTAATCCGGCTGTTCATTCAAAAGCCTGATCGATTTTCTCACTAGACGCTTTGATAATGAAGAGCCGCCCTAGCTCTTGAAAACGTCAGCTATGCAAGTGCCTCGATCCGGTTAGCAGTTCATTTTCCTCAGATTATTAACCAGAACCTTTTACGTTAGCTAACCGGAATATGAAGAGAATTGTCAAATAAAGATTCGCAAATTTGGAAATGCTTTGAGTACCATTGGCATCAACTAAATCAACCGAGGCCTGCCGCTGACAGAAGAAACGATTTTAACTTAGCAACAGCGCATGCTAGATCGAAAGCTGAGATTTCCGCCTCATTAACTCATCAAGCATAAGCAAAATTATGCAAAATCATATGAGATGCACGGCAGAAATTAACTTAAATTACCGTGACAAAGATGAGAATTTGTTGCCTTTTGCATGTCTTTCTACAATTTGTCGTTTGAAGACTTCTTAAATATTGCTGATGCCTGGACGCTATACGCAACTTAAACGGCCACTCAGATCAAAATGTTGGCTTCTCCTCTAAGCTGTCCATGAGTAAATACCAGTCAGATTCCATAGTTCTATTGCAAATGTGCTATTCGCGTGTCTTATCCCGTTTTTTGACACTTCATGTGACCTCTAAGGTTTCTACTCTCAATAGTCTGGAAATTTGAAAAATCAAAATATTAAGTATTCGACCATAACGGAATGCCATTCACAGATCCGATGATGGTCCGAAAAAATGTACCTCATCATAAAGAAAGGAATAGGCGCATTGTCTAATCATATCAAGTATCTACGATTCCAGGGAAATAAATGATCGTTTGTAATGTGAGATTTGAAAATAAGAGAGAAATCATTTACCTTAAATACAGATAGACCAGTATGATTTATGATCGCTCCGGCATCTATTGCATTCTAGGTCCTGGATAGCGGTAATCTGGGGAACTTTGATTTCTGGATAGTCGTTAGATTGCCTTTGGACCAGAGTATTTTGTATGTACTAAACAGAAACAGTAGGCGTTACTGTGACCGAAATGGGACATATACTACGTCATTTGACCTTCTCATGAAGGCCGCGGATAGGTAGGTACTCTTGAAAGCCTACTTTATTGAGACTGGAAGACTGCAGTGTTAAATGCTTGCGTTTTCTACGAAGTCTGACCGGCAAGTTAATCGATTAATGTGATCTCTTTTATTTAAAATAGAAAACCAATTCTCATCAAAAAAAGGATTCAAAGTAGGATTTAAAATCTGAGTGATGCTTGTTTCCGGGTCCTCTTAGGTGAAATTCGGCAAACACAATCTTTCACTCTTTTTGTCGAAAAGCGTTTGTTTCAGGGCGTATGGTGTTGGTATGACAGTAACTTCCAGTTGTATCATACATGCCAAATATTCTTTTCCCATGCGTATGTTGTCGCCCTTTTTCGTCAAAGAAAGGCCCATGTTTTATGTAAGTATGAACACGCCGTTCCACTCACTATACGCCAGTATCAAACACACATTGCCACCTTCATATAGCAGTTCGGTCGTCGTTTTGATGTCCGCCTTATCCTGCACAGCAGAATAAAAATGGTTGCAAATTCGTTCATAGTAGTAGTGGACTGAGCAGCATCTGCCGCATCCTCTCTCCCTCCTCCAGCTGAGTTCGGTGCCATGACAGAGTCAACAAAGCCAGGGGCGGGAAAGGGTGCAGGTGGCTGGCACGGCGACCACCTTCATTTGGACGTACCGCAACAGCCCCTCATCCGCTGCGTATTCTGGCCGGGATTTTGCACCAATAAATAACAGGCGCGGCTCGGATCTCAGTGCCTGCGAGTGTCATTTCAGCCTGTATATCAGTCCCAGCTCGTCATTCCACGCCAAAACACACAACGTTGACTGCGAGGGCTGCGCTGACGCGTCAGGTGGAGATCTCTCAAGCTACGACTGTAAGCGCCGTAGGCTACTCTCACATACATTTCTGCTCAAGAAGGAACTTACTTTTTGTATCCGTTATTACGGCTCATAGGATACCCGGTCTGTCTTGTGCTCGGACATTAGAGACAACCAAGAGGCGTCGGTTTTAAGGAGGGACCAGAACTATGGGAATTCTACCCTCTACCCTACATGCAGGGCATTATCGGGAGCAATCGTCTGATAACTAAACCGACTTTATATTTTCATTGCCCACAAACCGGCGTCCTCCCTGCGCACAACGCTTTCCCGAGTAAGAGACTCCATACCTAGAGAGTAACAAGGCAATGTCATCTACAGCACCCCGTGCGCCAACTGCTCTTGCGATTATGCTGGTCATACAGACCGACGACTTGGGACATGTGTAGACGAATACAAACTAACAATCCAACCACGTGATCCCCTGTCGCTTGTGTTTGCGCACACCCCTGAGTGCGACGATGGCTTCAATTGGGAGAGAACTGAAGATGTTGCCCTGGTTAGCACAAAACAGGCGTGAGCATTCCTCTGAGCCTGGTCCTCTAGCATGACCATCACCAATCGCCATGTCGATCTGGACGCTCATTACGAAGGCCTGCGTGCCCGGCTCACTAACTTGCGTCCACTACCTAACAACAGCTGTTCATTCAAACTGGGTCATATAGAATATCACTGTTTCGCTACCCCTCGCCAAGACACGGCGAATCATTTCTGTAATTCTTAACATCCCCAACACTAGCACACTGGCCTCTGCCCCTAAGACAGATCGGCGTTCATTAATTTCACTGTCTGCAGTCAAATCTAATTGTCATCACCACTACCGTCCAGCACAACGATCCGCTACAGCTCTCCCTTCTCTGACCCAAATCTTAGCGTACTCATGTGCCCATCTCTCTTACACACTATTTTTTGTCTGTCCTTAGTCGTCCTGCCGTGTCAACCAGTTTAGTCTGACTGTTTCACTTTATCCTCTGTTTATTTCCTCTGACTACGATTTGGTGTGACCAGCCCGGAAATTCACAAGTGTAATTCGATTTTTCCTACGAGTCGTCTCCCTTCATCACATTCTCTTTTCCATAAACTTTATCTGGAGGTGGTACTGCATAAAAGATTATAAAATCCAGGGACCATTCCGTGTAATTTGTAACTATAAGATTGTATCACTTACTCCGCAGCTCCCCATTTATTTAGGAAGATCTCTTGCCCATCCTTTTACTGAAACGGCTTAGAAGCTTCACATTTGTGCGCACTTAGGAAAACCACCTTTTCTTTCATTTACCTCAGGTTAAAACGACCCTCTCAGTATTGGCCTTGTTTTTTAGCTCAGTAGACATTAATGGAACTTCCGCGTGCAATAATACTAGTACTACAATCGAGAACGCTTACAGTGCCTGTCGGCCATGCACGGTACTTGACATTTTGCGTCCGTTCTACCATGTTGGAAATGAAAGATTCAAAATTATCCAGCCAAAGGTGCACAATAGTTTTCGGCCTGGCTTGAACGTGGGCAACACAATTTCGTCACTCCTTTATTTTGCATAAGCACAACAAACAAATCAACTTGATTAATCGATATGCAGATCTTATTATTTTAGTCTAATCCGCACCCGCGCCAGTCAAATAGACGTTCATGAACAACTTCCGTCATCTAGACTAGTTTCATGCGCTTACCGCGGTTTACGCGTTAAATTGCAAAGTATCAACCTAGGCTTATGCTCTATTATCCCAGGTTTTTTCACGGCGCGACAGCCGACATTAAACCCCTGCATCGGTTGACTAGGCGCGCGTAGACGAACTATTTGAACATGTCAGCCAATGCTTTCAAGTCCACTTTTGATCCTCTTGGTACAGGGTACGTCGTCGTTTGCGGTGGTCGAATTGTCGTACGACTCGGCTAGGACCGGATGTTGTCGAAAAGACGAGTTGCGCGCAGCATCTGAGAAGGAGGCGTAATGGTTGGATGGTGGATTCTATTGGCCAATCTTTTCGGATTCGCACTCAAACCCGTCATCAGGGCGAGTTGCAACCATCAGGCGTCCGTTAATGAAAGCAAAAGACCCCCTGCCACGGCTAGAAACGTCTGCAGTCATTTATCGGATCTGTTGCAGTTGCGGACAAGGCAACTACGTCGGAGAAGCTGGAAGACAGTTCCGAACGAGAATGGCCGAACAGTGCAGCAGTGCAGAGAAATGACGCCAGCTCTCAAGTTTCAGCTCATTCGACGAGATCGAGCCATACATTTCAATTCGGCGAGGCCGAAATTCTCGTAGGCGACAACAGCGTGAGCCGGGATCTGCTTGAGTCAAGGTTTACTGGCCCCCAGTCCATAAGCAAGCGCAATGATCTTCTCATTCCCTACTCGCTGTTGAGACTTCGCCTAGGCGGAGTAATTGACCACGCGGGGAGCACACAGGTGAACAACATCGGGGTCAGCGCGTCAGTTGGTCGAGCAATCATCACTTCAATATCCAACCTACGTGGGGAAATTACGGCAATTAACGACCCGAACGTCGACCATCAAACAGCCAGCACATTAAGTGCAACGGTCCCTGATGAAGAGGAAGGAGCCGTGAATATTCATAGGTACGCGTTAGCATGGCGACTGCATCCTATAAATACTGCTGCCCCTGTGCATGAACCACCCGTATCTGCTTTTATCTCTGATGAGGGGTTCGAGCAGGAATTCGAAACGTCGGGCTAATAAAACTCTTGTCCCAGCGATCACGTTTCCTTCTTCATGTCTGTGGATTGTGAATCGAGTCATTTTGGAATGGTAGTAATGGCAATTTCTCGGGAGGGTAGCATACCAGACAGCAAGCTGAAAAAATGCAAGAAAACACAGAAATTGTTTGGATTTCCACGGAAAATCTTGTCGTACGCTCCCGTATAGCAAAGGGACTGAGCGCGTTAATTAGAAATAAACAAAAAGCGAATAATGAAAAAAACTGCGTAGTAATATTTAGAGGTCATGGTAGGTAGTTGTGGTTGCTGGCAGTGTAATGTCTGCAACGCCCTACGAATGGATGTCAATATAAAACTCCACGTGACATGATTTGCAGTCTAACGACAGACAAGTGGGTCCTTCACTATACCCTTGCCCTGTCTCTGATGATCGGTTCAATTGGGAATCAGAAAAGTCAAAAGTTTAAAATGTGCGTCATAGTGATCGCCTCACCTTTCTCTTCGTATTCGGAAATCATTTCGACTTGATTCATTCAAAAATATCTAAAGAAATCTAATATGACTGACGTATGACATGCCATCAAAATCAATAGGATTCCAAAACAGTTTTTGAAAGCACGCTGCAACTCAAACCCCGTACTCGGATTCAATGCAAATAACCTGATACCCAGCATTGTCATAAGCCTAAATTGACAAACCTCTGTGACTAATGCAGTGTCATAAGTTTTAACGGCCTATTTAGACAATTCCTATGCGACTTACGCATAAGACCCAGATTCCTAAGTTTATTTCGGGGCATTAAGCCCTATAAATGAAATCATATATATATATATATATATTAGGTGACCGCAAATGAGAATGCATCATGATAAGAGAATTTCATCTGCTTGTGCACACTGATATAAGCATTTAGCTCTAGCATATTCGTTTTTTTTTAAAATAAACGCGGAGAAGCAAGTTTAACGTAAATTCTCTCTCGCATAATACGTAGTGCTTTCTTGCTTTTGGTCTTTACATGCCGTGAGAATAGAGAAGCGCCGAAGCAAATGAGTTAAAAATCTTCCGTACTTTTGGCAACCGCTATTTGCGTATACCGTTTGGCTGTATTGTTCGTAAATGTTGTTTTTTGTCGCACGGAGCCTAGCGTTACCTTGGATCTCGCCTTAACGAACGCGCAGGTGTGGGTTGCTTCGATTTCCTGGAATTGCCATAAAATTTGACTTTTACGCAAAATGTAAATAGCGTCTTCTGCACATTTAAATGTGATTCACGCTGCACATACTGATGGCGAGAATGTCCCCTGTTGATGTGATTCGCTGTTATAGGGAAGAAGTGGTGTGTTGTGCAATCTCTTTGGCCTACATGCGTAGGCGTCTTCACTATAGTTAATTTTTCGTCCAACTATGTGTACGTATTTTTCCTTTAATATCGCCTTCAATAAAAGCATTACGA
The DNA here is from genome assembly GCA_902702965.1 of Spirometra erinaceieuropaei. Classification (NCBI taxonomy): domain Eukaryota; kingdom Metazoa; phylum Platyhelminthes; class Cestoda; order Diphyllobothriidea; family Diphyllobothriidae; genus Spirometra; species Spirometra erinaceieuropaei. Next base: position 493,500 of record CACRXP010000319.1, on the reverse strand, counting down.
TCATTGTGGATGAAAAATGGGCAGGTTGCTATTCAAGTCGCTATCTGATTGTGTTCTAAACTCAACATTTCGGTCATCAATGCCCAGGCCCCTTGGAACCTAGATCCTCACCGGACCCAACATGAAAACGTCTTACGATGTCTACCCAATCACATCCCTACTAAGCTTATCATCCAGATCTGCACATGCTAAAACTTCAATTTATTTGATATTGTATTTCTTCTCCACTGAAACTTTACTAAGTATATTAAACGAAGAATTTGCCTCAAAATTCAACTTGTATACTGAGGCCGCTGAAAGGCTATGCCGCCTAGTTGGATCAAATAAAAACGAAAACTTATATCAGACGTCAAATAACCTAGAAGTAGGAGGCTTAAGCTGTAAAGAAGCTCTTGTAGGCACAAATGTTTGCGTTCCTTATGGAAACAACACTCCACATGACGGTATAAAGGGTCTACTTTTTGGACAGTTTCGGGATTCCGAAAAAACAGCCCTCATTTAGGTTGTTAAAAGTCCCACATTAATTTTTAGGTGTCCGTCAAAGGACGCATATATCGAAAAACGGGCTCTTTATTGAAGATGGGAAGGCGTTGACGTATCCAATATCACGGACAAATTGCAAATGCGTTAAGTCCTTTCGACCAGATTTCACAGTATAATTCTGTTGAATTGTAGGACACTCGACGTCCCCAAAAGTTTTGCTTTTAAAATCATTTCTGCTGCAAAAAGATAATTTTGCGAATAGTCATGATATTTAATGTAAGCTGAACCTCTGTGTCTTGATACTCTTCCTGTCCAACGTCTAGCAGATTTCATCTGCAAAGGGGTTTTATTCCAGAACATCGTCAATGCCGAAAGTATTTCCAGAAAGCAGAAACCGTTAAATGTGACGCCAGCTATAAGACGACAGGCGTACACTCGTGACCGATTGTGAACCTATATTCCCACCTGTATCAGCTGTAGAATCTTATGGAGGATATGTAAAGAGGAGTTAATTAATTGTTTAAAATATTTAGCGTCCCTTGCCAAATACTAGGATGAGTGCAGATCAAACCCGCTACGTTTGATGCAGAGCCGAACAAAACGCCTTAATTGTTTATTTACTGCGTACACCGCATAAATTCACATGAGAAAAATTTAAAGGACATGCTTCAGGGGTCACTCATTTAAGATAAAAACTCCTCAGTGAAATGAACTTTGCACAAGCTTAGATTTTCATTTATACACCTACAACATCCGCAAGACGTAGCTAGATTAGCTTTCCTAACTCAAGCAATTTTTAATAAATACATTTACACTTAGAAAGGACCTTTAAATTGGAGTTTATAGATTAATAAGTATTTGGCAAAATCTTAATGTCAGCCTCGTTAGAGTGCCGGCTTCTGAATGGCCTATCCGTCCGATCCTAAAAACAAAACTCGGCATAAACTAACTGCTTAAGATGTGTAAATTTCCCCTGTTCATTTCCAATGCTCATATTCAAATAGACATATTATGCAAAAAAACATGCCCGAAAATTCGCGTTTTACTCATTTCGTGGTAAACTGCATTTTTTGTTAAAGGTTTACACTTAAAAAAGGAATCTTTTGATCTTGAACGAGATTTGAATTATGAGATTTATAAGATTGCGAAATGCACATCCTTGCAGCGCGTTAAATGTCGTTTGGTTACTGATGCTTTTAAATTAAGGAACATGTACCGCGTCTCTTGTAAAGTTTATGACCCCAATATGTCGTTTTATTTACAACATGGAGGCATGGACGCTTCATTCTACACGCCAAGTATAAAACAACTAGTTGGGAATCATTGGAAATTTAAAACGTTTCTAACCCAGACGTGGGCTTCCTATAACGATCCGCGAACACCACTTGCTGTCAACAGACTGCAAAAAATAACATCATATGCATGTTTTCTAATAAATATTTTTTAAATTTTTAAAGGCACCAACAATTCCTGAAACAGCGCATAATATCAATTGACAATTTTTATGAAGTTTCTAATTTGCTGGCAGCCAGATATAAGTCCATTCAAAAGCCGTTATCCCAGCAAAAATGAAACATCAATCACTTTTCTGCATGAAAATGAATGTTAAAACTCTATCTAGAGGGTCCCTTTCAATTTAACTTACATTTTTAAAAAATCATTTATCATTTCATGCAGATGCCGCTCGCTGCAGCGTTCTGTAAGGCTCACTATTGGTCATAAAGCCCCTTCTCCATGTTTCTCTTTTGCTAAATAAAAAGGTCGTTTAATATTTATAACGCCGACTATATTGTGCACTAAGAATGCCCGTTCAAATTTCATTTCATTCGACTGGAAAACTTGTTTCTGACTTAGGTTTGAGTGACCTTAATTTATTGTGTTTCAGAACCAAAAGTTTGGGTTCCGACAAATACACTGATGGCCTAATGTAATTCCTTTTCACCACATAGAAAGACCGAAAAACCTTGGTTTTTGGTAAGGAAACGCGTCACGCCTATCGAAGAACTGCCGCAGGATGTTTTACCTGCAATTTTAGCTACACACCCTATTAATCGTTTCCAGTTCTATTGAATTAAAGAATTTCTTTCAATTATTGCCGTAAAACGCAAGATTAAACGTGCACTGCAGGTTTGGAGACCTAAGAAGCATATACTTGTACATTTATAGAGAACGCCAATTGGAACCCCATGGGAATATGTTACAGCATCAAAGGCGTTCAACGGTTCATGCCTATTTCCACTTAAAATGCTGAACTGTATGTAACCGAAAAAATATTTGTGTTTGCTTGCTTAAAAATCTACTTGATAAAGGCGTCAACTGTAATCTTCTACTGCAACTTGCTAATATTTTCATTTTCTGCGTTGTTAGTAGTAAAATCAAATCTGAGATCTGTTTTCAGATAAATATGCGAACTTAACTCAAACCCCAATGTAAAATAGGTGAAGTATTGAATTGCAACGACTGGAAATTTTAGTAGTAAGGCAGTGGCAAAGGACACGGTGGAATTGCCGCAAAAGGTACGGCAGTTAGACCCAAAACCTACTGGAGTCTAGATGGGGAAAATTATCGTTTTTGTTTCACCATTTCTGATTTAAGCTTTCGTTATAAACTGACCGATTCCACTTTTCGGTTAAAAGGGTTTTGGACTGAGTCGTTTCTCAGTCTCACTCTGTCCAAATTATTGTTTGCTCTCACAGTTACTTGGCCATATCGCTCTTCCCCCCTAAACCTTCTCTCGGTAACTTGCTCTCCAAACTGCAAACTAGAAGGGCTCTTATCTTCTGAGTTTTCAATTCAACGTATTCAGGGGCGTATCTAATTTATTATTATAGACATAATCTTAGGTACAAATACTAAATTATTTGCAAATATTCATCTGCATTGAACCTAACAGTAAATGTTGACATGTGATCAGTTTTCTCCGTAGTGAGAAACTTTTGCCTCTATGTGGACAAGTTGTGTCACCGCTTGGGCTACTCAAAACTGAGCAACACTCAACGTACAATGTGGTGGTCGCTTCGCACGACAGAAAGTACCCACGTGTATTGTGCATTATTTTACAACCAGCGCGTAGCGCAAAATCAGATCAAATAGTGTAAATTAGGCCTTAGCGCAACAAATAATACTCCAGTCGGAATATTTTGAAGCAGTCGACTATAATGTCGACCGCTACGGCGATCAACCATGCACAACATTGGAAGGAAATAGTGTGCTTTAAGCCCTACCCAAACAGCTGTTAATCAAGTCTGAACAGCCCATGGATATCATGTGCACCATATTAGCTCTTTTGGCAGAACTAGACGAACTAAGTCCGTCTATACCAGCACCGTTTCGTTGTATAAAAGCTCGGGATGAATGAAGATCTTTCATATTTCAACTGTCCTTTGACTGATCAGGAAGAAGCAAAGAATGTAAAAACTTAAAATGTTTTGTTACGACAGCAGACATGATTTGGGCTAAAACGGTCAGCGCGAACTACGCATAGATAAGGTCATTTGGCATATACATTTTGCAGAAAATGTGATGTGACTAGAACCAAATTCAAATACCTTAGCATATTTAGATTAGACACTCGGCAAACAGTTTTATTTGATAAATTTCGACAGTTGGTTTTTAAAACAATCAACACCTTTTTACAAGGTAACCAGTTACCCGCCCAACCTACTGCAATGCCTAGAATCTGCCAAATCTGATACAGTAAGTTGACTGCCCAGGCAGGATATCATAAGCAATTCACCTAGAATCCACCAGATGACTATCAGGCTTACGTAATTCATAGATGTTTGGCAGATTTTGAATAAGCCTGGTAGTCATCTGGTGGATTCTAGGTGAATTGCTTAGGAAATCCTGCCTGGGAAGTCAACCTACTGTACCAGATTTGGTGAATTCCAGACATTGCAGTAGGTTGGGCAGGTAACTTGACCCAAATGTGTTTAAACTCGCGTTGTCCGGCGGGGACTCGCAGCTCAAGTGATTAGAGCGTTGGCTGTACTAAAGCCTTTCCTTTACTGTGTGGGTTCAAATCCCACTAAGGCGCCGCGTTTTTCATAGTTGGGTCAATATGCAGGTGTTAATGAGCGTCCAGAATCCATAAACCAAAATCTCAAACTTTAGGCGCAGTTCTGATGCTGAAGATGAGTGCGATATTAGTGTCCGAGTGTTTCTACAAATTCAGCATGCATAATTCCGTATTCTAAAATGATCTGTCTTAAAATCTGTGACGTCGGTGGCGATGATTGAAGCGCCCGAGTTAGCAAAACCCGGGAATATTAACGTCGCATAATTTCTGCCGTGCAGGGTATCCTCTTTGAATTCATTTGCAAAATGAGTTCTCTCGGGGGGCTGGTATTTAGTTACCTGAGCTATTTTTACAAAATGCACCAGATATTCTTCTTCCTTTTGTCACGACAAGCAAGAGTTACAACAATATCCTGAAGGTATCTCATCCAATTGGGTTCCCTGTTTATGTTTTCAGCTTATAGACACCGATTTGGTTCGGACGCGGTCAGAAGGTAAATAAAGTTCAAGCTTTTGACAACCACTGACAAAAGTTTCTTATCCTTTCTTCGCGGAATGTCGGAAGCATCCTACATAAATACTAATTAGGATAATAGAGTGATATCTCAGTGTATTATTGTTCTTCGGATGTCTTGCTGGTTAGGAATGATGAGGGCGTCGGAAATGACCTTCACGGATCCGGTTGATTACTTTTATGAGAAGAACTAAGGCGTGTACTGAAGCTCGAGAAAGTTGCGGTTGCTTTGAAGGTTTGCTGTTGGAAGAACAACCATAAAATACTGAGGGGATGCAACGAAAATATTAAATATGCAGAGGGATAGAGGTGTGAGCTGAGACTTCTTTTGCTAAAAACCACCGATAAATTATCTGTCCTCTCTGTCGCTGTTTACTCCATCTTAAGTATCCCCTTAACAGTGTATTCAGAAATAGTAGTAGCACGTCTGTATTCATCAACCGAATACTACAAGAAGGGAGACTACATGCGTTTTGCGTGCGACTTCAAATTTTGGTTTAATTCCAAAATCCGGTGATTTGTAGTGGAGGTCAGTACGTCACTTATCTGGTGGAGCAACACGTCTTCATGAATGGGATCACTGGAATGAGGTAGGGTTTCTCTTGTAGTTTTGCTCTATCAAAAAACTTATAGAAAAAAACGTGATTTTTAGAATACCACTAACCCCCGACAAGAAGACGATTCCATATTCATTTCGATTTTATTTTACTTTCCCAACTCCCGTACTATTTACATTGTGCCGTTCTGAACACTATTTTTAATAAATTCAATCTTTTTCCCTGTCTACCCGTTTTTCTGCCGTTATCGCCTCGTACCAACATAAACTTTTATCTCGTTTTTTTGATTATCATTGTATTTTATGGTTTCCAATTGTGAAACTATGTTTAATTTCAATCTGGACCTTGATTCACGGGACATCTATTTTTAGATACTGACGGCATTTCGCCGACCTTGTTAGGCTTTTTGAGGGAAAACTGTCAGCTCTTCCTTGTCAAAAATGTCTGAAATGAAAATCTCGAACAGATATGTTGCAGACGAAGTCCAAGGTGCTGGAAAATAGGTTTAACTCTGATTACCAAAATTCTGCTCAGTCGAGGCAGCGCCTCATGCAGCATCTGATTGCCATTATTTTTAAGACTTCAGTCTTACGCTCATATACTTAAAAAAATACTCACAGAGAAGAAAGATTTGTCAAATTTACAAAATGTTCCTGACGATTTCCCCACAGTACGAGCGGTTTGATAAATACGCCATAGGGAGTTGGATTTTTAAGCAGAAACAAAGGTTTAAGATAGAGTATGTTGATAAGCAAAATGAACTGGACTCAAAGTCGGGTAAATTTAACCACAAAACTACTGTCCAGAAGGTTTTGGGCCTACAACAGATAGAGAGAGAGTATTAGCAAAGTCTGACAAAGGAGCCAAAACAATAAAGTCGTTTATGGTTGATTCAAACCCTAAAAAATACTAGAGGGGATATCTTCAGGAACTTATTGTTCATGCTCCTCATAAATCCATTTCCATTAACACCCTAATCAACTTCTTACCAACACTGTTCTTTTACGTCTCTGGTGGTTTCAAACCAAGCCCCCGTTAACTCATTCCTTCAGTCTGCGGCTACCTTAATTGCATCACTGGTGGCAGTTCATCACTTTCGATGTAGCAGTTTCACATGTATACCTGGTAAATCTTCCGAACTAAACCGCAAGAAATATACGATTAGCAATCCGAGTTTTACCTTGCTCAAACTAAATGCCAGTCTACTGGTACTCAGTTGTCTGCGGCCTACCTTTTGATTTATCGTATCTTTGCTATCAGACTCGTCTATAACCCATAGATATATGCACATCTTCAAACAATTATATTTTCATCAAATCGGTTATCAAAAAGGCCTATAGACGGTTCCATCGGCATTTCTTACGTCAAATTCTCAACTCGCTGAACATCCATGTCAGGCGGAACTTCTCTCTGAGTCGTTTACTGGCCACAATCCACTTTTGTCAACTGTTGTTTTCACCATGAAGTCCAGTTTTATGTAAGTAATCGAATATTGGATATATCAGCTAATTCGTTTCTCCTCCGTTTTTATATGCGACTCTTTCTATCTCAAAAACTGCATAAGTGGTGATTGTTTAATTTAAGTCTTATTGATATTAAAGCGCTTTCCATTCAATTCAGCTTTTTGAAGAAACTTCAAGTGTTCACCCCCGGATTCCGTATTTGTTACAATCGGAAGAGTTATATCAAAAGGTTCAGGAATATGAACATGAAGCACGAACAAAAAGTTTAAAACTTGCACAAGCAGGACTTATTCAAAATGTCACTAATGTCGACAAAAATATGTACGCTAGAACATTTATGCTACGGTGAAAGTACTGCTCTGTCAGTTGTCGTCAAGTATTAGGTAACAACGATTTGGTTCTATGGGTGGATGTAGCAAGTAAACCGAAAAAGTAAACGTTACTAAAAAAATTACAGTAGCATGTCAAATAAGAATGAATGGTTTGCATGGGACGTCAGGATGGCAGGCGTTGTGATGCGCAGTGTTATACTGGCCCAGTTTCCTCTTAAAAACGCCTGCAGACGAGGAAATAACCACGTCGACAGACAAACCATTTCACATGTCAATCAATATTTTGATAAATAAGAAGTACGCTGCATTTCTTAGCAGTCGAGTGTCTCCGACCTTGGATAGCGAAGTCTACTCACGGTCGCGTGTCTTTTCGAACTTGCTGCCTTTAAAAAGGGAGTCGGTTTAGTGCGAATTCAACTATATTTCGCGTTCGCATTCAGGTAATACTTAAAGGGAAATGGGACTGGCCCGTGATGAAGATGAAGTTCAGAGAGGTAAGATGTGGTTTGGTAGCCCCACCTGATGGACACAATGCTGTTGGTGTTGGGGTTAAGGCTTGGGGTTAGGGGTTAGGGTCAGGGGTTAGCGCAACTATTTCTCAACCACTCAAAGTACAACCGCGCATTTCCAATAACTTTTCTTTTGCACACAACTACTTGGTCTCGCCGCCTGTGCTTCCCGGCCCCACCTGTAAAAACCCCTATTACCGAAGGCCCCGTAATAAAGGTAACTGGTGTTTGCTTACTTCAGGTGGGGCTACATAACCACAACCGACTTATTTTCTAAACATGAACAGGGAAAGCAGCAAGAGCAGATTTGAAAACATATTGTCATTAATAGCGAACAAATCGGCTATGTAGCTCAGGATTTCGATTGGAATTTACTTGTTTATTTCCTTCATGCTTTTCAAAAGGCGACGCTGGATTCGAAATCTTTCTGGTTTTGCTCTCTCATGCTGCGTAATCTATCTCTCTGTTTGTGGACACATTCAGGCACCCTGCGGAGGAGCAGATTTGTACCCTGAATTCTTGCTAGAGGCGACGGCCGCGTGAGTCCTTAACTGCTCTTATAATGGTTTTCCGGTCCTCAATCAATCCACAAGCGCAACGACCTCCCCACTCCATATTTGGTGCTGAGATTTTGCCTAGGCAAAGTAGCTAACCATTCAAAGGGCTTAGGGGTGTTCACCGTTCCTTTTTGTCAATGTCGGCGAGTCAACCGCCCAATAGTTCACATGACTGAAGAAATCCGGCAGTCAGCAATTCGACTGTAGCGTAGGTACCTAGAATTTTGACTGGCTCGCAGATGCATTGTAACTGCATGTCTCAACACCTGGCTATTCGAGCTGTGATGCACTCGGTAGCTGCCAGTTGTGATAGGCATGTGGCGGCCTAGCAACAGTATTCTATAAATACTGCAACACTTGGCAAATTCACTGTCCTTATCTGAATCTGTCTCCGATAATGGATTCGAGTGAAAATTCGAAGCGTCAGGCTAATAAAGCTCTTGTTTCAGCGATCATGCCCTCTCCTTCTCTGCAACTTATAAGCCAGAAATGGCCATTCCAGTCTCCCACTTGTTTGCCCGTTATTCTCTTTTGCAGGTACTATTATTCGCTCTGCGGTTGCTTATTGGGCTGGTCAGACTCCGTTACTCAGGTGTTGAATGCCTTTCGAGCAATATAAATCTATCTCGCAGAATAATTTAAATGCGGTTTTTGAATCCCAACCTAAAAATGCCTGCTAACACATTAATTTTTGGAATGCGTACGCTCCGCCTGTACTGAGTGCTTTCATCCTCAGATCACAGAGGATTGGTAAAAGTGTATTATTCCTCTTACCGCTACAGCCTGCAAAGTTTTGGAAATTGTTAGCTTCGATCGCTGGATAAGCACCTGCCCGGTCAGGTGAGCCATCTGGGACAAGGTTATTTTGCACAAGAATGGCGTTTGTGGCCATTTTCAGAGGTTGAATGGCATTTGAACTCGTGGGGTAGCCGTCATGGACCGTGTCGTATACGGTAGATCGTTCCGGGAAGCCGCTGACGGTTGGATCACTGAGAAGTCGGCCAAGAGTTTAAAGGTGATCTGAGCGTCATAGACGTCCTCCTAACGTCCATTTACAATCCATCAGGCCCAGTTTTTCTGACAGAGTTTTGTTCACCGACAATTTCTACAGTTTAGACGAGCTTTCTTTTCAAGGGTAAATCATGGATACAATTCTGTTGCTAGATAACGAGAGAGTACTTTAGTAAGACGGTATCACTGCTGTCTTTTATAAGCATTGAGTAAACGCTAAAATTATCCAACGAGTTCAGAGAATAGGGGCATCTTCTTGCGAAACAGACACACCCCTATCACCGAGGTTCTCAGCATTTGTGATTTCTGTGTGTTGAACACATCAATGGGAGCCTCTTTTGACGTTATGTGCGACACGGTGCAGAAGTTCCGAAGATGATAGAGCTGGTAATTGTGGCACGACATTCTAACTGGGGATATCCGTCCTCCCCTGGTTAGTGTGTCTTTTCTTCTAAGTTAGGTTACAAATCTACTATTTTTTCTATTTAAAAAACAAATCCTTCTACCTGCATCTGGTGTCCTGAATTGAGGTCCTAGATAAAAATCAATTCATATTTCGCAGTGACGAAGTCCACAAACTGAAGGTTGCTCTGAATGTGATTTCGCAGTTTCGAGTGTCTCACGCCAGGTTCTTTTATGCAAACTTCGCCCGGAGTTTAAATGGCTGTACAGTATGGTCGACTGACAAAGCGTTAACCCGGAAATCCTCGGAAACCTTGTGCTGTAGCTATATGCACTGTAAAGGATTAATCGACCGTGTGGAACCAATATAATTAATTTTGGATGGAGTCCACATGAATGCCCCTCCCATAGCCCTACAAATGTCATGCTGTAGTGGCGAGCTGAACCTGACCGGATTTTCGTCACTCAAGCGTACGCACGGGAATATGCTACTAGGATATCCTGCAAGTCAAAACCAAAACAACGATGGAATGGATTTTTATGCTGCTAGGAGGTTAGACAAGCCGTCGAGAGAAACAGATTCACAGAAAGGTATTTTTGATTGGCTTTATGGCCCTCTATCCCCTGGACGCTCTGTCCACGACAGACAGTACACACAGGAGATCCGCTGCAATATATTAACGAGTATTTTTCTCTGAAAACTAGTTCGTGTGCAGGATAATGCACCCACTGGGCACGGAAAAGGTCCTCTTACGTTGGTACTTTAATTGGGCAAAGTGACGACCGCTGACCGTCATACACCTAGCAAAGAAAGGGATTCACGCACTTATGGCAAAACTTACTCGGCCAGTTTCTGGAAAACCCACGGCCAAGAATTCGTACTATAGTTTCCTGTGCTGACTGCAGAACAAACACATCCCACGCAGATTCTTGTCCGCTAGTACCAGTAGAACCAAACTGCCACACGCACAAGTTTCTTTTAGCCAATCAGGAACAACGCCAGCACGTGCCGTTCATCTGCGATCGTTCCGCGCCAAAGCTCAAAGTCTGCTAGTAACAAAGTAAAGCACACCTACGAGACCCACTGAAACACTTGCTTCAAACAAAAACTAACACCTGCTAACTTGGTATTCCGACGATGGTCGAGCCACCAGCCAATCACCTGTCCGTATTGAGCCCAGAAACTCGTGGCTACGCATGTAGTAGGAGACAGAAGCCTGGCACCGAAATCGGCAACAAATGCGAGTCGGATCATGTCCCTCTTGTACACGCCCGACGGCTCAACAGACCTCATACTAGGCGACTGGATTCCGTAAAATTAAGAGCCCGACACTGCGGAGTCTACACCGCAGCCCAGAATGAGAGAGAACTCTGCAGAAATCGGACGTCGTTTAATTGCCTGGTCCTAGAGACGCCTGCCCATTGGACATTCAGCCTGGCGTCCGACTGGGTGTGACCCTGTTAAACTACTGCACCAACGGAAGTGTCGTGTGCGAGGTTTACGCGTGTCAAGTTAGCATCAGCCCGCTCGCCGCCTGGTCTCGAATGCGATGACGACATTGCTCAGCATGCGTAGAGAACGTGATATCATTGGTGAATGAGGTCGTATTGGCAGAATTGTATTACCGACATAGACAAGGGCGACTGGAATGGCTATTTCGGGATTATTAGCCGTTGTCAGCCAGTCATACTTAACCCCGAAGTGTGGAACACCCGAGACTCGAACTCGCGACGTGTTAGCTAGAAGTCCACGCCTCTAACCACTGGGCCACGTGCCCGTTGCCTGTTCGGTTTTCTATCGGGAATATACAATGGTAGAGAGGCGCTCAACGATCGTTCTTACGGAACTCACTCGTTCCGTTGTGCCTTACGGGCTCTCTATCTCGAGCCCAACCAGCATCCGCACAGCGGCGCATGATATAGGCAGATATAGATACTGTCCCGTGGCTCAGTAGTTAGAAGCGTTGGACTTCTACCTAACAGGTCGCGAGTTCGAGCACCAGGTGTTCGACACTTTGGGGTTGGGTATGACTGGCTGACGACGGCAAATAAGCCAGAAATGGCCATTCCAGCCTCTTTTGTCTTTGTCGGTAATACCATTCTGCCTATATCATGCGCCGCTGTGCGGTTGCTGGTTGGGCTTGAGAGAGAGCCCGTAAGGCAAAACGGAAAGAGTTGGTTCCGTAAGAACGACCGGTGAACGCCCCTCTACAACTGAGGCAGGAAGACTAAAGTATAAGATGGCACACTTACTGGCTGATGGCTGTCAACTCGAAGAAGCTTGGCTTAAAATGTCTCCGAATTGCTGTCAGACTGATCAGGCATGACGTCACCGACCGGGTCAGTGAGGTTTTGGAGGTGTCTGCAAACACGATGCGTTAAAGACCCACGGTCAGTCTTCCCATACATTTGTCAACGGTGGGTTATGCTCATTGAAATCAGATACTTTCAGCCAACGCTGCTTGTGAAACATACCCTGAATGGAGTACATCGACTTCATCTCGAGTCAGGCAGACAGGGCCCACTTTCAGAACATCAAGAAAGACAGCTGGACTAATTTAAGCGTGTTCTTTTTCGTTCAATTATGAATAGAGCGCTTCTCCCCTAACTCCAACTTCGAGACCTATTAGTCCGTCCTGATGTTTGCGGGATTCTCCGACCATCGATGTCCAGCCTTCTTTGACGAAAAACGAGAGACTGCGTCTACACTTCGAGACTTCATGTTTCGGATCGTTAGGTGCGAAAAAAGTACTATCCGGGAAATTAATGAGACCAGCCGGAATCAAGTATGATAACGGTCGTCACAATTGGCTTAGCATTTGATATTAACTCAGCTGCTTAACCTCAACACTTTTATGCGACAAAAGAATAGAAATAAAAGGCACATGTGTTAATTTTTAAAATAACAGCATCCACGAGAGATAAATAATTGCTATACAATTTAATCATAAATTATAGTTAGTGTGGAATAATGGACGCTCCTCTACTTCACTCTGCCCCGATCCCACCATGCCCAGGATGCAAACTCCCAGTCCGCTGACGTAGACTGACTTGACGGCAGAACGAACACCATGACTGTGGTAGGCAATGGTAGGGGGCGCTCATCGATCGCTCTTACGGAACTCACCCGTTCCGTTGTGCCTTAGGGGCTCTCTCTCTCAAGTTAAACCAGCAACCGCACAGCGGCGCATGATATATAGGCGGAATGGAATTACCGACAAAGACAAGGAGACTGGAATGGCCATTTCTGGCTTATTAGCCGTCGTCAGCTAGTCATACCCAACCCCGACGTGTGGAGCAGTCGAGGCTCGAACTCGCGACCTGTTAGTTAGAAGTCCACGCCTCTAACCACTGGAGCACGAGCCTATCGTGCGCCGCTGTGCGGTTGCTGGTTGGGCCCGATAGAGAGCCCGTAAGGCACAACGAAACGAGTGAGTTCCGTAAGAACGATCGGTGAGCGCCTCCTACCATTGTATATTCCCGACCGTAAACTGACAGGGCAACGGGCTCGTGGCTCAGTGGTTAGAGGCGTGGACTTCTAATTAACAGGTCGCGAATCCGAGCCTCGGGTGTTTCACTTTTCGTGGCTGGGTTTGACTGATTTACGACGGCTAATAAGCCAGAAATGGCCATTTCAGACTCCCTTGTCTTTGTCGGCGATAACATACTGCATAAATAATAACTATACAATTTAGTCGTAAATTATAGTTAGTGTGGAATAATGGAGGCTCCTCGAATATACTTCACTCTACACCGATCCGACCATGCCCAGGATGAAAACTCCCAGTCCGCTGACGTTAACTGACTTGACGACTGAACGAACTCCATGACTGTGGTATGCTAGTTATCCCTTGTGCTTTTAAGAGGTAGGGAGAAAGGTAGAGCTCGGTTAAACTCATCGGGTAGATCAGCGAAAGGTGAAATCACAGCCAGGCTGACATTCAACATGGAGGCCAGTCTTAAGGACAAGTGAGGGATCAGTAAACAAATGTGGAAGAAGACCAACTAATGAAAGCAGGTAGCTAGTCCCAGGTTTTTGTTGCAAAGACGATGAACGCGCGATCAAAGGGCAGTACGTGTATTAGCCTGAGCTTTCATTCTCGCACAGGACGCCCTCATCAGAGATTGTGAGAATGCAACATCAAAACAACAGTTTCTGTTGCCAGTCGAATTGGGGGAGGTAGGGATAAATGGGGAGGGGGTTGTGTTCACAGTAGGGTTGGGTCCGCGCCGTATCACGACGTCGCGATGGTGATCGTCCTTGGCTGGGAATTGGGTCGCGCCTCTCGACCGCGCAAACAAAGTGTATGCTTGCGGGGGGGAGGGGTTGACGTCAGACACCCAGACCTCCGCCGGTTCCCACCCCCCTGGCGCGCCATTACCCCCACACTGGCGAACTTAAATTCACTTCAATGCATTTTTGCCCTCTGAAAGAGTGTTCTAACAGCCGTGTTTTTGCGCCTTCTCGATTACCATAGCAACTCCCCGATGGCGCACAAACGCGGCTGTATTAAATCCCTCTTCAGCGGGGTAAAGTGCACTGCGGCAAATTGGAGGGGGAGGAGGACAAGTGCGAGAACTGCACCATTTTTGGGACGGGCTGACGAGGAATGAATACCCAAACAGCTTCCTCAGCCGCTGTCTTGTACGTCCTCAGGGCCAACAAATGGAAAAGATATTTTGGCAGATTTTGCATAATTCATATTGACCCGACTGTGAAAAACTCGGCGCCTCGGTGGGATTCGAACGTTCGCAGTAAGGGGAAGGCTTTAGCGCAGCCAACGCTCTAACCACCTGAGCTACGAGGCCCCACCGGACGACGCAAGTTTAATCACATTTGGGTCAAGTTACCCGCCCAACCTACTGCAACGTCTGGAATCCACCAAATCTGATACAGTAAGTTGACTGCCCAAGCAGGATTTCCTAAGTAATTCACCTAGAATCCACCAGATGACTACCAGGCTCGCGTAATTCATTGCTATTTTGGCAGATTTGGAATAATTCATAGTGACCCAACTGTGACGATGCGGGGCCTCAAAGCTCAGGTGGTTAGAGCGTTGGCTGCGCTAAAGCCTTCCCCTTACTGCGTGGGTTCGAATCCCACCGAGACGCCGCGTTTTTCACAGTTGGGTCAATATGAACTGGAGAAGAGTCACCAACAGTGTGTCAACTCCCAACCTTTATAAAAGTGTATCAGAAGTGACGAAACGTATCGCAGCACAGCTCGACGTGGGTATCGTCCACATTTCGACAGCCATCATGCGTACCAAGATCATGCAAATGTAGAGCTCTCTAACTTTGGAGGACGAAACTAGAGCGTCCAGACTCCGATCAGACTGGTGAGTGACCAGTTTCGTCTTCAGCATGCTTTAGTAGACTCGACCTTAGAGTCGTGGCTCAGGCAGTAATTAAACAAACGTTCTACTGTTGAGCCACTGGCTACCTACCGGCCGCCCTGACTGATGGAAGGAATGTGATAAATAAGAAGGCTGGCCGATCATCAGATTTGTCTGTTTATTCTTCTGAGCTGTCAAACTCGTACGGTATTCTCTCCAAATCCTATCTGGCCCTTACTGGAGAGACTTATAGGCAGACCAACGGCACTCCAATGGGCTTCCGGTCTCCGGTTTACCGGCAGAACTGATCCTACAGGAGGTAGAAATGATTGCCTTCACCTAGTATGAGCCGTTATTTTAGCAGCGTTACGTGGACGGCAGGTTTGCAATCGAAAAGAAGGGCATGTTACAAAATTTTCACAACCTGCTCATGTGGCGGTCAAGGATGTGAGATCAACTTAAACTACGCACAATAAGTTCGTCGCGTCTAATGTCAGCAGTCAGGGAGTTGTAAGGAATAGTTTATTCTGCACACAGGGCAGGTTGCCGTAAGTTGGCTGTTTGCTTGCGACAGATATAAGCGTCCGTTCACGGAGAGTGTCAGTCGCGGTGTGCAGTTTACGTGGGAGTGAAAGTCTGTGTCAGTAGGTGGGGCTGACTGGCTGAGTGCTTGTCATGAGATTGGACGGACTAGGGGAGGGGGGGGATTAGGGGGACGTATAATCACAGGGGTTCACGGGTATCAAGCCAGGTCGTCCGACGCGCGTGAGGTGATCATCGTTTGTTAGGGCAGCCGGGAGTCACTGCAGCTGGACAGGAGGGGTCCCAGTTCTAGACGGCGGGGGTGGTCGTGTGTCAACGGCCAGTCAACGACTGTCGTGGCCATCCCGCGACAAAACGGAGCCGGCGAAAAGGGGGAATAGAGCGGCTGCTACACTCACACAGACTTCTCTAATATAACACTAACGAGGGATGAAGAACAGGAGCAGCAGCTGCCTTTCCTTGGTGTGCTCGCCAGACAAAATCTTAACGGAGAAATAGAAACAACGGTTTTTAGAAAGGCAACGAAGAACGCAGAGTTTCTCAACCTTCACAGCAACAACGGAGTGGCCCGCAAACGAAGCTGAGCGAAGACGTTCTTAAAGCGGATCCCTATTCATTGCGGCAGAACGTGAGGCCCGTTATCGCCGCGACTAGTGTATGCAGAATGGCTATACGAAGGCGTTTATGAGTCGCTGCCTACGCGGTCGCCCCCCGGAGGACCCAAACGGCAGCACAACCTAGGATATGGCATTTTCTGCCATACACTAACGACGTTTCAGAAGCGACCGAGCGCATTGCTGCAGAACTAGGCGTCGTAGTTGCACGCCACCGCGCGCAGTAAGATCATGGAAATTAAGGATCGGTTAAATCCCGAGGAACCATATGGGATAGTGTATCGCATCCCGCGTGCTAGGATTGCGCACACACGATCGTAGGCTGACTGTGCCACGAGGCAATAAATTATCACAAGTGGCTACCCACATCTATGAAATAAGTCATGTGTTCAACTTCGCAGCCACCAAGATGATCGCCCATGCTGGAAATAAAACAGACCGAGAATTGATTGAAGCCTGGGCCTCGGGTGAAAACTCAGCCGGTCGATTTATCCATCTGGCGTCGATATAAAGAGCTCTGCGAAGTCACCTCCAGTTTTGCATCATCGATCGATGATTTACTAGAACGCCCTATAATTGTCGCTCCTTCTGTTGCTACTACCTCTGACGATGGAAAGCTGAGAGCTGTAAACAGAATGTTCCGGGGTCCGACCAGTTGTCTAGAACTCGAAGTTTCGTCCCCATTCGGAAATGCGGTAAATCAGGTTTCCAACCTGAACCGGTGACCCAGTTGGAAACGGAATAGTCATCCAGATAAACTTACACTGACAAGACATCACGAAGCAGAGATTAGTGCCTGTGATTGTGAAACTTTTCCGAGTAAGCAGTAAAGAAAGCTTGAGTTCTCAGGAAATGAAATCAAGGCCCTTAAAGATAGTTTTATAAAGTAAAATCTATAGGGATCTCCTACATGGAGGAACAGTAGGGGGAGTTTGAAGATGAAGACAGGCACTTCGGAACAGGTTTATTTAAGCGCTGACGTTTCAAAGAACTGGGTCGGCTCTTCATTGCCAAAGCGTAAACTGCACTTACTGGATCAGAAATTTAATTTAAAGTGGCAAGTTGTGGTGGCCGGCCTCATGCTGATCGGTTTTTTCCCTTCCCCCCGCTGCGTCAGCCTTTCGGGAAATGGTTGACGGGCGTTTTGCCTGTGTGCTTTATGAGTCACCACTCCGTCGAGCGGAGCTGATTGGACTTTAGTCGGGCGGTCGGTCTGGCGGTTCTTGTTCTTCCTCACCGAGTGAACTCAGCGTCGGGCTCTCTCCGTGCGGCCTTCTTAAGTCCGGTGTGGTTGTTTGGTCCTGAGCTCTACGATTGTGATGACGTAGGACTTTGTAAGCTGCAGGAAGGTCCAGATGCCTGTTGATAGAGTGGGCATCGGAGAACCACGCCTCGAGAGTTAGCCGTTCTGTTTTTGTGTTGCCTCGGCCTAAGATGGTAGCCCTCTGGAGGTCAAAAGTATGCCCCGTTTCTCCAATGTGTGTTGCTAGTTGACAGTTAGGGTCTTACCCCCGAGTGGCCGACTTATGTTCTTGTAGGCGAGTTTGCAATTTCCGCCCGGTTTCGCCCGCGTAGTTGCAGTCGCCCTCATTCCAATTTAGTAGGGGGAGTTCCTGGCCATAGAGGTCTTTTTTTCAACCGGATTACTCAGTACAGGAGAGAATGAAATGGATGGCACTGGAAACGGAGCTGGCGACCTTGAAAGAACAAGGAAAGAAGGGACAAGTAATAATGAGCAGAGTGATTGTTATTGATAGTGTGGCGCTCATTAATTGTTTCTACAGAAGTCACTCGTTCCCTTCTGCCTTATGGACTCTCCCTCTCGAGCCCAACCAGCTGCCGCACAGTGGCGCATGATACATAGGCAGAATGATGTTACCGACAATGACAAGGGAAACGAAAATGGCCATTTCTGGCTTATTAACCGTCCCAGTCATACCCCACCCCGAATTGTGGAACACTTGGGGCTCGAACTGGCGACCTGCTAGGTAGAAGTCCAAAGACTCTCACCTTTGAACCACGGGCTAGTTGTCCTGTCGGCTGCGATCAGAAGTGATAGTCCGACGATAAAAACCCCCTCCTGTGGAGGACGCCTGTCATACTGACGAAGGCCACACGGCCGGGCAACTAATTCGACGCAAAAACCTACAAAAAAATCAAGTTCTCCCACGGCAATTTGCAAACCCTCTTGAAAAAACCCGACCAACTTAAAATAATTGTAGCCAACTATGTCCCGATGTTATTTCACTAACTAAAACATGACTCACCCCAGATATCACAAGTTCCCAAATACAGTTAGATAATTATCAAGTGCTAAGGCGAGACCGAACGAAAAGGCAAGTCGGCGGCGTTGCCCTATATATCAGTAATGCGGAAGAATATAACGCGGTTGAAGAATGTGCAAATGAGTACGACCTGGAGATGCTACATTTTTATTCGTTGGTTACTAAGGCCGACGACACGATTACCAGCTTTAAAAGGAACTGTGCCACACAAATCACCGTTCCTCCTATTTCTCACATTGGGTCGTTTACCAATGGAAAGCTTTGCCACGCATGTTGTTAATTTCCCTACCGTGAGTGTATTCAAGAGACAACTGGATGACAGTTCGACCGTCGATTTCGACGATGTCCACCGTGTGCTCCACAGCTGCAGCAGCGGTGGGAGCAGGGACGGTGACTTACGCAGGGGTTTATAGTGCCAGTAGACTTGCGTAGCATCTACCTACATTCTCTCCTCCTCCCCGCCTGGGCCCGGTGTCAAGACAGAGTCAAGAAGACCGGAGACGAGGGAGGCCGCAGGTGGATGGCTCGGACGGATCCTCACCTTGGCGTTCCACCACACCCCCTGGTCCACACAACAATAACCAGGATTTGAACCAA
>CACRXP010000319.1:458039-474224 GCA_902702965.1 Spirometra erinaceieuropaei | reverse complement strand
AAATATCAATCACGTCTTGCTAATGTATTCTTCGGACGGCCAAAAGAACAAGGAAAAACAAGTTCCCGCAATAAGTGCGGCAATCAGATGCACGAAGGAATGAACTGTTTGCAATGCTGTTGATATTTACTTGATAAATGTGCTACCTCGCCGAACAGAACTTTGAAGACCAGGGTGACATGGCACAATAAAAAGCAACCATTGCAGGTATTCTGAAAGCGGTCCAAGCGATATACATTTTTGTTAAGGACATGCATTCTATTCTTCGCCTACCGCTGTGCACCAACGAGCCTGAATATGGAGACTGGCCTTGCTCAGGAGACGGCGCGTAAATAGTTATTTCCAAATGTTTCGACGGTTTGCATATAAAGCGACGGGCCGTCATCTGAGGACAAAACAAGAAATGGTTTGTCAGGACTCTCTGGACTGCTCTAGTTGGTCCAACGCTATGCAACATGTTTTGCTCAGGCATATCAACAGAAAAGAAGGCATTTCTTGACTGC
Organism: Spirometra erinaceieuropaei; assembly: GCA_902702965.1. NCBI lineage: Eukaryota > Metazoa > Platyhelminthes > Cestoda > Diphyllobothriidea > Diphyllobothriidae > Spirometra > Spirometra erinaceieuropaei. Next base: position 473,721 of record CACRXP010000319.1, on the reverse strand, counting down.
CCTATTTATACCGTCCTCGTTGGTATGTCTTAAAAAAAACGTGCGAAGGAGAACTACTACTCAAGGCTCTGAACAAAGCACATGCAAAGATCAAATTTACGATCGAGCATGAGAAGAATGACACACGGCCTTTCCTGGATATTCTTGTACGTAGGCGGGCAGATGGCTCTATTCAGAGATCTATCTATCGAAAACCCACCTAGAAAGGACAATACATGCACTTCCTCAGTTTCGTTCCAAATCAGAGAAAACGGAACTTGGTTTTGTGCTTGTTGAATAGAGCCACCAGAATCTGCTCCTCAGATACGATCGATGACGAGCTTACTTTCCTAAAGAACGGGTATCCGGAGAAATTCATCGATAAATATCGCCATCCTAGACAAGAAACTCCTAAAAAATATCTGTACTTAAAAAGTCCGTGACCATCTACCTCCCCTTCAGGGGTGATAACGTGTCAAACGTAATCAAGCGACGACTTCGGTGCATAATCGAAAGGACGTATGCCGCCTCTAAATTGTTGTTCATAAGCACCACAACCACGATCCCAGTTAGACCAGCTAAAGATATTTTGCCTATGCACGCCACTTCAAACTGTATTTGAGTTTACATGTAGTTGCGGATGCAAGTACATTGGGCGCACGCAAAGACAGCTGGCAGATCAATCAGCTGAACACATGCCAAAGTGGCTGCTTAAGGCGGAAAATAAGGTACCTAGGAGCTGAATCACAAAGCACCTAGTGGGCACGGGTCATACGTTGGGCCCAGTGGTTGCATTCAAGGTCCTGTTTCGGGCGACGACCGGGTGTCTCTTGCGCTTTGCAGAGGCCGCTGCAATACGGAGGAGGAAACCAGAACTCTGTAAGCAGTTGGACCACGTGATAACCCTGGCACTACCATGGTAAGGATAGATAATGGACGAAACCCTGTTCCCATGTACGCCCTCTTATTTCGCCCCCACCCCCCCCCCCTTCTCCCCGGCATGGCTGAATGCTGCCCGCGCGTTGCACTCTAAATCACGCCGGACAAGTTCTAACTGTAGACCTAACTCTCATACTTGAATGACTTCTCTCCCCCTCCACCCCTCGTAATATGCACCCGCATTCTAGACTCATGTCTCAGGTTACCTATCACGTTTTATCTCTCTAGGTCAATCGTTCATTGAACAGTTTGCCTTGTCATATAACTATGCAATGACCGTGCGCAGCTGAATGAGAGGTCTCAAAATTTATGACGTCAGTAAATTCTGCATGCTTTGTCGCCTTTGCCTTATGTCTATTTTCTTAATTGTCTGGAGCAGGTGCACTTCGACAAACGTTATCTTCAGTAACTGCATTGCTGATACAGTTCGGCAAATTGTCATTTACTGGTTCCGTAGCGCGGGAGACAGGCGTGGTGGTAGAACCAAACCCTGGGAGGCTGCTCAGGAGATAAAACATTAGCTTTTAATTATTTTGACACATTTCTACAGCTTCCCATATGTACCACCATTTCTGAACTTCTCTCAGCGTTGTCTCCGTCCAAAATCCGGTAGTTAGGCGTGGCTCTTTACCATTAATACACCTTTATGCTCATACTTTCAAATGTAGTTTAACTCTTGCAGTAAATGGTTTATCGTCAAACTATAGCAACTAGAGTTTCATAAATTTTTTTCCTTTTTATTTCCCCGCATTGTACATTCACGTTTGTATGTCTAAAAACGACTTACCATTAATGCTTTTCATTCATCATTTCTTCCGGCCAATAGAGCAGCATTTTGCGTTTATAGCCAACTTGTCTTGTTATTGTGGACGACGGAAATTATACTTTTTATGTGCAAAAAAGACGATGGACAATCCCTATATCTGTGCAGATTTTACATTCCCAACTTTTTTTACTGATAAAGTGTCTAACACTTAATTTGTGCACTAATTTTCTATGTCGGGAGAGTGGGAATAGCATAGGAGCCACCTATACGCATCTGTACATCCGGGTTACCTGCCGGAGATTGACGATCCAAATTGTCAGATTAAAGTGTGATACAGCAGTGTCATGTGCGCAGATTATGCGCTCAGAGCGCGAACTTTGATATCGTGGGAAGGGTCATGAAGGACAAGGAAGTAGCGTCCGCCAATGTATTTCTTTTTGATGGCTGGGTCATAGGGGGTCACATTGATGATTTCCCCACCATACACCGTCACCCGCTCCGCCCAGCTCATTGAATATCCCCTCTAACGTCACAGAGACAGTCAACTGTTTTTATGCGGACCAAAATTACTACTTGACGGATCCCTTGTAGGGCAATTACCTAGCCAAAACAACTTTCACCAGAGTGCAGCCAAGTATGGCGCATTTGCGCTAACTACTTTTAGTAAGTCAGCGTTTGGATCTGTACAATATGCCTAAGAAGAAACTTGATCCCATGACACAAGGTTCTGAGAGATTACCGCAGTTTGCTCAATCAAACAACCCGACTTAGCGATTAGTGTGTGTGTGAAAACGGCAAGTAGCCTGACGTATGCTGGAAAGTTAAGTAAAAACCTGGGAGGAAGAAGGTCTGAGAGGAAAATTATCGATCAGCTGAGGTCAATGACAGCAAAAGAAAATTAAACAGAAAAACAGAGCGAGAGATAACAGAAGGAGGCGAATTGGCTAAACACGCATTTATTGCCAATCATCTTCTTACCACACCTGCGCAAAAAGTCCCGGATCCGTTTAAACATCCTATTCGTCTGGCTCTATATAACTCCGGGCTGCCAGAACGTTTACTGAAGACTGCCCAAGAAACGGAGGGAGGGACACATGAGAGCATCACAAAGTGTCCTGCTTCGTTACACTGCCCTCTCCTGGGAAAAGACACTTCACAGGGTTCCTAAACCGTTTGTTACGGGAGAGGATTGAAGTAGTAATCTCAGCCCACCACCATAGCAGTTTCAGTTGTCCGTGTTGCGGATGGAAGTGAATCAGGCGAGGCAAGGGGAAGGAAATTGTCTTGCCCCGGCTTGATTTGATTACTGTGGAAAACGATAACATGGTTGGAAGGCATCTGCGAGTCGAGAAGGACAAACGGGCTTGCGGAAGTTCGGTAGACGATAGTGTACAGGCCTTGCCACGTCGGTTGAAATTTAGTAGCCGCCTGTTGGGTGGCAAGAGCCTACACAGTAGCACAGAATCACCAACACGATATTCTGGCCCGGTTGTTTGTCAGTCATAGCAAGCCTTTTAGTGTTGCTGTCTGCTTGGACGTTAGCGTTAAATAGTCGGAATGCTATGACGATTCTTCCTTGAGGGTTCAGAGTACTCTCCCATACATTAGTGAGAAGTGAATATTTGCCGGCAATAGCGGCTCATAGCCAAGTTAAAGGAGTGCAGGAGAAAAACCGACCGAGTCGTGGACGCAGTCCAATATGCTAACGGACACTGAGGCAGGTGTTCGTCATAACGGTCGGGAGACCCACGGACGAGGACTGTAGACAGAATTCTCCTTGTCGTTCGATTCTTTCGTTAGACCACTGTTAGGGAGTGGCTTTTTCTTCTTTATCTGAAGCAGCGAGTACAGTTTGACCAAAAGACGTTTCACGAACACCCTGCCCTGGTCCAAGTGTACTATCGTGGGTGCCCCATAGTGGCTAACCCAGTTGTTGAGTATGACTGTTACCAGTGACATCGCGTCCTGCATTTGTATTTGTATAGCCTCGCACACAAAGTTAAATAGTCAGTTATAAATATTATAAGCCGGTTACCAAGATGGGTAGTCAGCAGTAGTCTCATTATGCCTGCAGCCATCCTGCGATTGGGCCATCAAGGGAGATATGCTGTAGGCGGGCTCGCCGTGCGAGGGTCGGGGAATTTATTTGAGCGCATACCAGACAGTTATGGCAGTAAGACGCAACATCTTGATCGATTACTGACTAGCGACAGCGCACGCGAACAGCTGCTTCCGTCTTACTTGGGCCAGCGTGCCCAAGTTGCCTATGAATGTGATTATGGTGCCGTGTGCTTTCGCCCGCTGTAATAACTTATCAAAGGGGTCCTTTACAACCCCAACGAAAAAACTGGGTGCCGTTGTCTACTTGTAACCCGGCCAGTCCACCTACAGCGCACGTGCGTCGACTGACCAGGGTCCCTTTCTGCGACGGTCTGCCAGTTTGACTGCAGCGGCTTGGAAGGCTGCCAGTTGACGGAGTAGTTCAATTCTCTCTGGAAGGAACATCGATCTCTTTCTCTATCCGACATGCATGTCACTCCCAGCCACATGGGATCCGAGAATCCGCTTTCATGTTTAAATGAAGCCTTGACTTCCTTGTGTGCGTGCAAGACGTAGATAGTACGTATAAAGGGCCATTTTACTTCTCTAGCCACAGCGCCCACATAGAATAGAACAGGTTTCTTATAGCGCCCCTTGGGCACTGTCAGCCTCCTTTGAACTCAGGATAAAACCTAAAACAAACTAATCGATTCGACTGCATCCATTTTAACGCCTTGTTATTATGGTGTCATCGAGTTCTGCCGCATCTTGCTTTGGATGCTTCTGAAAGGCCTTATATCGTAACCTAATTCTATATCCTCTGAGTCATCCCGTCAACTGTGTACGCACTAGAACAGGAGACCACATAATATGGAGTTTTGGCTTGGTGAAGACGAAAACCAAGAAAGAAATTTCCGCGCTGCTCACCGTGACCATTTTTATCAATTAAGAAATATAATTTGTTTACTATAACACACCTTGGGCCTCGTCCGTCTCCTAAGATGACCGGAAAGGCCCGCACAAAAAGTAAAATAGGTGATTACGTTTCATATCTTAGCGTCTACCCGTTTTGTCTCTAGAAGCAGCCACCAATACAAAACGCAAAATACCTATTCCCATGTGGGTGAACGAAACAGCCATCCACCAAGTACCGGTAGAATTATATCTGTGAAATTATTCCGTGCCACTTGATGAGCTGTGAGTAAACGGCATTGGTCGCGTAATTAAAGGCAACGAAGGCGACTGGTTGAAGCTAGAAAGGGCATAGGCTCACAGAAATGACGTTCAGATGATGGGTTCGATCAGGCATGCGAAACGTCGGATGAATGAAAACCTGATATTTTAAAACATCTTGATGGAGCAGTCATTAAAGTTTTCGGACATGATGACACTTAACAACTAGCGGTCGTGTTAGCACAGGCAACTTGGTCTGCATCATAAGCTTTATTTGTGCGAGTAAAACGATTTCCGGCATTTGACAATCGGTTTTTATCGAAGTCGACCTCATGGAATATCAGATTTTCTACAGAAGGTCTCTCAGTTTGCCGGAGAATGTGGCGGATAACGCTAGGTCAAAAAGGGCATTTTCGTAATAAAAACGAAGAAAAGGTAAATATATAAAAGTGTTGCCCGACTTATAAACTTTTTCGTCGGAAGAAACAAAAGGTGTAAAATTTGTTCAAATCTTCGAAAATTTTGACAGTTTAAAATATGCATTTGAATCACAGAGATATTACTCAACTAGAACAACTTAACTTTATCGATAAATTTTTGAAAGAAACCCGTAAAAAGTATAAGTGCAGATGTTTTTTGAAAGCATTTTACAAGATTTGGGCCCCAGATATAAAAAAAACTCGGCCACGGTCAGAGCCCCAGAGAAAGTTTGGAAATGACAGACACAGTGTATCAATACGTCTATGTATGCAACCATTTCTGGTTTCGTCACTTAGGACGGCGTGCGTCGAATGGTAAAGATCGCAACATGAACTTTTATATACACATACATAACGTAGAACTGTCGTCAAAGTCTTTATCATACATAAGATGAATGGTTAAATTCTGTTGGTATATTTCTTATATTGTCTTGATCTTCACTACATGATTTAGCTGTCGTTAGGTATTCGTCGTATCAAATAAGTGCAGATCATACTTCGCTGCTTTTTCTCATGTTTATACCGTTGACTCTTTTACCGTACTTAGCCTCCCCCATCTGCAACCATTCGTTAATTTCTCCCTCTATGACATCATAGTACTTCACGCCCCCATTTCTGAAATCGCAAAAAGCTTCCTTATTTAACCTACGGGGAACTGTTCTCGAATATCTTTGATGGTACGACTGAGCCACTCCAAATTCTACAGCCCACAATGCGAAGTCATTCGTCTATACTCTCGCACTGTTCAATTAGAAATGTAAACTGAGCAGTATAGCAACTGGGTACTTGGTCTCTCCTACTTATTTTAAATAATTGTAGTATTTGACAGTTTACTTATATTTAAAGGTAGAATAATTTGAAGAACTTGACCTTTTGAACCTTTGAATATATCTCAAGCTTTTGTTAAAATGGGCTATTTTTTATCAGGAATAAATTTGACGAATACAATCTTTCGGCACGCACTATTTCGTCTGGTCTTTTCCCGAGGTATAAATTGACAGACATTTTGTCCCATATAATTTATCTCCACTAAAAATACCTTTGTTTGTATAATGTCGAAAGATTTTCACGAAACGTGTTTTAGCGCAAGTTGATGTCTTAAATGACCATGAGATCGCGTCAGTTTCGTGCGAAAAAGCCATAAGTGACGTACGTTAGCCATAACTGATTCGAAAAAGAATATAGATGAAAATTTATCATTTTTTAAGTGACAGTTTTGAATAAAAGAGCGGTTTTCCACTTCACACAATACCATACAAGGGGATCATTTACAGAATACATACATGCAAATATATGTATAAATTTATAACACTATAATGTTTAGAGTTTATTAATAAACTCTTAACATTATAGTGTCTGCAGGTAGGATTTAGGCCATAATAACAATTCAAGCTGGAAACGACGATGGTTAAATTAATACTCGAAAATTAAATTATTTAGAGAAATCTGCGTTTATTTGCACCACGTGTACCGAATACGATACAGATGTCTCGTGCCCTGTTACACACTAGATTCTGAATAAAAATTAACTTACCACTGATGGCGCAGAGCCCCACGACGGTGTTGCGTCAATGACTAACTTGGCACTGTGCGCACACTTAAGCTGTGAACTTGTTCCACCCAACAGTGGTAGTAGATGGTCTGCCTGCGGTTAGCTTGAAAGAAGCCTAGTTACAGGTGACTACAGCTTGTTTAAAACTATGGAAGAAAGACTTTCGTATTATGCGATTATGATTACATATGTACATATGACTTCTGAAGTTTCAGTAGTAGTCGCTTCCATCGGAATTTATTAAGCTAAAAATGCTCTTTTGATGCCTGCAGACACCATCACTTTCATAGAATAATTTAATTGGCTGGTAGAAATTACTGATGAGGCTCTCATGTTTTGACCTTTATAGATTTTTTAAAGGAAATTTTGAAAGTCTGAGTAGTTGCTGCATGTTGATGCGTTGGATGCCTTAAGTCCCTTTGTTGTCTTCAAGTTCGAGTTTCACCTCTAGTGCTTCGGTAACAACTTCTTTAACCCGCTTGCGACTTATTCGGTGCCGTGAGAACTGCATTTCTTCTGAACAAATCTTTTGACATTCACTTTTGTTTCTTTAGAATGGATTGTCGTAACAAACATCTACTTGGTATGGACGTCGACGTCCTCTATCACTTTGGGCTTGCGTCCGACACAAATGACCTTAAAAAGATGTTTGGAGACGTGAAATTTGTGTTGATGGGTGGCAGTCCAAAAAGGATGAAAAAAATCGCTGAGCATCTTGTAGAAGAGTTCAAGGTTGACTTGCCTTGCGGCACCGGACTTTCCAACATAGCTTGCGCCACAGACCGTTATGAATTGTACAAAGTCGGGCCAATACTTTCCGTTTCCGTAAGTTTTATTCTGGTCTTAAATATTTGCAGTAATTTGGCGATTCCGAACTTTATTCAAAGTCTACAACTCAGGTGGTCCACTTAGAAAGCAGGCGCTGTTTTCTTAGGCCGCTTAATAACACAAAGTACAGCAACTGACAACACATTGGTCATCCATCATTGGAAGTTGAGTTTATCAGGGCAAAGGAAATACAGAGCAGCTTGCGTTACGCATAACAGACATGACGCTGAAAGTTTGGAGTAGACAAACAAAACCCCGTCGGTTATCATCAAGGGAGTTGAGATCAAAGAAAACGAGTGCCAGCTTCGTTATTTTAACTGACAAGTAGTTAACTTGACGCGCGTGGTGCAGGAAAGCTGAAAATTTGGCGCATTTAGGCACCCAGTGGATTTTGGAGTCTGCCAAAATGAAGCCAGATAATGCTGGTTAATTGATCTTAAAAGCGAATTTCTTGACACATTTAAAGTTCAGTGGGATGTTGAACCACTGATTTTTTGACAGCAAATCGAATGAAGATGTGGCTTACTACCTAGCCGAGCATGCTCGAGTTAGAAGAAATATAATACGGCCTGTAATTTCTTATTTACAGAGTGGACGCACGAAACAAAAAAACTTACTGACGTGCGTAGATGTGTGTGAGATCTAGCCCTTTCGGCAAACTGTTTAACATTGATCAGGTTGCTCACCCTACTTAAATAAACTGCCCCTTGGTTTCAACGTCGGGCAATAAGACACGCTTTTTTAAAGTCCGGCCCAGTTATGCAACCGACCGCAAATACCATATGTAACGGTGACATCTAATTAGTAAACTGATACAGAGACGAAAACCGTCGCGAGCACGACAGTAGTATAAAAACTAATCTCCCTGTTATTGATTATGGGTCTAGCGACAAGAAGCGTACATGTGTTTGTTCGGACTTCAGTAGAACAACCACCTGAACGGTATTGAGAGTTTGTTGGGGGGATATAAAGAGGCGTCTATTACCACATTTACTGCTCCTGTAATTTTGTAAATTTAAGTTCGATAATTAATTGCCACGGAAATGATAAAGTAAACGACGCCTCTAAATCAAGAAATTTAAAATTAACACTAGACCATTATAGTGAAAGTCTAGTTTAATGAATGGTCAGAATGTCCGTGATATGGTTTGCATAGTTAAATTTGCTTTTAATCAAAGTTGATTAGCAACGTTCAGATTGATCTCAATACTAAAGTTGTAAACTCGGGCAGTAACATTCCTTTTTTACCGCGGTCTTCGATTGTACGTTGAAAATCTCGATTTTCAATTGCAAGTAATGACATCAAGAGGGATAAGATCATCAGACCCAATTTATTACTGCTAAAAACCAAAAACACAGTTCCTCTCGCTGACAAGTCTTGACGACTGCTCGGAAGAAGCTGCAGTTAAGCTGTGAGGCACGACCGTAAACGATGTTTGTTCTTCCTTTTGTGGGCAGCATTCTTGGACACACTTTTTTGATTTGCCATTAAACATTTCCCTTTGGACGGTTTCGCGGTTTGTTGCATAAAATCATAATTATGCACGTCGGCAGTTGAGGCGCATGATCCATTATTTCTTGGAAAATCGCAAAAGGTGCCTTTTAAAAGACGATTCCACCACTTTCCTAGCTGGACTGCGAATACCTACCTCTTGCTTGAGTGTTTCACATTAAATTTTCGCGTGGCCATCTCATCCTTTTAGCCAATATCTGCATAAAAATGTACCTTCTCGCCCTTTTCGCTTCGCTAGTATCACCTGTATGCCAGTTGTGTCCCCATTTCAACACGCCGACCAACTTTAGGTGAAGCACTGACGGTTGGTTGGAAGCACGAAATGGATAATAAAAGCTGTCTACTTATTGATCCACGTTTAAACAAAAGGGAGGCTTCTTGACTAGGCCTAACAGCTTGGTTGCTATTGAGGTCTTTATCGTGAAAACTACGACGCACATACGCGAATGCATGCAAGTACCCACTTGGTCGTTTTGTGAGTGCAGCTGGCTTGTGCGCCCGAGAATTGCGGAACATACTGCATATGCACACATCACCGAGGTTTGCGCATTGAATTTACAAACAGAAGGTGGACCAACGGTTGAAAATGACGCCATGTGTTAATCAAGGAAGGAAAACCTAACCTGACTTCCGTGAGTTATTCTAAATTACAAGTAATTTTAGAAATATCTGAGACTAATATGTGTTTATTACATTCCCGGGCACTTTGGCCTGGAGTTTAAAATGTCAGGTAGTTCAAAATAACAAGTGTTTGCCGATACCATTGGTATCCGATATGCTCGTTAACCGTAGTCTGCAGCCAGGGTATGTTGGAGGGGAGTGGTACAACTGCGCCCTAGCAGTATATTATGTGCTTATGCCTCGTATTTGTATGGACTGTCGGATTTAGCAAACCGTTCTTATTGCTTTTCCTAGCACGGTATGGGGATTCCCTCCATTTCCATCTTGCTTCACGAAATGGCCAAACTCCTGTGGCACGCTGGTTGCAAAGACGTCGCATTCATCCGGCTAGGGACTTGCGGCGGATTGGGTGAGTCTGATTTGTTTATCCATTTCAAAAATTTTTGTAATAACTTCAAGCTCAGCATGCTTGCTATTTGCTCATTTAGACACCTATAACTATGTACTTACTTGTTTTTGCCAAACAAGGCAAATAGTCACACCTTCCCGCATGGCTGGCAAAAGGTGAAACTAGGAGAGTAGACAGCGCCATCCTTGCGCATGCAGTGGATTCAGGGCATCGTGTGGACCCCGATGAAGCATTTCGTGTGATTTGATAAGGACCCCTTGAGCTACCCTAAGCTACTGGGCCAGCGTCTGTTAGCAAAAGCAAAAGCGGCTGCCACCAGGTTACGAAAACCGACCCTATGCGCCCAGAAGAACATCGTTCAGGCTCCGCGCTTACCGTCGTCAAAGGTTGACTAACCGCTTACAACTTTCTGCGCCCTTTCGCTCTTGCCTAGGTTGTATTTTAAAAACTAACTTTTATTGATTTTTTCCACTCACAGTACCCCGTCCCATATAACTGTACTGGCCAGACGTGAAGTTATCGAAAGTAACGTTCGCTCGCCACCTTTTCTTCTGAATATAGCTATGGGGATTTTTACAACCCTAAAATACTCACTCATGAAACCTGCATTTTGTAGTCGACTTTGACAACCAGACATGTTGTCTGCAAATGAATTGCCTATAACCAAAAACGGGACAAATGTACCCTTACCCAAGCAGTTATTAGTTGGAGCAGTTTCGGGCGTCTTTCCCCTTTGCACAGCTATCCTTGCAGCGCGTGCTTTTCTGGCTGTTTCGTTTCATTCATACTTACTGCTGACGATTTATTTCGAGGAGGCTAACAAACTGCACGCGGTGGTCTGCCGCTCCACAGTGTTCAATTCCCACGTTTTGGTACCGATTATTGTTTGAGGTCGGTCAGGACTACCCATACCGCGAGCTAGCAGCAGCCCAACTAGGTTTATTAGCTAGCAAGAGTGAGCTCCCCAGAATCGGCAGTCGTCCAAACGTACTGTCAGTTTTAGCCATTGAATAAATGTCCTTTTTGAACAGCGTTCAATCTTTGCACGGAGTACTCTCACGTTTTTTGGTTAGAGGTCGTGCGCTTTTTCCTTCTTTTAGGACTTGAGCCCGGTTCTGTTGTCGTAACTACCGACTGTGTGGACTGCTGCTTCGACAATTTTTTGCAGCTGGTACGTCCTGGCTCCTAACATCACCGTTTTTCACAGACATTTATAAAAAGACTGCTTGCTCTGAATGTAATCTAAGTCTTCTATTTATGTCGCGGCTCACATGTGGACAATTGGCCAGTCACAAAAACACCGACAGTCTACGACTAAACTGACGCCATTAGTTAGTGGCATAATAGGCGCACCTTGATGGTCTACGTCTTCATTCTTGAGACTGATTAAATGGACCTTCTTCTTCACAGATCGTAAATGCTCAACAAATAGATGTTCAGTATCCTAACTTTGTTCACTTTTTGTCAAGCAAGTCTGAAAACTTAATCTCGTCATGAGAAGGACAAACGTTAAGTTTTCCATTACAAGGTGAAGGTATTTAATTGCAGTTGACGCGAACAGACTTTTAAAAAGTATTCATGCAATAGCTTTATAGTAGGCAATTTATCATCACAATTAATTTTGCGAGTAGCGGTTGTAATTCTACGTTTGTGTGTCACAAAGTAAATCCTTAATTTAAAAATAACGTTCCTTCTCATGTATCACTTGGGACACCTATTTTAAAATCGGTGTTGCTCATACAATAAAAAAACTCACTTAACTTAGCAACTTCAACCGATCTGAGGAAATCCTTTATTTCTAATTTCAACCCAATATATTTTTCCATCGCAAAGTTCGTTTGTTTTTTGTAAATTGTTCGACTTTTGCTATCGTTTTACTGCTTCATAAATAAACGGCTCTTATTCCACGTTATCCAGAAAATCCTTGGAAAATCAGTTCAAAGGCCTGCAAAACTGGACTGTCAGTTGGTACAAGAGTTGATTGATACATCCAAAACAATAGCGCATGATTATACCGTTATTGCAGGCCGAACAATGTGTGCAAACGATTTCTATGAAGGTATGTTTACGTGGGGTAAGGCCGGGGCATTTGTTTTTGCTTATTTGTCATATTTGATAAATAAAGGCATTCACTCAGAGAAATAGGCTCCAGTATTTCATGTTCGTAGCGGAATACGTTGTAAACACGTTTTTGACAAAAGCCCAACTCCCCGTTAAAGTGGGCTTGCGCAACAGACGGAATACGCAATAAGCAATGCAAATCACTAGGAGGACAGGACGGCTGCTTAAATATGCTGTCCGTTGGAAACCTATTGAGGCCGTCACAATGGCAAGACGCACAGAACAAGGTCGCGCACGACACGCCGTCGTAGCACACCCGACACTTCGAGAGTCGTTGCTGATGATGTCCACGGCGTGTTCTGCAGCAGGATGAAAGCGGGGACGGTGACTTGCGCGTGATGCCTTTCTTGATTGTAGTTCACTTGCGCAGCATCTACCGCACTCACTCATCTCCCAGCTGAGTCTGGTGTCAGCACAGAGTCAGGACGACTGAAGACGAGAGATGTACACCACACCGCCTCGGTCCATAACAAACATTTGACCAGGATTATAAACGGCAACAAATACAGGAGTGGGGAGTCAGGCATCCTAACTGACGCGACATGAGCCTGCGACTGGGCCTCCCCCACTGCACCCCGAATGCTGGCCTTCGTTGTGGGTGCGCATCACTGATAGCGCCTGCCAGAATCCGATGTAGTCCCGGCTTGGTCCAGCGCATCTACCACGTGGCCTGCTTTGGGGATGGACTGCGTTGATCATCCGTCTGGCAGACGGAAATTTGGCCATGTCAGACGCATAACCGTTGACATTTTCCAGCGCATAGAAGGGCGGGCATTTGATTGGTGTGGCTGCTGCCTCCACTATTACTACCATGCGGCGCTTATCAGAGTGGCAGGGGTTCACCTCGGATGTTTGTCCATCTTTCTTTTTAAACAGGTGATTGTGGCTGCACCTTTAGACTTTAATTGTGTTAACACCTTGCCACCAAGACCCGCTGAATTGCTCTACTTCTGAAAAGACTTTCAGTCAACAGATAATTTTGTCCTCCTTTACGGGACCAGATGAATTTACAGACGTTCGAGTTATTAATAGACGTGTTTGGTAGATTTTAACGAGCTACTAGACGCAATCACAAAAACTCAGCGATCTCGGTGGAATTTGAACCCAATGACAGGGTCAAAAGCACCTGTGCTAAGATATCTCGACCACAAGCCGCATGTTTATTCATATTTTTGTCAAGCTACCCGCCCGACCTATCGCAACTTGTGGAATGTACCAATTCTCGTGCAGTTAGCTGATAATCCATGCAGAATTCTCCAAGTAGTCAATCTGGAATCCGTCAAATGTCTACCACACTCTACATGGTGTTTTCGAAATATTTAAAAGACTTATTTATTGTCTCAAAAATTTTTCAAAATGATCCTTGAAATAAACTTGGTTTAGAAAAACTCCGTTTTCTGCAAAAGTCAAGAAATGACTCTCTTTCCACTTTCACCTAGAAACTGGTCGTTTTATCATAGCCATTGAAAATTGAGGATGAAATTATGTACTATTTAGGTGATGGCTGAAAATAGTCAGTAAGGGACAGCTGCCACTCCGCGGTACATTGAAAAACCTGGTGTTGCGTTACACTTTCGCAGGCATTGCAACTCCTCATTAGTGATCTTTGTTATGTAAAAGCAGAATAAGAGGTTTCGTTCGATAAATCCTAACGCTCGGCATTCATCGTCGCTGCATCTAGTTGTTTTACCTGAATAGTGGTTTGGGACAAAAGTCAAATGGCGTCGTTTCCAGCGAAGTATAAATAAAATCGCCATCTTCCGTCAAATTGTCTAGGTGTCTGGATGCTTGATGTCTAATTCATCTGCATGGAGGAGCACTGGACTATGTTCAGAAATGCCAGCTAGTAACTCCGGAGTCTATTTGATCCACATTTAACAAGAGTAGTCTGTTTGTAGGCGTCCTCCTAGGTATTGGGCTGTTTACGAAGATAAATTTAATGTCATGGAGCAGCACCTCAGAAGTCCACCGCCTCAAGCGTTGTCCTCGCCCATCTTTCGGGCGATGACCACTAAGTCTGCTTTATTACGGAGATCTAAACTTGCTGGGACGAATGCTCAGCCGTGATTTAGCTTATCAAAAGACCTTCGGCGGGGACTTTATAAGTCATATCCAAAGGAGGAGCTGCTTGTTGTATCGTCGCGTGCATAAGTGACATCTGGCATTCTATCCGTAGAAAAGTCAGCAATAATCAACCTACCGTAGTTTTTTTTTATTTTCCAATCGCGCATGTTGTTGAAGTGATCTGGCAATAAAGCTGGAGAGGAACGTACGGTTACAAAGCGGGGTCGCTTTGACTTGGCTTTATGATGGGTCGTGCGCTTTGATTTTAAGATTGTTTTCCCATACCCTCTGTAGAACAAGGACGTCTCGATGGCGCCATCTGTGAGTACAGTGAAGAAGAGAAACTGGAATTCCTGAAAAAAGCCCACGACCAGGGTGTGCGCAATATTGAAATGGAGTCGCTAGGATTCGCTGCCTTCTGCCAGCATCTGGGTATTCGAGGTAAGCGAATCAGTGTTGTTCTTAATTTTCTCCTAACAACTCCCATAATGACCAACGGGTTTGCTCCCAATTCTATCCTTGCATTTTGTAAACTTAAGGTGTATTCCTGAAGTAGAACAAGCGTCCTGAAAACCTCGAGTATTAACGCTTAGCCATCATTGGCTTTGGCAACGCATCTGAAACCTGATCAGGAATGGATGCACATTAAAAGGCAACAAAAAAGAGCTAAAACTTTACTATTTACGAGTTCCCTGTCTTCGTGCGTCACACACCCAGTCCGCACACGATGGGCTAGGTTTTTGCAGAAACAACCGAGGGGTGACTCGAAGCACAACTGAGTGGTCATACCATAGGGGTCATATTGAGGAGCTATTGCAGCCTCATTTTTTCGCTCTGAGTGGACCGAGATACGCTGTCATTTGGCAGTCTTCCGAACTGCAACTTTCACCGCAAGGTGGGATTTTGAGGGCACATCAGGTTGTCTATAGTGAGGATAATACGCTGAGTGTCGTGGAAACGCAGCCCCCTCTCCCTCTCCCAAGCACCAATGCACTCTCCGAGTCGGCCAGCCATCTGATGCAGGGAAATGACGCAAGTGGCCGGTGCGACGCCAAGATGCGCAGCCAGGAGTGATATTTGTTATATAGTGGGCGTACTTTGCGCAACCCGGGCTCCAACCCCCTCCCCTCCCCCCAGTTCGACCCGTTGTAGACGCAGACCCTCCGTTACACATTACGAGGAGCGGTTTGTCCTCCTC
>CACRXP010000319.1:414722-452341 GCA_902702965.1 Spirometra erinaceieuropaei | reverse complement strand
AATGGCATAATTGAGATATTGCCACCCCGTCTAAGTCCATGATTACATGTTAATTTGCTATTAATCTCTTAAATGGTGCTTTTTACAGAATGTCTACCATATTTAATTCTTCGGGCTACAGTTACATTGGAGTACATGATCATCTTATATATTTGCTTGATGACAGTGTACGCCATAAAGCCGCAGAAAAGTATGCATGTTAGCTTTACACCGCAAAATAATGAGGCTTTATATCTACCGATAGGTTACGACAATTATCATACTGACGTACGGTTATATGAACAGGGAACGCACAGTTTGGAGGTGCGTTTAGGACTGATCTATATGGTTCCCCTGACAGGGCATGAGAACAGAAACTGCCTGCTTTGAGTAGACTTCCAGTGAAATTAGGGTTATGTTCAAGGCAAGTAAGGATCATGTCTAGGCTTGAAGCAGGGGCTAATAGTATAGCAGATTTCAAATAATTCATTTTGCACCAATTGGGAAAAACTCCGTGCCTCGGTGAGATCCGAACCCACGACAGCAGAGTGAAGACTAGTACAGCCAACGCTCTAGCCCCCTGAGCTACGAGACCCCACCGGGTGACGCGAGTTGGTGAAAATCGGTAGATGGCACCCAAAAAATTCGTTACCTAGAAATAATACCTTTAACAGTGGACTCAAACGCCTTCTGGCCATATCAGCGGTTGCAGGCCTACTTTCACGCACTACTTGGACTTTCGGCGACGGTTTAACATGGGCTGGCCGAACGAAGATCGCAGGAGGTTACATTGACGATGGTCGCTGTTACCCAACCTTCCCCATCGTTACACATGTACAACTGAATATACGGCATATATTCGCATTATGGCAGTTTTTTACAAAACAAGATCACTTTTAAATAGAATAAGTCTGCACAACATGGGACAGGAACAGTTCCCAGGCATCTGTCAAAGAAATGGCATTGAGGCCAAACCAAAGACGAAATTGTACTTCGTCTATGTGAGCCCGCACAGCTCGACCACATACAGGGTCTCCCTCGTGAAGTTTCCTTTTCGGTCTATTCCAGTATGCCTCAATGGCATTGGTGTGCCGTCCGGTGGTAGGGTCCTTAAAGTTACTTGAGTGGTTAACAGAGAAATATAGATAAACTTCTGAGGGAAGACGATTATACGTCTTTCACTCGTCCGTTACCACTATACTGTCATTGGCGCCCCATTTTGTAATAACGGAAGGGAGAGCGGGCCAACTTCGATCATTCACCTGTTCAAATAAGGCCTTCCGTCGGCTAGTATCGTACATCCCGACCAGCCACCACCCATAAAACCCCTATTACCACCTATCCCGTAAGACAGGCTGCTTTGGTTAGGCGGATTTCTTTGGGTGCCATCTCCCGATTGTTACCCGCGAGTTTAATCACATTTGGGCCAAGTTTGCCCGCCCAACTTACTGCAACGTCTGTATCAACCAAGTCTAACACATTAAGCTGATGGGCTCGAATCCCACCGGTGCACCGAATTTTTCACAGTTGAGTCAAAATGAATTAGAGTTATTGTTGAGGCTAGGAGAAGGGAATATTTTGCCCTTTCTAGAATTATGCACATGCCCACCCTTATTATTTGGGCGGGACGTTCCTATTCCCATTTCCTTTTTAGGGGGCCAAACAGGATACCGGTAGCGGCACTCCCTTACCCGGTAATACGCGTGGTCTTGCGCAAAATTCTAAGAATTGCATATATTACCATGTCCTACCGTAGCATCGACCGAAAAAGCAACCCTAAACTTACATTTAAATGAAATCGGAAACCTAACTCTGCCTTAACCCTAACTCCAATATGAACATTATCATCGTGGAAACCAGGGCACTGCTTCCAGCATAACGGGTGGTCCTATTTCCGTGTCCTGTTGTGTGCGCTAATATGGAGTGGAATTTTTTATGGGGTTAGTTTTACGGATAAATTTCATGCAGACCTTAGGGACTGCATTTAACAGATATGTTGATATGTTATTGGGAGGTATCGCGTCCGTGAGTTACAGTGCGGTCTGGTGATTGATATTGAGGCGGCGGTGGATTTATTTCAGTCTAACCAGGAAAAGTACCTATTTTACTGACGTTGTGGTGGCATAGCAACTTAAGTCTGTTGATGTGGTACATCCCGTTTTTCTGATGAAATCGAGCAAGAAATAGAAGAACGTCAGATGACCGAGTCTCTTTGGCCAATTTCATGATTGCCGCGTCGGAAACCAGTAGAGGGAGGCCAGTGATTTAACACCGAAACGCGGCGCATAAATAGAAGACCAGACAGCTACGGTTTCACAGTGCTTTTACCGAAATATAGTGTTTAAATAGGCAAATGAAAGACAAAGTGCAAAATGGCCAGCATAAAAGGGTTTGATTTGGTCCTGACTTTCCGACCTATGCATGTGGCCGCCCAGTATCAGCGACTGGCGTCTCCGATAAACATCTTTAACTTCTTCAGTGGATAGTCAGCCATTCAATCATATATGATTTCCTCAAGGAGGTATGAGCCATCAGCAGCGTGCGTAGATTATTTCCCTACACCCCATCCTGGTGTACGGCACTTTAACGAAGCTGTTGGCTCTGTAATCGACGAGGTGACTGCATCCGTGACATGCACGTAAATTTGGTTAAAAGGAAATAGACTTCAGCTGAATTAACCGTACTCTTATCCTCACTCCCTGCATTCCAGTGGCTAGACGCAGTCGAAATGGCTGGGCTCAGACAACGATAAGGCTAATGGCTGCCTGTGCAAGCCATACGCGACCTTGGTTCTAAGTGAACGCCTATGCGTGAGGCCAGATTTATCACCATCTCCAGTTTTTTATGCACCAGTCGGGCTTGCCTGAGGATTCTAGCCACCTGATGATGGGCATAGGAACGTGACTGACTTGGCGTTTCCGACCATTCGGGCGTAGGAAAGCAATGACGTCCACCGCATGTCGCAGAAGCTGAGGGGGACACCGGGAACTTGCGTGAGACAGACTTCCTCGGCGTCTGTCACACTCTCCCCTCTCTCGCCTGTCTAGTTGCGATGTCAAGACAATGCCGGAGGTTGGCGCAGGCGCGTGGCTGAGGAAAATAAGCAACCCGTTTGTGATTGTCACACACGACCTGATCCCAACTGCATGTGTCTGTTTCTGTAATGGAGGTTTGGATAAAACATTAATCAGAGTACTGTACAGGCTAAAGTGAGAAAAAAACTATTGCAGTCCGACTCACCGTCATGAGAAGGAAAGAGTTATTCTGTCATTATGAACCTTTCAAATTACGACTCCTAGGGCGTTGTGGTTGGTTTGAGTGAATCACATTTATTATTGAAGGGAATGAGAGAGAGAGGGAAATTCGCCTTATTTTGAAAACATGGATTCAAAATTTTCAGCAAAAGGGGCTTCATTCGCTGTGGACAGAATATAAGCTTACAAATTACTCAAGAGACAAACGGTTTACCTGGAAGCGAACACCTATCACGGGGACAATTCAAGTCTTAGTTTCTGTATTTTGGTCTCTCCACACGTGAGATAGCGCGTCCTTAATGGCAATACAGAATGCTTATATGTCGATGTACGGGAAAAGATATGTCAGAAGACACGGCGCATGGGCGGGGGGACTCCAGTGAGATTAGTTCAGAATGTAAAAGATCGGCAGCGTCCTCCAGAATTCGGACAGAAAATTTGCTTGACCGATTTAAAGTACCGTTGTATGATAATATCAACTAAAAAACTGTAAGAAACGCTGGCAGCTGAAGAGAATAATTGAAGGACTCGTTTTAAAATTAACATATCTTTGTTTAAACAAAGCATGAGCAATAACGGGGGAACAATAATACATGAGAGGCAGAATGCAAGCATCATGAATCGTGAAATTAAGGGTTGAGATGTGTGGTGGGAACATAAACGACACATGTAACAAAGACGTTTCAGCGAGGTTTGGTTCTGCAAACCCACTTAATTGATATCGCATGGTTAGCATACTAAAGCAGTATAAGATAACACACCTAACTTTAAAAGTCAAGTTGGCAATCACGTGTTTTTGGTAATTCTCGGTCAGGTGAAAATGTGCAACATTAACAGCGTTTATAGGTGTCTCAAGGACTATTAAATCATTAACACTCATCTTCCCCAGACCGCCCGCGTCACGAGGTCGGCGGGTTTTGGTCCACAGGAGGAGCACAGGGGCTCCACAGCAATGCGCACCTACTCATTCGCTTGCTCTTGTGGAGGGGGATACATCAGCCGTACAGCAAGACGCCTGGTAAAGAGGCTCCCTGAACATATGCCCGCCTGACTAGACAGATGTAAGGTCCGATCGATTTTGAGTTCCATTCTCGCACATTTAGTTGATACGGATCACCGAGTCGATGCCGAGGAGGCGTTTCAGGTTGTCTACCGGACACCAACAGGCTTCTCTAAGGGCCTACGCCTACGGGTACTAGCAACGGTCGAGGCAGTGGCTATACGGCTAGCGACTCCGGTGTTATACTGTCAGAAAACCCTGATACAAGTTCTCTCTCTGCCGTGGCCAACGCCAACCTCAAGTGACGAGGACATTCCACTTCAAATCCCTCATTACAGTGATGGGTACTCCGTGTACTCAATCCAAAAACATCACTCAAAGACTCTCTTACCCCCTTCCCCTAGCTCTGTGGACCAAAACCCGCCGAGCCCGTCGTGCGGGCGGCGTGGGGAAGATGAGCGTTATTGACTTATTAGCTCTTGAGACACCTATAAACACTGTTAATTTTGTACATTTTTATTCCTTCATGTAACTGTATTGGCCCGACGAAGAATTTCCAACTTGACTTTTCAAGTATTTCACTGGAATATTTGCGGAACTGATACCTAGCTTAGCCACTCACTGGTTTAGTAAGTTAGTGAAAGCGCAAGCACAACTCAAAGCAAGTATAGCTGGCATGTCTACCGGCACTATAAACCCCTGCGTAAGTCACCGTCCCTGCTCCTATTGCTGCTGCAACTGTGGGGCACACGGTGGACATCATCGAAACCGATGGTCGAACTGTCATAGCTGGCATGCACACTCCCTAGTCCGACTCAGCCAATCGATGGATTAAGAGGATATAGGGGGCACAATCACAACTGGAAGGCCACGGGGGAACCGCGCCGTAATTCGCAGTGCATGGCCACTGTGGCGGAAACGACGGAGTTCCACACCGTCCGAACAATTCCACTAACAAATCCACTCGGTCACTCGCTGGACTGAGATAATAAAGCGGGCGCAAGCGGGGCTGCAAGCACGCTCGGGGGAAGCGCGTGTGAACTGATACCTGAAGTAGCCGAGCCTGGCCTATATGCACTCACCCCCAGGTGGCAGAGTCACTCGTTGGATAAAAGTGGTGAGGAAGATTTAAATACATGATATTTGTAAAGTCAGCAAATTCGCATCTACTAATGTCTTAGGCAAGTTAACCATATGGCATCATGCAGGTTGGGCTGCAGGACCCAACTTCACTGATGGAAATGGGGGCAGTGACCAGCGCGGCGCGGAAGCCTACATCTAAGACCCGCCGCGACATGCATGTACGACAGTAGTTTCGACCATAGGCTGACTCAGCGCAGTCTGATAAACGCGTGGGATGAGCTTATGTGAGCCCCTTTCTGGTCCGGTGCGTCTGTGGCGCGACACTTTGTGAGGACGTGCCCAAAGTCATATACGACGGCATTTAAGGCCTCACGCAGACTCAGCGGGGTCCCTACATATGTGGGCCAAAGCGGCCTCTGTTCTGATAGGGTGCAAGTGCAGGATGCCATCGACTGCACGCGTCCCCTGTCCGCCGGTGGTGAGTCAGCCCCCCCCCCGTGGGGAAGCCCGACGCCTCCCGCTTCGTGGGGGGCACCCAATAATCTACTCTCAGCGGGCCCCAACCCCAATCTAGTGGGGGAATTTACTGACCACATAGTCTTGCCAACGTGAGTATTCTTTCTCTCGAATTTGACAGTACTCGAGGTTGCTGCGGGGAGCCGCGTTCTGATCGCTTTCAAATAATAACAAAGTGCGTCCCTGATGAGAAAATCATTGTTTTGACATGAAGCGTCTTGAGGTTGCCTCCTGCAGGATGTGGAGTCAGCAGATATGTATGTCGTGTTCAAAAGCCGGTCAAAGTAGCGTCCGAGGTAAAGCCAGTAAGCTGTGCTACCATGGGTTAATCATGCCCGACCTAACAATTAATTAGTAACTTCGGAAAAAGAAGTTTCCGTGGGAGAGTTTCAAAGAACCAATGATTATTTGTTAGAGGTTACCTCCTATAATGCTTCAGTATTGGGAAGCTGATCGCAAGGAAACAGCAACTTTGAGATGGCTCAGAATTGTAGGAGACACGATCGCTGGGATAAGAGCTTTATTCGCCTGACGTTTCGGATTCCTCCTCGGACCCACCATCAGAGACAAAAGCAGATACAGGTGGTTCATGCACAGGGGGAACATTTTTTATAGGATGCAGTAGCCATGCAACCGCATACCTTCGAATATTTACGACTCCACACCGCTTCATCAGGGATCGTTGCACTTGGTGTGCTGACTGTTTGATGGCCGACATCCGCGTCGCTAATTGCCAAAATTTCATTACGCGTGCTGGATAATGGTATGAAAATGGCTCGACCATCTGACCCACCGATTCCGGCTTTGGGAACAGTGTTCACCTGTGCGTTCCCGGGTGGCTAATTACTCCGCCTAGGCGAGGTTTCAGCACCGAGTATGGAAAGGCAAGGCCGTTGCACTTGTTAATAAACTGGAGGCCAGTGAACGACGGCTCAAGCAGATCACGGCTCACGCGGTTGTCACCTCTAACAAAACATTCGGCCATGTCAAATTTGAACGTCTGGCCGGTTATTGCCGAATAAGCCGTAACTTGAGAGATGGCGTCATTTCTCCGCACCGCTGTAGCGTGTTCAGTCATTCGGGTTTGAAGCCGTCTCCCAGTTTCTCCGACGTGGTTGCTGTGTCCGCAACTGAGCCAGACCCGATAAACGACTCCAGACGTTTCTTGCTGTGGTAGCGGGTCTTTCGGCTTCAGTACCCGGCGCCTGATGGTAGCCTCCAGTCCGTGTGCAACTCCAACCCCAAGTGGTGCAAGAAGGCGGCCGACAGCTTCCAAAACGTTCTTGACATACGAAAGCGCTCGCCAAAATTTGGGATCCGAACGGTTTGGCCTTTCGTCCCTTTTGCGTATGCACCTGTTTACGAAGTTTCGCGGGTAGCCATTGTCTTTGCAGACCCGTCGAACGTATTGTAGTTCGGCAGTCTTGTCTTCCGGCTCACTACAGTGCTTTTCTACACGCCTATAGAGCGTCCTGCGTTTGTGGCTGATTGGGCGGTTGCTGGTGAAGTTCAGTAATTACATCGTATTTGTCGCTTTGTTGAACACTTTGGTCTTTGAGCCACCGAAAATATTTGCGGCATACGAGAACATCTAGGAAGGCCAGCTGGTTATTCCCCTCCTCCCCCATCGTAAATTGTATTTCCGGGAAGACCGCACTGGATTCGGGTCGATAACGACGAAGGTATCATCCACATACCGAATGATAAAGAATTCGCGCGGCTCATGTAATTGTCGAGAAGACGCGGAAAGGCGATCGCTGGGAAAAATTGTTTATTACTGCGCAAATCATCGCATATTTAGCTCATCTCTACCGGCGACGACCTTCAGCCGCGCTGCTGATTTGCACAGGCAGTTCTTGATAAGCGATTGGCAGATCACTATGTCGATTGATCGAGGCCTCAGATGAGTGTCACGTTTCCAACAGCAGGTGTTATCGTTTATCGCTGCAGATGGGGTATTTATTCACTCAGGAATGGGCACACACCGACCCATTCACTTCCTGAAGCGAACATGCTTCGTTCGGGCGATAGGGGTCATGAACGGACAACCCCCTACCGGGTCGAAGTCGGGGGATGGTGAGTGTGCGTTATACAGAACGATTTATTCTGTCAGCCTCTCATGACCCTAGAAAACATGGGTAACTAAACGTGGTAGCTGGTTCACAGCCGCATTTATCGAATTCGTCATACGCACTTTATTATTCTCAAACATTTTTACTGGCACATAATCACCTCTGTCCTGATCATAGTGGGAATACATCTTCAAAATTACTGCGAAACAACAACTGCCGGGTCGGATGATGCCCCACCATCTCTCCTTAAGTCCTGTTCTTCTTAGATAACACATGTTGGAGTACGTAAATTAACAATGTGCTTTATAGAGCCAAAGGTTCCTGACGCTAAACACACAGTAAGAATCACTCATATTCCTAAAAATCTACCGAAATTTGGTCTTAAATCCTCGCGTCCAACTGTTTGTTCAGCGACGCATTTGATGCTCGTCGAACGAGTTGCCCCAAATGCCATTGTTCCGCTCTTCTCCCATTTCTCGGATACATTACAATGGCATATAAAGCCGGGTGTAGTACCTTGGATGGTTTTGCTGTTTTTGCTCGTTCTGCTCGAAAAGAGCTAGACAAAGACTGCCGTGTGTACACATGTGGGCATTTTTATTACTTCTCTACCTTTAATTTGTTCCGCGCCATCTCTTATTCAAGAAAACCTCTGCGAGTGGCTGTCCCGGCTTAATTGTTTCCTGGCCTGCTAACTACCTCGTGATCCGCACTCAGTTTCTCCGGTCTGATTGTGCGAAACCTATTCTTTTTTTAAAATAGCTGTTCAGGGCCTCGTGGCTTTCCTTTACCTCCTTAGCCTTTTCGCTTTACATATACTGTCTGATGTTGTCAAATTATAGCCTAAATGTAAAGTATGCTAACACCATGGTTGTCGATCACCCTATCAGAAACTAGATTCGTCTCCAACTTTCAAAGTAATTGTTTGGGTTTTGCCTCTGGATAGTTGCTGAGATACATTTTAAAATAAAAAAACTCAGCACTCAGTCCAGTGTGTGTTTCGATTGCGACAATGTACTTTTTGCAAAACGTTTGGCTTTCTTTCCAATTAAATACAATCTTTCCAGTAAGAGATTGTTACCCTGTACTGTAATCATCCATAGCTCTCCATATTTGAGCCTTTATAAATAAAATTCCTAAACGCGTTTATTAGACTCGTCGTTCCTGTTCCTATCACACTATTCTACCCTGACCCGAATTTCCCCTCAGTTGTCGCTGTTCTTCTGCCATCATTTCTGCTCCTCCTAAAGTGATATGCTAAATTTAGAATGTGTCCATTAAACGCTCTCCTTCGCCGCTGGTGTTTCGTATGTTGTTTTAGTTAACATCCCAACGGCCAAACCAGCTGCTCATCGAACGCTGCGTGTTGCCCATCCCCTTCACTCTGTCCTCACTGCTGCGAAGTTTTTCCTCTCCGTGTGCTGTGGGCTTTGATATATTTCTTGTCACATATCGCTATGTGAACGTTCGGTAACACATCACAGTAAATTTATAATTTCAGGCAAACCAAATGACTCTTTAACCATTTACTGTAAACTAGTCACAGTGAACGGCGAAGTTTTTCTGCTAAAAATTCTGGAAGCAAACTCCTCCCTCTTACTCTCTCAATCCCTCTCTGTCTCCATTGATGCGGCGCCACCTGGTATTCTGCGGCGCTGCAGATAAGACATTTATTCAAGCAGGCATGAGCGCCTATCCACCTTCTGGACCCCATCTGTTAAACATCTGCGTCGCGTGTGCGCATATATTTGTTTTCCGAGTCCCCGACTGCAACCGGACCTGGGATTGGCATGAAAAGCTGAATAAGCCAGAACACTCCTCTATCATTCTACCGTCAATCTCTGTATTCCCTCTCCTTTACGGCGTTTACGCCAATTTCGACCTGTCGGCTAACTTACTTCAGGAGGTTTAAGGGTCAGTGTACATTACGCCAGCAGGAGTGACAGAGCAAAATAAATTTTTTTGACATGTTTAAATGCTAACTGTTTTGCACACTTACTTCACGTCTGAGGACGAAGTGAAAACAAAAGTATAAAATCTACAATAAAACTCGTTTATCTTTCTTAAAAAACTTAGATCTTTCGAATTAAACTATATACATATAATGGTAGGGGGCGCTCACCGATCGCTCATACGAAACTCACTCGTTCCGTTGTGTCTTAAGGGCTCTCTCTCTCGAGCCCAACCAGCAACTGCACAGCGCCGCATGGTATATAGGTAGAATGGTATTACCGACAAAGACAAGGGAGACTGGAATGGCCATTTCTGGCTTATTAGCCGTCGTCAGCCAGCCATACCCAAGCCCGAAGTGTGGAACACCCGAGCCTCGAACTCGCGACCTGTTGTTTTAGAAGGCCACGCCTCTACTCACCGGGACGAGCCCGTTGCCCTGTCGGTTTTCGATCGGGAATAAACAAAGGTAGGGGACGCTCACCGATCGTTCATACGGAACTCACTCGTTCCGTTGTGCCTTAAGGGCTCTCTCTCGAGCCCAACCAGCAGTGTATATTCCCGATCGAAAACCGACAGGGCAACGGGCTCGTCCCGGTGAGTAGAGGCGTGGCCTTCTAAAAAAACCAACAGGTCGCGAGTTCGAGGCTCGGGTGTTCCACACTTCGGGCTTGGGTATGGCTGGCTGACGACGGCTAATAAGCCAGAAACGGACATTTCAGTCTCCCTTGTCTTTGTCGGTAATACCATTCTGCATATATATGTATATATCAGAGAGGAGGAACGGGAAAATTGCTACAGTATTATTTCGAGTTTATTCTGCCTTTAATCAGTCAACTACATCACTAACAAGCCGCTGGAACCAGAAAAACAAAATGCTCTCGTATACTGATTAGATGGTCCAAAGACGAGTCTAGAAGGTGGATAATAAGTACTCAATTGAACCAAAGTTCACCAGTCCTTCGGCTAACTGTCGGTCTCTGTCGCCGAAGATTAGGTACTTATTTAGGCTGGAAGAAGCGCATTCTGGTTCCTTGCCTTCCTAAAATAAACAGGCTCTATCTGGGATATGAGTGATTGAATTAGGGTGGAATATGGTCTAAATGATACTGTATCAATCTACCAGCGTTCTCTGTTGTCATACCGTCGGCCATTATCACTTTGTCGACTTCGACCTGGTAGATAGTTGTCTACCCGGAACCTTCACTACCCATACGGACCTTCTGCGATTTACGAACTCAACAGAATGGTGTGTGCCTTCTCCTAGGGGAAGATGAATATAAACATATAACACGTGAGCAGCTCACTGAGAGTAGCCAGATGCAGACAACTGTTTTACGATCGTTAACGACAATTAATACGCTATAGGCCTTATGGAGTGAGGTAAATAAATGTATCAAGAAGTTCAAGTTTCCTAAATACTGAGTCACGGGATCATCGTCCTGGCGGTTGCACTCGATCACATACACTGGTAGTGTCTAAAGCATTTGACTTCTAATGAACAGGTCATGATGTCGAGCTCTACCAGATACACACATCGGGTTTGCGTATGGCTGGCTAACAACGGCAATTAAGCCAGAAATGTTCGTTTCAGTTTCGCTTGTTTTTGTCGGTAATGCTATCCTGCGTAGATATGTAAGCGTTCGTGACTCCTATCACCCATACGAAACTTGGTTGCTTGAGGAAGCCAATGGATCTCTGCGTGACCATTGCTGAGTGAATAAATACTTGATCTACTGCGGCAGAGAATAGCAGATGACGAGGCACTGATTAACTGTAGCTCGATAAATTCCTATTGATCCTTTTGTCGACTACAGTGGTTAACCAGCAGCGCCAGGGCTATGCACGCATGTTTATGTCCCGAAACCTAGCTGGTTGTCAGGGATATAGTTGGCTAAATGAAGGCGAACAAGCCCGAGACAGTTCTGTATCAATCGGCTGCTCATATATATGGTATATTTTGACGTGACATAACTTTTCGCCTTCATCTCACAATACGTTGCGGTGGAAACTATACAAAGCTCATTAGAGGTACATTTACACAAGACAGACAAAAAGCTCAAATATGACACTGGTCGCTCACCGATCAGGTAGGTCACCGAACATGCTCATTCCGTTTTGCATTTGGGGCTCATACTAGAACCCTTGCAGGCAGTCGCACAGCGACTAGTAGGAGACATTGACGAGATGGAGCCGACAAAGACAAGAGAGACCGGAATGGTCATTTCTGGCTTATTAGCCGTCATCAGCCTGTCACACCCAACCCGAAGTGCGGATCACTTGAGATTCGAACCCGGGATCTTTGGTCATGGAGTTTAACCCTCTAACATTGAGCCACGGGCCCGTTGTCCTGTTGGTTGTGATCGGGAATATAAATTGCGATAGTGGGCGCTCACCGATCAGGTAGGTTACGGAACATGCTCGTTCCGTATAGTGTCAAACTCCATGACCATAGATCCCGGGTTCGAATCTCAAGTGATCCACACTTGGGGTTAGGGATAACAGGCTGATGACGGCTAATAAGGCAGAAATGGTCATTCCGGTTTCCCTTGTCTTTGTCGGGTCCATCTCTTCAAAAAACTCAATGTATAAACCCTTGTCGATCTTTTAAAACACCGATTGAAAACCCCTTTTACCCTCACAGCAGGAGTATACGAACAAGTGAACGGTACACCATGGGGCCGCCGCTATCCAGGTTGCGACAGCACCTGTAGGCACTGGCTTTCGACTACGGATTTGAGTACGATGTGTTGATGACATATTTGTCATGACCAGTTGGGATAAGATTAGGAAATTCACGTAACGGCTGAACTCGATCTTCTTAGAAA
The DNA here is from genome assembly GCA_902702965.1 of Spirometra erinaceieuropaei. Classification (NCBI taxonomy): domain Eukaryota; kingdom Metazoa; phylum Platyhelminthes; class Cestoda; order Diphyllobothriidea; family Diphyllobothriidae; genus Spirometra; species Spirometra erinaceieuropaei. Next base: position 439,659 of record CACRXP010000319.1, on the reverse strand, counting down.
TTCAGTTCACGATAGAGGAGATGAATGGTTGTCATTTGCCGTTTTTCGACCTACTGGTTCACAGAAAAGTCAATGGGAAACTGAAAACAACAGTCCAATCAGGCTGCACTTATTTTTTGTCATCCGAAATATATATATAAGGTTGCTTTCACTCCCATGCTATGATTGCAATGCTCATTTTTTAAGGGACGGTTTTGAAATTGTGCGGAGGATTTTGTTTGAGTGCACAACAGGTCTGATAGTACGCACAATGTAAAGCGAAGAAAGTATACGAACGTCTGCAAATCGCACCACTCTGTGTGACCCATGGAGGGGCGTGATTGTCGGCAGCATGGTCAGCGAACAGATCCTTCATGCGCATAAATATTTGCCTAAATTTAATTTAACTAATTTTGAGCCATCAGCCTAACTGTGAGAAATGCAGTCGGTCCATGCTTTCGTTTTGCCAGAAATGGTTAATTAATATTACGTTGGTGACGTCAGTAGACGAATGACGCTTGCGAAAAAAGATCAATGAGTACAGGGAAATGACTATTTTTGGCCCTCCCATTAGCCGACTGGTTCACCAAAGACGTTCCAGGCGAAAGTTCATAGGCCATTTTGTTTCATCGTTTGCTTGTACACAGTTGTTTTTGAAAAATAGGCATCCCAAGAAATATAACTAAGAAGGTAAAATTCTTTGCGAAACAGCACAATTTTATTGTGAATTTTCGAGACTGGTTCCCCAGCTCGTCTTCAGACAACGGGTGTGCAAATACACTTAACTTTTAGACTGAGTCTGGCAAAAGGAATCCATGATTGGTTAAGGTTGTCATCTCGGGATTGGTTGACTCAGTTTGAATCTGTCCTTAACGATTTTGTATGTGGCATCTAAATCGATATGTCGGTTGATGCATGCCTCATCTGAGTGCATTGCCTCCAGGAATTCACGGCCTTTCCTTGTTTGGCAGGCGCCAACAATGCGAGTGTTTTCCCATGCAAATTTATGCCCAGTGTCTAGTGTGTGCATGGCCACCTGGGATAGATGGTCGCGTCTCTTCACCGCTAACTGCTGCTCATGTATACGGGTTGAGACAGATTTCCCAGTTTGTTTTTGTGATTACTCTCCTTGCCATGCACTTACAAACCTTATTCATATGCTGGTTTATTGAAGTGGATGTTTGTTAAATTTCATTAAAATTCCGTTTTGTCGGCCAAACGAATGTGCGACCGGTTAACAGAAGACTATTCCTCACACCCACAGGCTATCTGCCTACAGGCGTCAGTTGCACCAACTGGCCTAGTGGCGTGACAGCTAATGTGGGTTTTTAGACAGCTCGTAAATAAAGGTGGAATCGGACAATCGATCGACATTACCCGGCAAGACGGGACACTTTTGCGCCATCAGGTGCGTCTGTTTCACCACTAAAGAACGTAGCAATCAGCCTAGTCAGTTTCTTTTACTGCGTGCAGAAGGTAAACCAGGGTGACTGCGAATAACTGCTCTAGCAATTCCCGAATGAGCACATCTTACTAAACGGCGAACTCATAATTTCACTGTTAGTTGGCTTTACTTCGTCCGCTAGACCAGGGCTAGAGCAGGACTTACTGAACCGCCCTGGCTGGCCCGAGTTGTGCATCTGTCTGGGTTTTGCTTGTTCAGCCAGGTTCTATCACTGATTGACTAACCCTAGTCGTCTTTAGTAATGCAAACCTCCTTTGCCGTTTCCATAAGTGGCGCTAGCATCATCCCCTTCTATCGTTTATGCTGTTCTTCGACCTAATCGCCTTCTTGTTAACTGTACGCGATTTAGTGAATGATAGCGGAACTTTTGTTCAGGCCTCACCAACCCTACAGTCTCACCAATGGAGGTCGCTCTGCTTATTCTGCTTCCGTTGACACTGGAATGAAGCTGGTCAGACGGCAACTCAATCACAACTCTGCAGGTTAAAACATTTGTCCGATCAGTGTTACTTAGATGCGGCACATTAGAGCTCAGGACTGACATGCTCAGACACTTGCTCGATGCTTATACCATGTCACTTTACCCCCTGAGCAGAATTAAGATGATCTGTTTCCACTTAGTATTTTCAAAAACGCAGCCTATCACTGCCTTCAAAGTAAATAAGTGAACTTCGTGACAAAACAACCGTGGTTTAACTGCACAATAAATTTATACATTTACACATTCTGGTCAGCGGTCGAGAAATGCATGTCAGCCTTCGCTAAAACGGATGTAAACTGAGAACCTTCGTTTGCTACCTATTTGCAAGTGCCGGTCGGATGTGGTTATGTAGCCGCACCTGAGGTAAACTAATCCCAGGCGCCTGTAATACGGGACCGGTAGTGATAGGGGTTTTTGTCGGTGGAGCAGGGAAAGGCACAGGTGACGAGGTCAAGCAATTGTAATGAAAACAAAAGCAATTGGGAATGCGTGATTATACGTTGAGTGGTTGCGAAATGGTTGTCATAACCCATAAATCCACCGCCTACCCCCTAATAGTATTGTGTCCATTAGGTGCGGCTGCGTAACTACATCTTACCCAAGAGCGTATAATAATCGCACTCTGAGATAATTTATGAAAGTTTATGGGGTAACCTTGCTCCGACAGGGAATTTCATCGAAATTTTAATCATTTTAGTGGATTGTCTAAAATGCAGTTTAATGCACTTGTGTCGGATCAAAGAGCAAGCTAAAGAGCACTTCAAAAGAGTTCCTGTGAGAGTGCGCGTTACCGCTATGAACTTCTTTTAATGTTTCTTAGACCTCTGCACCACAGCACACAGCTGAACTTAGCACCCTAAACCTCCTCTAAATCAGACACTGATGGATTTTTTGGGGGGAGTGCTTGTTGACCTGCAGGTGGATATTTACGCTGGGTGACAGCGTATCACTCAGTGAAAAAAACTTACACTTTGCTTTGCTCTCCACGCTTCTATAAACGTTGAAGGGAAACGTGCTGGCGCCATCGCCAACAATCAGCATAAACGATTTTATCGCGCCGCCAAATCTATCTGTCGCCGTCCAGGTTGCGTGAAAAAAGATGTGTTGACAGCTTTGATTTGTCAAGTAGATCGCGGAAACCCGTAGATGTCTACCACGCCCCTCGGCACGTATACATAGATGACATCTTTTCTTCCTGCTGCTATTTCATCGTTTGTACAGTTTACATTCAATTCTACCCCCTCGGTTCACTATGACCAAAATAAGCGCATGACGAATAAAAAGTTGTATCAAGCAAGTTTGGGACGCACAGGGAGCGCATATGAGGAAACGCTTTTTACATATTTGGCGCTACTACGAGAAAAAACCCCGTTACGAGGACTTTTATGAGTCCGATGCCACTTTGGCATGCGATTTTTGTAATTATTGCCACTGGTCACTTTACCGACACCTTGTGTCACATGCATGCACATGTGATGCATGCCTCATCTGAGTGCATTGCCTCCAGGAATTCACGGCCTTTCCTTGTTTGGCAGGCGCCAACAATGCGAGTGTTTTCCCATGCAAATTTATGCCCAGTGTCTAGTGTGTGCATGGCCACCTGGGATAGATGGTCGCGTCTCTTCACCGCTAACTGCTGCTCATGTATACGGGTTGAGACAGATTTCCCAGTTTGTTTTTGTGATTACTCTCCTTGCCATGCACTTACAAACCTTATTCATATGCTGGTTTATTGAAGTGGATGTTTGTTAAATTTCATTAAAATTCCGTTTTGTCGGCCAAACGAATGTGCGACCGGTTAACAGAAGACTATTCCTCACACCCACAGGCTATCTGCCTACAGGCGTCAGTTGCACCAACTGGCCTAGTGGCGTGACAGCTAATATGGGTTTTTAGACAGTTCGGAAATAAACGTGGAATCGGACAATCGATCGACATTACCCGGCAAGACGGGAGACTTTTGCGCCGTCAGGTGCGTCTGTTTCACCACTAAAGACCGTAGCAATCAGCCTAGTCAGTTTCTTTTACTGCGTGCAGAAGGTTAACCAGGGTGACTGCGAATAACTGCTCTACCAATTCCCGAATGAACACATCTTACTAAACGGCGAACTCATAATTTCACTGCCAGTTGGCTTTACTTCGTCCGCTAGACCAGGGCTAGACCAGGGCTTGCTAAACCGCCCTGGCTGGCCCGAGTTGTGCATCTGTCTGAGTTTCGCTTGTTCAGCCAGGTTCTATCACTGATTGACTCTCCCTAGTCGTCTTTAGTAATGCAAACCTCCTTTGCCGTTTCCATATGTGGCACTAGCATCATCCCCCTTTTATCGTTTATACTGTTCTTCGACCTAATCGCCTTCTTGTTAACTGTACGCGATTTAGTGAATGATATCGGAACTTTTGTTCAGGCCTCACCCACCCTACAGTCTCACCAATGGAGGTCGCTCTGCTTATTCTGCTTCCGTTGACACTGGAATGAAGCTGGTCAGACTGCACCTCAATCACAACTCTGCAGGTTAAAACACTTGCCCGATCAGTGTTACTTAGATGCGGCGCGTGAGAGTTCAGGACTGACCTGTTCAGCTACGGCGTGGCAAGCCAGGCACTGTATACTGCCGCTTTAAAACATGCTCGAAGCTTATACAATGTCACTTTACCCCCTGAGCAGAGGTTAGGCGATCTGTTTCACTTGTTGTTTTCAATAGCGCAGCCTACCACTGCCTTCTAGGTACGAAGGTGGACTTTGTGACAAAACAGCCTTGGTTTAACTGCACAATAGATTTATACATTTACACATTCTGGTCAGCGGTCGAGAAATGCATGTCAGCCTTCGCTAAAACGGATGTAAGCTGAGAACCTTCCTTTGCTACCTATTTGCAAGTGCGGGTCGGATGTGGTTATGTAGCCGCACACGAGGTAAACAAATCCCAGCCGCCTGTATTACGGGACCGGTGGTGATAGGGGTTTCTGTCCTACAGGGAATTTCATCGGAATTTTAACCATTTTAGTGAATTGTCTAAAATGCAGTTTAATGCACTTGTGTCGGATGAAAGAGCAAGCTAAAGAGCACTTCAAAAGAGTTCCTGTGAGAGTGCGCGTTACCGCTTTGAACTTCTTTCAATGCCTCTCAGGCCTCTGCACCACAGCACACAGCTGAACTTAGCACACTCAACCTCCTCTAAATCAGACACTGATGGATTTTTCTGGGGGAAGTGCTTGTTGACCTGCAGGTGGATATTTACGCTGGGTGACTGCGTCTCACTCAGTGGAAAAAAAACTTACACTTTGCTTTGCTCTCCACACTTCTATAAACGCTGAAGGGAAACTTGCTGGCGCCATCGCCGGCAATCAGCATAAACGATTTTATCGGGCCGCCAAATCTACCTGTCGCCGTCCATGTTGCGTGAAAAAAAGATGTGTTGACAGCTTTGATTTGTCAGGCAGATCGCTGAGACCCGTTGGTGTCAACCACGCCCCTCGGCGCGTAGATGACATCTTTTCTGCCTGCTGCTATTTCACCACTTGTATTGTTTACATCTAATTCTACCCCCTCGGTTCATTAAGACCAAAATAAGTCCATGGCAGACAAAAGTTGCTTCAAGTAGGCTCGGGACATACACAGCGCATATCATGAAACGATTTTTACATATTTGGTGCTACTACGAGACAAAACTCCGTGACGAGAATTTTCATGACTTCGATGCCAATTTGTCAGAAGATTTGTTAAAATTATTGTCACTGTTTACTTTACACTTCTTGTGCTAAGGCTATCGTCGTAAAGGTCTTGAAGGCACACTTTCAGACCCACTTAAAATGTCTCCATAATAAACGCTAAGAAGCGGATGTCCTTGCCGTTCGCAACACGACATTGGCTGATCTGATAAAATCAGTCCCATATAGCGCGAGGTCTTAACGACGGAACCCCAGCCAATTAGATTTAACTCGATGAACATCTGTGAGCTCTTTGAGCTGGCTGACTGAGTTGACGGTTCCCTCTAGGCCAGCTTCATAAGACGGACAGGGCTAGGTTGACACCCCAAAGAACTGGTGTTCTTCGAGATTAGTACCCAGCAATTTCACGGTGGCTAGTAAATGCGGAATCCCCTTGATCTGTGGGAAGGGCGGAGATTCACTAAGCAGCGACTTTAATCCCTTGTGCTACTCGCCGGCATGGATAACGTATCTATAGGAGAGTGGAGACAATTCATAATCGGAGGAGAATAATCGAAAGGGGCAGCAATAAAACACCTTTATATGCTGTCAGTGCGTTCGCTAATCGCGTTACCAGACCAACTTGCCGTGTTGAGTCTTGGGACTCAATTTGGAGGCCCATCAGCAGTCTCACAACGATTGGCGATATATGCAGAAGACGACTGACGAAAAAGTCAAGGGCGACTGGGATGAACTTTTGGCTTATAAGTCGTCATCATCCAATCCAACCCAACGTCAGGTCTAAAGCATCTGAAGTTCGAACCCATGTTGTTTCGGTTATTAAGCGTAGGGTTGAATGACGACGGCTAATAAGCCATAATTGGTCATCCATGTCCTTCTTGTCGTTCGCGGCGATCTCCTTCCACGCATGTTGCTAGTTCCCGTCCGATTTCCCTATGGGGCTCTAACTCAAGCCCCAAGACACAACAGAATCCGCGTACCCACTAACGCAACTGATTAGCGTACTTGCAACGCAGGTTATATAACCGATCGCAACCGACAGGACAATAAGCCTCTGGTTCATTGGATGGCAAATTGAACGTAGTAACGGTTACTGACTAAAAGTACGCGAACATGAACATTTGGTATGTCCAAACCTGAGGTTGGGTGAGGTTGGTTTACACTGACTAATAAACCAGAAGTAACCATCCGCGTCTCTCCTATCATTGTCGGCTATCACCTGTGTAAATCTATTTCTGTTTATTCTGCATGCAGTACGGCAATGCATGACTGTATTACATGCCGTCAGCCCCCGCCTATGTTTTTTCTATGATGTGGATAATTGGCAGGAAGGACTTTTTGAAAGAAGGTCGAATATACGAGAATCCGTTTCAGGAATCTCAGCAGTTCTAGTGAAGACGAGTCTGCTTAAAAAAGTTCTGCAGAAGAGCATGCGAACGTATCACTAGCGATAAGAATATATTTCTTACGCGTACCTATTTAGGTAAGGGGACAGTGGGCCAACTTGCTTTCAATATATGTCGCCATAAAGTGTCCCATTGGCCAGAAATAAGAATATGTTATGTTTAGCACAATAACCTCGACTAAATTTTAAATTAATTTTTCATGCTTACAACAATATAGTTGGTTTAATCAAAGGGGATTATTTGTTGACCTGGGCCGTAGTCAATCAAGGCATGGAATTCAAGTACTTTTTTCATTTTACGCGCTCTACGAAAATTACAATTCCAGGGGCGTTTGACTGGATTCATGTACATATCGATTTGACCGTCAAAATAAGGTATTTAGCATACAGTACATTTAGTCTCTTGTACTAAACGTCATCGCGGAAAAATCCATACACGAACATGCAGATGACTTAGGTCAGAAGCGTGGAAGTCCGAAAGCCAAATAAACTACTCCCTACCGATTTTTCAACTTCAAATGGGAGCCCACGACGAGTATCTACCCATTATCAGCTCCATCTTGCTTTACTGTTTCAAAGATAAAACGTGAATATGACGTGTTGGTCGTAGGACATCCTCATGCAAAGCTATAACAGTAAACTCAACGATTCTGAAATTCACCAAATTACAGTACATGTGCTATCTCACGAAAAGTTGACCAAAGTTCTAAAGCGCGTTTTGACGTCAAAAAGACTACTAAAGTAGGCTGGTACTGCTAATTGTCCTGCGGCATCTTCCTAAGATATATAAGTTACGTCAGGTTAACGGACTTTACGGCCGCCTGAATAAACTGTAGTCCGTAAGAAATGACTACATAAGTTGCATGAGTTTTTCGCATTGATTTTCGATGTAATTGTAAATTCGAATAAACTTAATACAAGGCATGCAGGAAAATATCATTTCTTTCACTAATTTGGAATCAAATTATATCTCCTTTGAACTCTATACTTGAAGAAAAAGCATCAGTTGGCTTACAAGTGCATTCAATCCCAGAATGATTTTCACTCCTATCTACCCTCACACTTAAACTTGAGATTTTCAATATACAAGCCGTATAATTTTCATGTAGACAAAACCATGCGTCCCTATTTGCCGCCAAGACAGGGTCAAGTGAACTCATAGAATATTGTATCGTATGAGGCCGACGCTTTCTTCTTTATAGACAATATCGATAAACGGGCTAGTGCGATGCCGCATAAATGAACATTTCATTGTCGTAAGAAAACCCATAATAAAAAATGTGTTAAAACCGGAAGATACAATTTCTTCAAGTACAAAGTTTAAGGGAGACGTAATTTGCTACCCAGTGCGTACAAGAAAGAATACTCTTATACAAATGTTCTATAAAATACATTTCAATTTATACAGGGACACCGAAACTCAATGTGAAAAATCCATGCAGTGTACAACCCCACTTTAGCAAAGGGTTCGAATTTAAAACACGCTTGAGAGACGAAATTTGGTCCTGCAGCCCTACTTAATTGATATTATATGGTTAGATTTCTAAAAAAATTTTACTAGATGACTTTACAAATATAATGGGTTTGCACTTAAATCCAGCAAGAAAGTGTGCCACGGGGGAGGAGCGCGTATACGTCATCCTCGTGTACATCAGGTGACTTTCCAGTAGTGATCGCACACTTATTATTTTCTTAATCCAGAGAGTAGCCGGGTCGCTCGGAGAAAGTGGGAACACCGTCTCATGTACAGTGAATGACCTATCTCATGAAATGTTCGCTGAAATTCTGAAATGCGTTTTCGATTAGAAAGGATTACTTGGTCGCGGTTGTAATACTGATTATCTTAAGGCATACTCTTATAACATTTCGGACTCTGCAGGATGTCGGCTTTTAAATGCACTTCCCTCCTATCTCCTGCAGAAAGCGTGCTCGGTAAAAAATGACTACTTAATTAGCATGGATTTTTCCCATTGATTTTCGATGGTCTTGGAAATAAAAATATATTTTACAGAAACCATAAACAAAAATATGCTTTCTTATAGCAAATCAATAGAGAATCACGTCTTCTTTATATTTTATACCTTTGGAAGGAGTAAAATTAGGTTTTAAAAAGTTTCTAATTATGAGACTTTCATTCACATAGCATCGTACCTGGCCGCTTACCACTGCTCCTCATGAAATGTACAACATGGTCCGCATCCACTGCAAACGTTTATGGACTCTGTATGATATCTCTTTAATGGTATATAAAAATATGTGATTTTCTTTACGCGGAACGCGTGCACCTTGTAGACTAGAATCACTAAGCGCTAATGCAATGAATGATCAGGCTCCAAATTATTCGGCAAATAGAAAACTTTTTTAAAACCCTATTATACTCTTTCCTTAAGTATAAAATATAAAGAAGACGTGAATTTCTATTGATTGACTGAAAAAAACATATTTTTGTTTATGGTTTCTATAAAATATATTTTAATTTCCAAGACCATCGAAAATCAATGGGAAAAATCCGTGCTAATTAAGAAGTCATTTTTTACAGAGCACGCTTTCTACAGGAGACAGGAGAGAAGTGCATTTAAAAGCCGACATCCTGCAGAGTCCGAAATGTTATAAGAGTATGCCTTAAGATAATCAGTATTACAACCGCGACCAAGTAATCCTTTCTAATCGAAAACGCATTTCAGAATTTCAGCCAACATTTCATGAGATCGCTCACTCACTGTACACCAAGCATCGGTTCACATCGCTTCCCTGACTGTGCTTCGAGAATTGCTTGCAGTGTTATTCCTTTCCTAACCCAGCGAATGGCTATGTTAAGTGTGCTAACCAATTTTCTTTTTGTAAGCTTACCATGTGGTATCCATCAAGTGAAGCTGCAGAATCAAACCTCATCGTTTCAGAATTTCAGACAACATTTTATGAGTTAACCCGTCTACTGTATGTGCAATGTAATTTCTAAAGTAAGCGAGCCCACAGTTGTCCCGAATAGCAGCCTATATTTTTTGAGGGTTGATTTGTGTGGTTTTTCACATCGCCCTTGCCTCGGATTACGCTATCCACATGCGGACAGTGTTTTAATCTACCGAACTCTGCTTTACCACTCCAAAGTCTACATCTTCTATCATGCCGTGCATGGTGACCGGCTACACGGGGTTGCGACGAAAACGTTAGCACCGGGCAAATGAAGCCGGCTAACGTGCTAAAGAAGCCCTCCGACCACCACGCCAGTTCTGAAAGCTCGACCGCCGCGTGCGATGATGTCCACCATGTACGCCACGGCAAAGTGGGAGCAGGACGGTGACTTGTGCGAAAATGTAGTTTATAGTGATAGTAGACTTACACAGCATCTACCGCACTCTCTCCTCCCCCACCTGGACCCGGAGTCAAGACCGAGTCAAGAAGACCGGAGGGGTGGAGAGGGCGCAGGTGGATGGCCCGGTCGAGGCCGCACCTTGGCTTTTCACTCCACACTCCCTAGCCCACACAACAAATGACCAGGTTTTTGAATCACAACAACGGTGGGGGGCCGGCGAGGTCCCAATGTGTGTGACATAAACCGGCAATCGGGTCCGACACCGCGTTCCGAAATGTTGGCATTTGTCATGGTGCGCAGCTCCGATGACGCCTGCCAGTGTCCACTATGGCCCCCGTGTTGGTCCAGCGCATCCACCACGCGGCCCGTTTGGGGAGGGGCACACCACGCCAGTTCGCTTATGCATACACGCCGGAGGTCTCTCACAGAGCGGTCTGGTAACTCGCGTCGAAAGTACCCCACGAGCCCGCTGCACGAAAGTAGGTCTGCGCAGTGATCCGACAGACTTTTGTCCTCTTAAACTCTTTTCCCTTCCGTCCCCACGTTATGTGCTGAAGCAGTGGTCAATTTTGAACATGCCCGGAAGTTTTAAATTGATTAGTTTCGACGTACTTGCTCATATTTAGTCCTCGACACGTACTGCATCCCTTCTTGAAATGGGCCGAATTCAGTAGGTGATGTTAGGCCGCATAGCTGCGGGACAAATGTTGCACATGGGAGCTATTCTAGGCCAGTAGCTGGCGTGTAATTAGCCGATATATTTGGCAGAGCCTGGTTTGTCCGCTGTGTGTGTGACGTGGCGTACTAGCAGTTAGACGTCAGCGGCCATTGCGCAGCATGTGCGCATGTCCGATAATAACAAAGAGCGTGCCAAAGTGGCCGGAGTGAATGTAGCCGGGACGTCCCCATATCCTGTCCAGCAAGCTGAATGTTGAGACTCGAATGAACGCTGATTTGACACGGCGTTTAGAACGTCCATCCTCAGTGTCGCACACGAATGACTCCGTGTGCAGTTGAGGAACTTCAGTGACCATAGGTCAGGGCTTGATGATCACACGTTTGTCCTGGAGGCTGGTCAGGATTTAAAAAAATTTGATATGACGATCATTGCATGCGCAAAAAATCAGTGGATATTAGACGTCTGCAGACACAGTCGGCATCTGATAGACCAATGCCGGGGACTTTTGCTAGCGTATGAAGCCCAAAAACGCACTTACGGATGGGCAAAAGCAGCCACGGATTGGCTATAAACACAGCTTATCTGCCGTCGAGATCTAGCTATTATCGTAAGAATAAAACGCTATTTCTTTAAGGTCTGACAAACCTGTCACTTGGGGGAAGTCTATCCTTGTTCAGGAGAGGACGTGATACCTGATATTACATGCTCTCAGCCATCCAAATTAATTCAGTAAATTTATGACATGCCTCAAAATGTGGTTAGTTTGACGGCATCCACCACACTCTATTCCCCCAGCTGGCTATCAACCTCAGACTGACCGTTGATGAGTGAGCCACGGAGGCGAACTTGCGGTCGACTCAATACACACCTCACAACAATAAGTTTGAATTTTTTTGCGATTACCGAGACATAGGAAAACTCGTGTTTTACTAAATTGCCAAATGAAACGAATACACTGTTCAGCTTCGGAGAGATGGTTAAACTACATTGGCTATTTCTTAATGGGGCCTTATGAAACTATCACTTCTTTGAGCCCTCAGCCCCTTTTTTTCTCGTACCAGACAATACATTCACCTCACGCCAAATGTTGTGTACTATCCCACCATAAGACGGAGGAACACGAACATGCCAATGGCACGACAACTGGAAGAAGGAATGAGGGCGGCACTGCCAGGACAAAAGACCTACTTTCTTTGTCCCAAACAACCAAACAGGCTTTTAAACTATCATAACGCGTTAAGAGTCGCAGCCTGGAAGATTGCCGACTGAGGGCTTAACCGAGCCCCTGACAGGTCTGAGGGACAGACGGCACAGGTTAGCAAAAGTAAGAGATCCGGGTTGGTAATCTGAGGAGAATGAATTGCTCACCTGATCGGGGGGGGGGACTTTTCTGGCTGACGTTTCGAAGAGCTGGGGCTGCTCTCCATTGTCAAAGCGTCAAGTGAAAAAATCGATCAGCATTTTTGAATAGACTGCCGCATTAGTTGGCCCTGGGCTGATCGATTTTTTTTCTTCTTTCTCTGCCTAAGACGGCTGCTCCTTGAAAATCAAAACTGTGACCAGTTTCCCTGATGTGAGCCGCAAACTGTGAGTTTGGGTCTAGTCTCCGTGTTGCCAGTTTGTGCTCATGTAGGCGGGTCTGCAATTTCCGTCCGGTTTCCCCAACGTAGTTGCAGTCTCCATCCTTACAACGTATTTGATAGACAAGTTAACGACAATACCTGCATGATCTCTTTTGAACCAATGGATACCCAAGCCACTTCATCAAGCAAAGCAAGCGCCGAGTGAACAGACGACGGCCACAAGAAGAACAACCCGAAGTCTGGAGGAATATTCCTTACATTAAAGTAGTCTCCGAGGCGGTTTCAAGACTGCTACAACCCGGCAGGCTAGGTATTGCCCACCGACCCCAGGCAACAATTCGTCGCCGTTTGATGCAACCCAAAGACATACTGCCACCCACTGAAACCTCAGCAGTTGTCTATCAAATACGTTGTAAGGATGGAGACTGCAACTACGTTGGGGAAACCGGACGGAAATTGCAGACCCGCCTACATGAGCACAAACTGGCAACACGGAGACTAGACCCAAACTCACAGTTTGCGGCTCACATTGGGGAAACCGGTCACAGTTTTGATTTTCAAGGAGCAGCCGTCTTAGGCAGGGGCACCTCAAGGACTGAGCGTCTCACACTTGAGGCTTGGTACTCAGATGCCAACTCCATCAACAGGCATCTAGACCTGCCTTCGGCCTATAAAGTCCTACGTCACTTCATACACCGTGGCGAAGACAAGACAATCACACGGAGCCTAAGAATCCCGAGCAAACACGGCCTGTCGACCACATCACCCAAAAGGGGAACGCAAACTCAACCAACCCCAATTGAGGTGACGACACGTATTACAGGAGGCCACCAACATTCAAGGCGACGGCCAGTAAGCCAAGGCAGAGAAAGAAGAAAAAAAATCGATCAGCCTAGGGCCAACTAATGCGGCAGTCTATTCAAAAATGCTGATCGATTTTTTCACTTGACGCTTTGACAATGGAGAGCAGCCCCAGCTATTCGAAACGTCAGCCAGAAAAGTCCCCCGTTCCGGTGAGCAATTCATTCTCCTCAGGACAGACGGCAGTTGTCCCATTCTAATGTGACCTTACTGTGAAATCAAATATTCCCACCCCCACGGTCAATCGTTTCTCGTGGATTGATTGCGGCCATTCTATCTGTTTCACCGCATTCATTTTGTTAGTCGTCTTAACTCTGACTTACCTCTGGAGCACGAATGTCGCTAAAAGACAGAGAGTAAGAAAGATGAAATACAAATCTGTTTTGCCATAAACGCATTAACAGGCATGTTACCGATAAAACCATATTCGAAAAAGGAACAGTCTTTGGTACTAATGACGTAAGGGTGTAAATGAACTTAAGCACCGAGTGTTTGATAGGAACGAGTTACTGGCAGTGGATGAGGCAGAAGGATTACGTTTTAGCTTACCGAGGTGCTAACACATTACATTTTTTGGCAAGTTGTTTAGATTAAACGCTACTGATACAGAATGGCGATGGTTTGGCCTGATACGCAACATACCGTACGATGTCGCGCGCGGTTAGGCGATTAAGTCCAACCAATCCCATTCTAAAGCCAGTTAAATGTGATGGCAATTTTGCTCACATAGAACGGCTTGACTAAGCTTCAAGAATAGACGAAAATTGCAACGTGTTTTTGTGAAACCAGATGCTGGTGTAAAACGAACCAACCGACAGTGTTAGTGATTATTCCCTCCGTGAATTAGGAGTCGTGAAATTTGATGAGGTTAATGTGCACAGGGTACACTGTCAGAAAAAAACCCTTTAAGTGTTACTATCTATCCTCACTTTATTAAAGTTTTACTCCTCTGGTCAATTTTTGCACCTTCCCACAAGGGATCAGTACTACAGAAAGGGCTGATTCATTTCACGATGCTTTTAGAATTACTTCCTTTTATTGTGATCAAAGACGGTAATTAAAGGGGAAGCGAACTTTGCGACTTTAACACTACTCACTATTCGTGAACAGATGACATCGTGTAAAAGACTGCTTTACACAAGGCTGTACAAATAGGTGTCCCACATACAGACCGGACTAAGACACTCAAGAGGATTATTTTCACAGTGAAAGTAAAATTCTTGGCAAAAAGTATTTAAACGCTCTTGCGACAAATAAAAAACGCCAAGATATTACTGAACTCCTTACCAAGCTATAAAAGCTCTAACTTCGTCATTAATGCAATATATCGGATTTTAATTTTGAATATTTTCAACCCTCTTCGTGATTTTTAATCGGTGAAATATTCTGTCGAAAAATGCTCTTCCTAAATATCCCCAGATATTTGCCGTCGTAAACAATAACGCCATAGCCACAATAAAGCGGGAAGTCTTCTCCCGCATTTACGGATGTCGAAGTAATTATTTAGGGTAGGATAGGAAACGTATTTTTTCTACGCACTTTCTCTTATCCTTTATTGCTCTCTTGTCATTTTTCCTTTTTCTCTCAAAAAAGACCTGCCAATTTTAAAGTGAATCCACCGAATTTTTTTAGTCACTTTTCCCCTCCTCGTAAGAATTGTGTCTTCAATCACACTTCCGAGAAAGAACATGCAAATTACAACTACTTCTCGAAGTGATATGATTGGCTAGTTTGCCCGAATGTAGGAGATTGGGTAGAGCAACCGAAAATAGTATAAAGGGTGAAATGGCAGTACACTCACTAGAAAGTACAAAACAGCGCTCTTCCTTAAAAGAAACGGGAAAATTCCTAAACGTAAAATAGGTATCGCATAATTCTTTGCTAGCCGAAAATAAAGTGCGATTTCTTAGCCTTCTGCTGCCTATATGTGCGCAACTACCAATGTTGGGTTAGTGGTAACTTGACACCAATGAGGTTCTAGTATAACAAGGGAATCTACGGAACACGCATTGAAGATGCAGTAAGGGATAGCCATATCGTCTTCTTAATCATTGACTTTATATTTCAGCAAAACTAAAGGGTATCGTCCCGCGGTCCGGTGTTATGTCTTCTTCATTAAAGGCTGAATTAAATTTGGCATGTCCCGATCTGTCGCAGTGCTAGGCTTCATTGAGTCAGGTACAGTGATTAAAAGATTGCCAACAAACGATAGATATTTGAGACAGTTTGCTGTCGGTTAAAAACTCCAACTCCATCTTGAAGCATTCTGATGGGAGCTCCATGTCACTTATTACACGGGCTAAGAAGTGACCGAAACCGGCAAGAGAATGCATGGACTTAGTTTCCTCTCTGTGCACCAATCCAGAAGTTTCTTCACTGTGTCTGATGGTTTCTGTGGCAAATCAGTAGCCAGGTACTTGTTGGTGCTTTACACTTCATCGGTTTACCTCTGCGTCGAACAGATTTTTATCCTAAGAAATAAGACCTCGTAAACAGATTTGGGGAGAAGATTGGACCACTACTTTTACAAACTGACCGAATTAGTTCGCCATGAATAATTGAATATTGAAGGGGGTTTAGTTCAACTGCCAAACTCGGTTCGAAATGTTTAACTTTCATAGGCAGAATGTGTGGTGTTTCGAACGGGCGGTGTTTTGACGACCTCATTCTGAGCGGCAATACACGTAGTTTATGCTTTACGGATATTATGTCCAGGGGTTCAACTGATCTGTAGACTTGTAACGGCGAGGTCAAAACCGTTATTTCTAAGAACGAGGGCGTTGGGTTAGCCGAGACAGTGGGACCTATGACTACCATAACGCATTTGCCCCTGCAGTGATTCCGTAGGCTGACATGGCCTCAGTCTAGTCTGGCTATCAGGTCAACATATCTGGCCGAAAACGAGGTTGTACTAGAGTTAGGCAATCCGTTTTGGAGCCTGAAGCTGTTGCCCGCTCTAGACCGAGGACGGCAGACATGTTGGTGATTCAGAACAAATTTCCACCGGCAATGCATTGGGTTGTCTAAAATGTATTTACAGTTTTTAGAAATGCAAGCATGCCTGAGAGTTTGCTTTTGATGTGGCAAGTTTTACAACCTAATCTAAAAGAAGTTTGTGCCGCAAAGGTTCAGTATCACTGTTTTTTCCGAAAGATTTGATATTTCTAGATCTTTATGTTTGCATAATAAAATTTGTGAAAGACGCCAAGTTTCGACACCTACTTGTAGCTTTCTCATGACGGCGCGCTGTTCTTTTTATGCTCAATATTGACATAGATGAGTCAGTCCTCATCGTCGCTGGCAATTCGATAGAGAAATCATAGTCCGTACACAGGTATATATTTGCATCACGTACGTAGATCGGCAGAAATATCAGGATGCCGGTGCTTAATAGTTCTCGACAAAACATGCCGCAAGTGCTCCAAGCTTTAGAACTCTCTCCTTCGACTTTAACTGTCTGCGGATAACTTGCTACTGACTGTAAAAATTTTCATTAATTTTGCACTGGTTTGCGGACCATTGTCCCTTAAAATACATTGAAATAGTCATTACCGAGGTTGCTCTCATGTAAAACGCAAACAAGGCGCAAATGCCAGGATCAGCCTTGGCGACTTTAAAAATTTTGCCGAAGACGAAAATAATCGGGCGGCAAAAGTGGCCGTTTTGTCCAGACTGTCGCTTCATTATTTAGACCGAACCAGTAGGCGTACGTATGTTGCAGTTACAGTGCCCTTATGGAGAGAAGAAGGATTTTTAAAATATCTAATAATTGCCATATAGAAAACGAAGTTCAGTAAAACCGCAATAACATGGTGGATAACTCGATGCACCGCCTTGTAAGACGGAACCACGAGGAGGTAAATTGGAATTACCAATGACGCTCAGGGTATCCTATGAGGTGTACAATATCACGGAGTACCATCAATGGCAAATGCTTAAGATTAACTGACGCTACTAGCTTAGAAACATGACTTTTGGTCTAATCCGAAACTTACATAGGTCGCCCTATATGTCCTAAACTTTCAAAATGCATGCTTTCTTGTTGCTGTTCAAGTGCTGATATACTTTAAAAAATGTCGTGCAAATATTCACTTTTCTGAAATTTTTTGGAGTAACGTCTAGTAGCATACGGGAATAAGGCCTGATTAAAGATGTCCTAGGGGTTAGAGTTGGGGTTAGTGTTGAGGCAATTGTCAAAATAAAGAGGCCCAGAGTTGGAGTTAGTGCTAGGGTTAGAGTACCTTCATGCTTATCCACCTTTAGAATTCAGCTCAGGGTGGGCACTTATCCTCGTTGTTGCATTCATTTCCTTTAGAAATTTACTGCTAACTTGGAGTGAATAAGCTTGAACTTAGCTTTATAGCTTTACGCACATTGACCTAAGTTCGGGCAGATTTACTAAAAGTTAGCAATTAATTTTTGAGGAAATTAAATGTGACAATTTCTAAACTGGCTTATCTATCAGAAGGCGAAAGTCGAATGCTAAGAGACCCAATGATAAGCCGAACACCTCCCAGCTGTGCAATGCAGCGGCAAAATATCGCCGAAATACTTGCCCGGGTGTTTGGATAGTCCTATGCTCTTAGTATGGTATGTTGGAACCCAATTCAATCTCACCTGCAAATGAAATTTTATTTTAAATTATGAAATTCGTTCCCTCAGGTAGCGTTATTATTGCACGTAGTAGAAAAAATTGTAGATCACATCTTTATATTTAGTACTGCTGGCGACAGGCATGAAAACTGTTTGTTATCGCGATGTATTCTTTTGCGGCCGAAGTCCATCAGATTAGGAGTTAAAATGTAAGGCCACAGATGAATTTTCCTCGAAAATCCCCTTTCATGCCTTATAAAACGTGGAAATATTTGTCCAAAGAACTCTTTTTGGAGCAACTACATGAATCGAATAAAAACGCTAAGGTTTGATAGGTTTCAAAACTGTTCTTGCCTCAAAAAGCAATGTTTTGTTGAAGCCATAGACGCTTTAGCATTTTGTCCCCATCAGATGAGGTTCTGGATCAGAAGTTAATAGGCACAAATATCAGTATGTTAATATCGTCTTATCACGTCTTCGTAATCCGCAGGCTTCTGGATTAAATGGGTGTCCAGCAGAAACTATGAAACATATAAAAGCAGTTTGCCAGAAAACCGACCACTTCCTTGAATTTACCCATTCAACTCTACGGTTACAATCTACAATTTTAGCAAGGCGCTCATCGAACGCTCTACGGAACTCTCTCGCACCGTTGTAATTTGGAGCTTTTTCTCGAGCCCCGCCAGCTGCCCCACAGAGGAAACCAACCCGTAACTCAGTGATTAGGAGCGTTAGATTTTTAACTGACAGGTCGCGAGATCGAGCCCTACGTGTTCCACACTTCCGGTTTAATCATAACTGGCTGAGGACGGCAAATAAACCAGAAAAGGCCACTTTAGTTCCTCCTGTCCTTGTCGGGAATGCCGTCCTGTGTATAAACTGCGATCTCCGTGAACCACCCACCTACAGTAGGTGGACTAACTCAGGAAATGTCAACCGAAATTCTGAACTACGTTTTCGTTTCGAAAAGATTAATTAAGTAGGGTTGTAAATCTTATCATCATGCAGCATAATTTTATAATAGTCCAATTACCCCAGGATGCCGGCTTTCGAAAGAACTTCATTTCCACTGCAGGAAAACTAAACTCTGTAAAAAATGACTACTTAGGTAACATGCATTTATCTCATTGATTGTGGATGCCCTTAAAGATTTAATCATAATTCATGGAAACCAGGCAAACAAATATTTATTCATTTGCTCATTCGGTAGAAAATTACGTCTTCCAATCTTATACTCGATGGAAGGGTATAATTCGGTTTTCAAACCTTTTTCCATTCGCGGATAATTTCAAACTCGAAATGCAGTTACACTTGAATTCAGGGTTTCCATACTACAAGCCGTATATTTTCCGTGTACGGAAAAACACACATTTCTCTACGGAGCCCATATGAGGTTCATAAAATTTAACAGTGGATGTGAGCCACATTTTTAACTTTACAAGCCACGTTGGTAAATGCAGAGACATGACGGTTTTTGAAGGGCCATTGCACTGTATTAAAAAATCTCACAATTCGAAACTTTTTAAAACCAAATCATACCCTTCCTTCGAGTGCAAAATTAGAAGAAGACGTAATTTTCAATCGAATGAGCGAAAAAATGAATAATTGGGTGTATGGTTTCCACGAAATATGATTGAAGCTTTAAGGGCATCGTAAGTCGATGAGGAAAATGCATGCAATGTAGGTAGTCATTTTTTATAGAATGTAGTTTATGGCTGCAGCTGGAAAAAGGTTCGTTTGAAAGACAACATTTTGTGGTAATTGAATCTTAATGGATATATGTTATGCGCTGATTAGTTATACAGAAATACCTTATTAATCTTTTCGAAACGAAAACGCATTTCAGAATTTCGGTTTTTTGATCGCAATTAGAAACTTTTTAAAACCGCATTATACCCTTCCTTCGAGTGGAAAATTAAAAGAAGACATACGTTTCGGTTTTTTGAGTTGGCACACCTACTGCGCATGATTAACTAAGCACTGCTTCCGCTTCTGAATATATAACGATTGTGCCTTGTACAAACAAATAACGAACAGCGTAGTATTTTGGAAAACAGTTAAAGTTATCAAAAGTATCATTTAAGTCCCTAAATTGGGATAAAACCTTCCGGCTATAGTGCATATGGAACCGAGGATCACATCACAGGTATGAGGGTTGAAGAAGAGGACTGAGAATGAATACATCGAAATGTTGCATAATGAAGTTCAGTAACTCCTAACGGAAAGTAGAATGCACTTTAAAGTGCATGCACACGAAACAGGAATTTGATTTGCTCTTGAATTCAGTTCGCTAGGTCCACTGTTGAGCTATAAATACCGTCTCTGGCATCGCGCCAAACTGAATAGGAACGTCAGTGCAGGCCCCTCTATGTGCTTCCCGTTAGCTGCGCTGTTCATCCAGTTGCCGTCCGCGGGCAAGTAGTGCTTCACAGAAAGGCTATTTTTGGATTGACGAACCTTTTGCTACAGCTGTCGACCAGCCCACCCATACGGAAGGAATGTAACTGCGGAGACTGCAAACGGTAGAATACTGTGCTCGACCAAAAGTGCGTCCGCATACAGTGATTGACCGATCTCATGAAATGCGTTTTCGATTAGGAAGGATTGCTTGGTCGCGATTGTAATACTGATTATCATAAGGCATACTCTTATAACATTTCAGACTATGCAGGATGTCGGCTTTTAAATGCACCTCACTCCAATCTCATGTAGAAAGCGTACTCGGTAAAAAACGACTACTTAAGTAGCATGCATTTTTCCCATTGATTTTCGATGGTCTTGCAAATTCAAACATATTTTATAGAAACCATGAACAAAAAATGCTTTCTTTTAGTCAATCAATAGGGAATCACGTCTTCTTTATAGTTTATGCTTAAGGAAGGAGTATAATTAGGTTTTAAAAAACTTTCTTATTTGCCGAATAATTTGGAGCCTGATCATTGATTGCATTAGCGCTTAATGATTCTAGTCTACAAGGCGCACGCGTTCCGCGTAAAGAAAATCACATATTTTTCTATGCCATTAAAGAGATATCATACAGAGCCCATGAAATTTTGCAATGTATGCAGACCATGTTTTACATTTCATGAGGAGCAGTGATAAACGGCCAGGTACGATGCTATATGAATGGACACTGCGCGGTCTTAAAAAGTCTCATACTTGGAAACTTTTTTAAAACTTATTATACTCCTTCCTTAAGTATAAAATATAAAGAAGACGTGATTCTCTATTGATTGACTAATAAAAAGCATATTTTTGTTCATGGTTTCTATAAAATATGTTTGAATTTGCAAGACTATCGAAAATCAATGGGAAAAATCCATGCCACCTAAGTAGTCATTTTTTACCGAGTACGCTTTCTACAGGAGATTGGAGAGGAGTACATTTAAAAGCCGACGTCCTGCCGAGTCCGAAATGTTATAAGAGTATGCCTTAAGATAATCAGTATTACAATCGCGACCAAGCAATCCTTCCTAATCGAAAACGCATTTCAGAATTTCAGCCAATATTTCATGAGATCGGTCACTCACTGTATATGTGAGTCCAGCGTGATTAGTGTGACTTTCGACATCGGTTGGATGAGAGTGGCTAAAAACGACCCCTCTGACTGGCTCAATGCGACCGCGCAGACGGATGCTAAAATTAGTGCCTCTGCTGCCTGTATGTCCTCTGTAATTGTAAGCAAATGTCCTTGTAATGATGTCAGTCGTAGGCATGTAGATGATTGAAACGTCAGAGTTGCAAATGCGATCTCTCTCTCTCTCCCGATAAAACAACTAAAGGAAGGGACACAAAGTGGCTGGAGGGTGCCGCTTTGCGACGTAGACTTCTCTAGCATATAAAAGAAATACCGAAATAAATTCTCGTGAATAAAAATATATCCAGAGAAACGTTTTGAGGGCGGATTTTAAACCCCATCCATACGCAGCGATATGTTGACTACTGAACCTCTAACTGGCAGTATGCTTCTCTGTTTCGTTCCAAATGAACATAGAAAGAAACTTTATCGATCGTTTTAAATGAAATCGAAAATAACTTTGTAATGCTTACACTTCTCATGCAGCGTCACTCTTCATTAGGAATGAATTATCTTGGCTCAGTCAACACTCTCACATATGAACGTGCGTAATGTCGTATATCACAGAACGTTTGCAGATGTCAGTCAATATTTCATGAATATTGTATGAATGTAGTCTACCAACAAGGCTTTTAGTGACATCTTAGCAATGCGGTTTGGGTTTTCACAGTTACAAAATGTGCCTGCTGTCTGTAATTTTTTCTCTCTCGAAGATTGAGGATATTTAGGATATACAGATTTAAATTTATCATTTTCAGAACTGATGCAGACAACCAGATGGACAGATTCGACGGACGCGAAGCAAATTTTGTCGTCAGAACAGGGAATATATGCCTAAGTTACACGTTTAAATTTGTCTAAGCTCCTAAAACGACTAGCTGCTACTCATAGCGTACTCCACTTGGAAGCCTTTAAGCCCCTCTCACATTGGCCGCTCTACCTCCACATCGGCTTATTCACCGGACCACAAGTTTGGGTTTAGATATTCCTTTCATTCATAGCATACGCAACGTTTGGTAAAAATGGCAGACAAATATGACTGTCAGACGGCATCACGCCTAAGACGACACAATGAGCTCCCCAGTTAGGCATGCTCGTCTTTACTCACATTGACATGCAAACGATTGACAGACGCCAGTGGCAGGAATTTCGACCATTCTATATGATTTTCCAGGGCGTCAGGAATGGCAGATTTTGCCTTCCAACTCTGAGTCAAGTCTGCTGAAGCGGTCTCGGGTCTGCCCATGATGTGAGCACCCATTTGAGGTGTCGCATCGGTGATTTTCTAAGCAGCTAAAATATTCAATCGAAGTTTCCTGTCTCGGGGGTGAACCTGCCGTGCCGATGGATATTCAAAGTAGATATCATCCCATTTCGGTCAACATGACTGCGGCTTTTGCAACTTAATAATGTATTTTTCCTCATCTTCCCGATATGTATGAGCCCAGGACGCTTTTTACACAAAGAGCATCGCGTACGTAAAGTAGTACACCTCCTTTCGTAAATGAAAGATTTGTGGTGTTTCGAACGACAAAATTACCCTCTATAATAAGGGGGCGTCCAGCTTATTCTCGACACTTGCAAACTGTGGTTACTCTCTCCGAATATGTGCGGCCACCGACTCAAGATTGTCCGAAAAGCCGGCTGTGGACTTGGCTTTCATCCAAAATCCGATGGGATGAGTCAGCCATCAAGCGGGCAGCATGAAATTGGCTACTGAATAAAACCAGTGGCAACAAAGAAGGCAAAATTAGATGCCTGACCCTGAGAGTGTGGGGAAAAAAATTGGGAACTTTACCGGTTTACCTAAAGTTACACTTCAGTGCACATAAATACAAAACTTTATATGCATTTTCTGTGAAACTACTACGAAATTAACGCGTATTTTTCTTTAAAGAGTTATCAGCGTCTGTGCTTAGTAATGGGTTGCAGATTAAGGACGGGTGAACGAAATCGTTTTTGGGTAGGACTGACTTATGTGGTCCGATAGACAGGACATAAAAGTGGGAACGCCCCACTCAATAAACTTGGACGGAAGGAGCAAAATATCCCCGTGTCCTAGCCTCAACAATAATCCTGATTTAAAACTAAACCGTTGCCCTAATCTCGACCCTAACTCGACCCTAAACCTTAACACTGCAGTTAGCACTAGTTCCTACCTTAACCGCAAAATTACTTCTGACATACCTTACCATAACTTTAAATCTAGCCTCAAACATAATCCTCAACCTAATCCTAACTTTAACCTTACGACTAAAAATAATTTCACCGGACGTTCGCCCAAAGCCACCCGTACTGCAGGCAGTCCCTGTTCTCATGTCCTGTTTAGGTGACCATAAAAATCAATTTTACCCCTCTTTGTCTTGCTAATTTCATAGACAACCTTGTTGTCACAAAATGGATTGCTTTAACCAGGGTCATACATATCGTGCTAAAACACTTTTACTTATTATATGTTTTCAGATTTCAAACTCACATCCATGGGGCCTAGTATCCAGGGCCACCTAATTATGTTTACAATATACGCTAAATAATTCAATTATAATTACGTTATATGTAGGCTTAACTCGACAGTCTCTTTTTACTGCATATCACTTTGTCTAAAAGCTTACGCACTTTTGGAAAGGTGTTTGAAGTTATGAAATTTCTAACATTATATCACATGTCATTTTTGAAAACAGTAGGCATTGCAAAATTAGCATACAAAACTGAATTCGCGTGATTAATTTCGGGTTTGGGCACCCATTACAACGGCATCGCTCGCTTTCCTTTTTATGTCCTGCGTTAGGGATTATCGCAGTATTAGCAAAAATGTCGATAATCCACGGAAACTGTGACACCATCTAAGTGGTCATCAGACAGGAAAGACCGCAGGTAGTTCCACTAATGACGCAACGATTACTCACGCTTTGCGTTTTGACGACAGCCAAAGAAAGGACGTTTTCCGTCGAAATGCGCCTGCTAACTAACTGTGTTTCCATCTACCTATATTCTATTCCAGCTCCTCTATTCCGCGCCAACCCAGGCGTCACCTTCGTCGCATATTCGTCATTGCTGACGTTCCTGTTGAATCCTTTTCATGGGGAGCTCGAGGTGCGATGATTTCAAATGTCCACAGTCAATCCGTAAATTTCCCCAAATGTTGGCTTTCGTCCTTGTAACCTAAGAACTGCTTGGAAGCCAACAGCCACTTTCTCACCCCTTGAAGTTGGAGTTGCCCATGAACCAGGAGCAACCATCGGGCGCCTAGACATGAGACCTTCAGACCCACTGCTACGGCAGAAAACGTCTGGAGTTGCTTACCGGATTCAGCAAGGTTTTGGGCGTTACAA
>CACRXP010000319.1:351265-407880 GCA_902702965.1 Spirometra erinaceieuropaei | reverse complement strand
AGAGCATTGGGGAGACGCGTTTTAAAAATAATATCTTTTTAAGTAAGGCAAGAAAAATAGCGCAAACTCTTCTATATTGTTTATCCCATCTTAATCCAGGAACTACTCGAAGTTCCTCGAATTATTCCACGAGTGTACTACGCAACCCACACGGCCATAAGAAAAGGCAAAGTTCTTAATCGCCGTTTGGTTACAGAGCCGACAAAAACGTCTCGTTTTTCCAAAAGTACACCAGACCGCATGTGCCAAACAGAGGGCGTGGACGCTGGGACATGGGTCATTGACGTAGCAAGCGCGCGTTGATAGTTCGTTTGGCGAACTATCGTTCAGCTGCAGTCTAAGCGGTGTCCGGTTATTAGTCTTGGTGACGTGGCTTTCCTTCCGGCGTCTCCAGTGCGTGATTTCGGGTTTTGTACCCAACGCGTAACCAAAGCATCATGCGTGCCCTAATCTGGCGATAGTAGCAGGTTCGAATGCAACTTACAAGGCGCAATTATGTTTTTGTTTTTAGTCGTAAACGGACAATTCAACAGTTGAAGTCCTTTTGAGATTGTTTCATTTCCATTAATGAAAACCAAACATCATCAAAGGACGACAAACTAATTCAATTGACATTTATTTCGGACCTATAAGTATCTTCATTTGTCACTCACACCGCATACCAAGGCCTCCAGTTGAAAGTACATGGACTAATTATAGGTGTGGTCCGATATGAACATCTAATCAGTACACCAGCAACACCGCGGATAAGAATTCCCACCGAAGCCCACATCAGTCATTCTATAAGTGAGGTTTACTGAACACATAGGAACAGTATCACATTTGTGATTCTAGACTATCGTGGTAGAGAATCACGAATGGGCAGACTGCTCCGCAGAGATTTTGAGTAGATTAAATGATGACCGACAGGGCAACGGGCTCGCGGCAGTCCGAGTTTCGGGTGCTCCACACTTCGGGCGTGGGTATGACTGGCTGACAACGGCTAACAAGTCAGAAATGGCCATTCCAGTCTCCCTTGTCTTCCTCAGTAATGCCATTCTGCCTATATCATGAGTCGATATGCGGCTGCTGGTTCGGCTGGAGAGAGAGAGCCCGTAAGGCATAACGGAACGAGTGAGTTCCGTAAGAACGATCGATGAGTACAATCCTACCATTAAATGATGATGACTGTCCAATGAAAGAATGAGTAATCCTGAGATGCCACTGTGCTGGTCTCTCCTGTCTCCCAGTCACCTGTCTTCGTCAGCATTGTCCGCCTGGTGGTTGAATGGCCTGCTCAGTTTTCGTGGCATATAACCAGCTGCTGAGCGTATTTCCCTTTGAAGGTCAAGCATGGCGATTAGCAGATATTCCTCAAAGCGAGATTTTTGTCTGCTTACTCACCCTAGTCAATAGTATGGGTTGTTGTGTACACTTAAGCCTTCAGTTAGGGGAGATTAATGAGATTATGTACACTAAGACGATTGATACGACAGCAAGTATGAAGCTGAGTTTCTCCGTTATCTAGTACATTTAAGAAGCATGGAAAAGGTTCGTTGGAATTGTGAACAATCGTTTTCCGAACATGAGACTCACGCCCAATACTTCATACTGTTGTGGGTTCATCTGAATTATTTTAATTTACATATTTTATCTATACACTGCTCCTGGTGTTAAGTTGCGATTAAAGCACTCAGAGGCGCACGCCTTTTTCCCAAAATAACCTGAAGTGAACACGTCCTTTCTCTGCCAGATAACATGTTGAGACTAAAATAACGGCTCTATGTCTTAGAGCAAATAAATTTCACACCTCTTAGCTCAGAAAGACCCAGAAGAAGGACCCGTAAATCCTCACGAGTGTCATAATGTGGACGCGGACGTACTTTTGGAGCTTACCAAATGATCCACACCGACATCGAAGGAATCCGTGTGTTGCTCAGTCATTAAGTGCTGGGGAGACAGCTTCAGCTTTAATTCCCTCCTCAGTCAACTCAAGTCGCTTGACCGACATATTCTGATTCACAATATTTAGTGAAAATATGGAACGTGTTCCGGAGCAACCGCTGTTCCTTGACTCCGACATAAATTTGCTGGCTGAATGATTGACCGAAAGGCCTGACAGAAATTACATGTCGGGGGCCGTCGGTGCAGAAAGAAGAAAATTATCCAACATTATATAAGCTCACGGAGGCCGGAACGCACTAAATGGGGTAATATTTGTATTACACTTTTTCATAAAAAACGGAACAAATTTTTCAATAACGCAAGTCATGCTAGTTAGACTTGCGGTTTCTCGCCTTCGTGAACTTCAACAACACCCGATTTCAATGACTGAAATTTGTAAATCGGAATTAGAGTGTTTATGTTATGATAATGGGTTTACGCATGCTGCCGGAAGTATGCGTCTGACGTCAGAGTTACCAGTTTAAACCTTCAGAGATAACGGATGATCACATAGGCGAAAAAGTACCCCTTAAAGGGTTGTGCCGAAAGTACCACCTTAAGTTTATCCATTAAAGTAGTGCAGTGGCTAGGTATAATTAAAAGCGTCTCACAGCATGAAAGCTTCTGGTTAGATAAACTTCGCTAAGGCTCCTTATTGCTTAGGGCTACTAACAGCACGTTTATTGAAGTGGTTCGCGATGTGCATTATCCAACTTATGTTTGCTAATTAGGCGATGCCATCACTCGTTTGCACTATGGTCCAGGCCTTGTTTGCATTTGTTCGAAATGCTTCACACCTGAGAAAGACCGCTTTCGACACAAGAACTAAAGCGTATAGCATGTGTGCTATCCATGTACTCACTTCGAAAAGAAAAACTTTCGTAATGATTAACGTGCGGCATAGTCCAAAAGTATTTTAATCACGTCGGAATGTCAGCTTTTGTATGAGGCTCTTTTAAGCCGCCTGCACCAACTAACATCCCTATAAATGACTACAAAAAATCAGGATTTTGTCCAGTAGATTTTCAGTGCTTCTTCACAGTTGGAAATATCTCATCGAAAACATGCATGATGTTTTATTCAGAAGGTTGGAAATCACGTCCTATTTGAATTTTTCTGCCTAATAAAGCATATTGAGACATCAAGAGTTTACAATTATGGAATTTTTAAAATTTCCGAGTGTGTAATCTTGCAGCATCACATCTAGACGTTAATTAAAGCTGCTTTTAAAGCTGACAATGCGATCCGTCTGTATTACAAAGATTTTATGAGCAAAGTATGATGTTTTTTTCATACACAAAAAGCACACAACTTTTAGTTTAAGAATTCTGAGTGCATGTATAGTGGCACGTCGGGTTCAAGATTATTCGGAAATTGCAAGACTTGGTAATAACTGAACCATACTCTTTTTTTAAGTATTATTTTTAAAGATGGCTAATTTTCTGCTGTAGCCGTTTAGGAAAAATGTCTTTATGCACTTGTTCTACAGAATGCCTCCAAATTTGTAGAGGCATCAAAAATCAATGCGAAACATTGATACTATTTAGTCGGTCGTTTTTGGTGGTGTGTAGTGTAGGCAGGCGGCTAGAAGGAGTCTCATGAGAAAACGACATCCTCCCGTGATTGAGATGTCTCAGGATTGGCTGTATGATAATCAACATTTCAACCCTACTTAAGTAATCCTTTAGACTTTAATGCACATTTTGTATTTTCAACTTATATTTCATGAGTTAGCGCATCTGCTGTAACGCCTTCACACCAACAAATGTAACAGACCACTTGGGCCTACTGTCACTTTCACGCATGGCTTGGACCTTCCAACATTTGACGGCCTATGTCCGTGACATTTGCTGCCTAAGAGAATGGCTAAGCGTTCTGTACATAAGTGTCCTCCTTCCACGTTCTCACAGGCT
This sequence comes from Spirometra erinaceieuropaei, assembly GCA_902702965.1. Taxonomy (NCBI): domain Eukaryota; kingdom Metazoa; phylum Platyhelminthes; class Cestoda; order Diphyllobothriidea; family Diphyllobothriidae; genus Spirometra; species Spirometra erinaceieuropaei. The sequence continues at coordinate 404,044 of CACRXP010000319.1, read as the reverse complement.
CTGTCGCCAGCAAGATGAGTTAGCCGAGAGTGTGATGATCATTAAATACCCGTTACTTAGAGTAATTTATTGCTGACAACTGCAGCAAATTTTCACGAATTTTTCTCCTAATTTTAGTCCTTGTTCCGAAAACGTGTTAACAATAATATAAATATAGTTGCCGTTCCTATGTCGCATACAGAATTGAATGTCCTCAGTCTGACTCAACCTGCCGACTTAAAAACAATTTTTAGGAGAATTCATTGAATCAATTGCCTATGCGAATTTCCGTAATTCAATTGTTCATTTTTATCGCTGTTTGTAAATTGACCTTGACCAAAAGGGTGAAGCGTTTTGCAAACGGCTTTATCAAATCAAGTAACGGTGTCGGAAAGCATTCATATTACCGCACAAAAATCTATGCGAAGATGAGAATCGCTCGTATGCATTGCGTGTACTAAATGTTGGTTGCGCAATTCCCCCTACAAACCTCAATCTTCGATTAAATTGTGACGATCGCTTCCATGAATTATACCCACTGAGGAGTACGCTGACAAAACTTTAAGGTTTGTGAGCCTACAGCTGTTGTCTCCGGATCAACTGGCATCTCACCAACTAAGCGTACGCAAAAGATGGCGCTAAAGGCATCTCGTCATTTCCTCCAGATACTTAACATGATTACGTCTACAGCGGGTTCTAAGGGTTTACTTCTCGGTTGAATGCGGTTGTTAAAAAACTGCAGCTCCGAAATTTGGCATAAATTTTTGAGGTTTAAATTTTCAGACTTGTAGCCACGATAGGTGGCTTAAACTAAATTAACTTCAGGTTTTTGGGTGCCACGGCGCAGATAAGGGGTAGCAACTTTCTACTTTGGTTTAAGGCCAAAAGTGTCAAATATGTCTTGCGGGGTATTGAATATGCACATTTACAATGTCTTCAGGGTTCCCTTTGCGCCATCTTACATTAGCTTCCCTGTTTAAGGACTACCAAAGTCAATCAGTTTTTTATCAGAATATGCATTACATTTCCAGCAACGTTCTTCCCAGATTTTACTGGATGTGCCCATAGATCGCAGCCTCATACCATATAAATGGAATAGTTTTTGAAAATCCACATATAATTTTGTTTGTTACACTTGATATCATCTTGACTATCCTCAGCAAAAACAATGATGTCTATCTGCTATCATGAAGGAGAGGACAGGCTCCCAGGGCCTGCCATAACACCTTTTTGACTCAGTATGCAGCTCCTCTTGAAGAGCTTCTCTTGAATTCTAGAATAACAGTGAAATGTAGCTGATTTTGAAAGGAGCATCCGACACATTTTGTAAAACGTGTGTTTTTTGGGGCAAACCCAGACGACTGTTTTGACATAATTTTGTTTATGAGTACTTAGAATCACTAAGACAAAACAGGCTGAATAAAAAGATAATATATCGAGAAAATTTTAGCTGGTAATTTTAAATGGTAAAGTGTTACAGATTTAAAACATGATTGGCGTACGTGAATTCCGTGGCCCATTTCAATCCACTTTTTCGACTTATCAATAACATTTATGCAAGTCATGATATAGATGGCATTTTCAGCAACATACTTTGAATATAAGTAGTTAAAAGATTCCCGAGAGGCTCAGTCGGGCGTTGGGCTTATTGAGATACTACTGAAAAGGCCACACGCCGTTAATGCAGCAATCAGTATCAATAAAACTTTTTGAATATGGTTAATCAGGAGGTTTTAAGAGAACGCTTCCTCAAAATAGTTGACCACGTTAAAAAGACCAATAAATCTCTGTATGCCCTGTGCAATTTTCGAGGACATTAGTACGCGAACTTGGACTAAATCTCTCAGAACAGACCTTTTCAGGCACGGTCCAAAATTGGATATAAATATTTGAGCTGAAGTATATCAGCTACTGCGGAATAGTCGCATAATATTTACTAACCGCCAACAGGCAACCAGTGGTATATAATGGTATCGAGAACCTTGTCCAAAAGTTCAACAGTGCGCACCCCTCGCTAAAGTTCACTGCTGAGTCTGAGGCAGATAACGAAATTGCGTTTCTCGATGTCCTTCTACACAGGCAGGAGGATGGGTCTATCCAGCGCAGGGTGTTCCGAAAGAAAGCCTGGACGGGACAGTACATTAATTTCCACAGTTTTGTTCCCCTCAACATCAAACGAAATCTAGTCCAGGGATTGGCAGCTAGAGTGAGGCGCATCTGCTCACCTGAAGCTATTGAAACAGAGTTCCAACATCTGCAGAACACACTTCGCGAGAACGGATGTCCAGATAGATTTATCCTCCGAAATATTGGGGAACGCATTGCAAAGCCCACTGTTGCGACTGCAGAAAAGAAAGATGTATTCATAAGACTGCCTTTTGCAGGGGACGCAGCGAGCGAAAGAGTCAGACAGCGCTTAACTACAGCTGTCACGAGAGCATTCCCCGCGGCGAATTTACGCGTGTTTCACAAACTCTCCCCTCCTACGTTTGGGAGGTAAAGACAGACTACCATTGGAGGTCACATCAATGTGCATCTACTCATTCACTTGCTCCTGTGGAGCAGGATACATCGGCCGTACAACGAGACGCCTGGTAAAGAGGGTGCGTGAACATATGCCCGACTGGCTAGGCAGAGGTGAGACCCGATCGGTTTTGAGTTCTATTCTCGCACATTTAATCGATACGGATCACCGAGTCGATGCCAAGGAAGCATTTCAGGTTGTCTATCAGACACCAATAGGCTTCTCTAAAGGCCTACGCCAACGGATACTACCGACGGCCGAGGCAGTGGCAATACGGCTAACGAATCCGATGCTGTGCTGTCAGAAAACCCTGACACGAGCGCTCTCTCTGCCGTGGCCAACGCCAACCTCACGTGATGCCGACATGCCGCCTCAAATCCCTGATTACAGTGATGGGTACTCCGTGTACTCAATCCGAGGGCATCACTCAAAAACTCGCTTACCCCCCTTCCCCAGCCCTAAGGACCAAAACCCGCCGACCTCGTCATGCGGGCGGCGTGGGAAAGATGAGTGTTACTGACATAATTGACCTTGAGACACCTCTAAGCGCTGTTAATTTTGTACACTTTCACTCCTTCATGTAATTGTATTGGCCTGACGAAGAATTACTGAAAACACGTGTTAGCCAACTTGACTTTTCAAGTGTAACATGGGAACATTTGCAGAATTGTATAATCATTTTACCGTTTCGGAAGGTGCCTGAAAAGGTCTGTTGTGAGAGATTTATTTCACGTTCAAGCACTGCTTTTCTCAGAAATTAAACAAGGCAAGTTGAAACTGGAGTTCGTGTACCAGAAAATACACGGGGAAAATTGGGAGGCGCACTGATGAGCTGAACCTCTCGCAGTTGTGTCAGACAATGGCACAAGATTGGCGAAACACGCCTGACTGGGCTTTTAACTAATACTTGTGTAGTTAGTACGGTAAAATGATTGCACAAATCTCTGCATCGCAGTTCGAATTGCTTTTTCCCTTCTCATCCCTAATAAGAAAAGTGAGTATTTGCGAACTACATCCCTAGCTCGAAATTTCCTTCAGATGACGCCAAGGCACCAGGCAGGATCTCACCTTTGAGAACGGCTACAGACCACTAAACTCGCTCTCTAGGATCAACTGTGAAATATTTTTACGATTGTGATAAGGAAAGCGGGAGTAGAAGCAATTAATGTCTCTCGAATTCCAGGTGGATCTCCAAAAGGTGAATAGCACTGGTCGGGCGGTGTGCTTGGCCACGGTCCCGGTGAGGCTTTACCAGGACGCACTGCAATTAACTGAAAAACGGCAAAGCAGACGACGGTATCTAGTTGAGGCTGTGCACTTGGTGAATGCTGCGGACACAAACAAAGCGATTCGTGTGCCTTCACAGAACACCGATACCAGGGCCAAATATCGTTTACTGTTATGAAATGTTGTATTATAGGTTAGACTGCAGCATGAATCTGGCGACTTCCCGTGGCTGTTCACACAAACATCTTAACTTTTCAAATAAGCATTGGAGATAAAATTGATAAATTGATAAACTTGATAAACACAACAGCATCAATCGGTGCGTACGGTGACTTATTGATTGGATTCTATGCCATTTAAATAGGGTTTCTTGTCAAACCTGTTGAAAAAATTCCCTATTTGGAAAGTGCATTGCCTTCTTGCATGCAGGGAGAATGAACATACTTTTAAACGCAACACACACCGTTTCCACGCCACCCGCACTGCTGGGTTAGCATGTTGTGAAAATAAGGACAATTGGATCGGGCGGTGTAGCAGACTGTGAGTAATGCTTTTGGGCCGAGTACGCAGTGGCATATCACTGTCATTGGGCGTTAAGGAGGAAGAGCGATCACCACTAGGAAAACTGTTGGCCAATGAAGACGGAGCCGCCTCGCCAACGTCCTTTGAAGTCACAGAGTTGGGTTCGTAAGATGTACAGTGAAAGAAGAATTCACACTTGTTACATCCCCGCGACTTCTCTAATTTTCGCCTTTATATGTTGATACCTAAAACACATTTCTAGTGTCTGCTGTGGGGCTATCCTCGTTTGCGTTTCGATGTAAACCTAGGATTTGAAACAGTCCTATCTAGCAAAACGTTGGGGAGATGCGCCTCTTAAATATACTCAGTAGGCTTATATCTGGGTCGCATTTTCTTGGTGTGAGACGCCTCGAAATGTTCACTATTAAAAGGTAAGCATTCTGCCCCACTTGGTTCACCTGGTGAAATCTTAGATTTTGGCGGGAGAAATAAATGAACAGTTTTCGTGATCTTAAAGACGGAGTATTGGTAGGGGGCGCTCATCGATCGTTCTTACGGAACTTACTCGTTCCGTTATGCCTTATGGACTCTTTCTCGAGACCAACCAGCAGCCGCACAGAGGCGCACGATATATAGGCAAAATGACGTTGCCGACAAAGACAAGGGAGACTGGGGCTCGTGGCTCAGTGGTTAGAGGCGTGGACTTCTAACAAACAGGTCGCGAGTTCGAGCCTCGTGTGTGCCACACTTCGGGGTTGGTTATGACTGGCTGACGACGGCTAATGAGTCAGAAATGGCCATTCTAGTCTCCCTTGTCATTGTCGGTAACATCACAGAGTATTTGGCCTACAACTGTTGGTGACCAACGAAATCATATCGACATCCAATACCATTTGTAATTGGTTGATTCATTGTTCGAATTGTTGAATTTTGTCGCTTGAATTTCTAATTTACATGTAAGCAGAAACCACACTAAAAACTTTACTGTCCATTCGACGGTGTATATTTTGACAGTTCTTTATAATATATTTAAAATGTGCAAGACAATATTAGTACTTTTGAATAAAGGATTGTCTAAAGGTGTTACTGCTGCACTTCAAAGCAAAAAGTGCATGAGTGGAAAAATACAACATTTTAAAATCACAGACACTTCCGGTTTTCGAAAATATGACCTGAATGTTTGCTACATACACGCAGATAAACCGAAAAAAATTTGAAAGTATGGCGAGTATTGTTTGGTGGGATGTTGTAGGTTAACCAGATTCCGTCTGAAGAGCAAGCACAGAGGAGCTAAGTTCGAAAGTGTCTATCCCAGGAAATGTTTATTTAAATTCCAAAATGCGTTTTTGTCTTGAAAAGATTACTTACGTAGGGCTGCGGTAGAGGGACGCACTCACTGATCGTTTCTGCGGAACTCTGTAGTCTTTTTGTGCCTTACGGGCTCTTTCACAGCGGCGCATGATATAGGCAGAATGGCACTACCGACAAAGACAAGGGAGACCGGAATGGCCATTTCTGGTTTATTAGTCGTCGTCAGTCATCCATACCCAACCCCGAATTGTGGAACAACTAAGGCTCGATCCCGCAACCTGTTAGTTAGAAGTCCAACGTCTCTAACCATGGAGCCATGGGCTCGTGTCCAGTCGGTTGCGATCGGGGCCGACAGGACACGGACCCGTGGCTCTACTTAGAGGCGTTGCACTTCTAACTAACAGGTTGCAGGATCAAGTCTCAGCTGTTCCACACTTCGGGGTTGGGTATGACTGGCTGATGACGGCTAATAAGCCAGAAGTAGTCGTTCCGGTCTCCCTTGTCTTTGTCGGTAATACCATTTTGCTTATGTAGGGCTGTCATACTAACTGTCTTGCAACAATATTCCAAAATGTTTCAGTCTCATTCCGATGGTAAATAGGGAATGTGATTCTGCGCGGTCGCCATAAAACAAAATTACCAAAAATGGCTATTTAAATAGTGCACATATTTCATTGACTTGTTTGCAACCTTCATAAGTTAAACTATGCTTTATAGGGAACAGGTCATATGTACTATGGTTTATGGATATTTGATAGTAGATGATATCTGCTTAAATTTTTATGCTATAAGGAAAGATATTTTTGGTTTTACGGAAAATTTTGAATTACTTAATATATTTAAATTGACTTGATGTTAGACTTGTAATCAGGGTTTAGAAATTATAAGCCATACAGTATCCGTTTTAGGAAAATCGGGCATTTTTATGTGCCATAAAGTTATCATATAAAGCCCATAAAATGTTGTCCTGGATTTGGCGATACGCCGTACTTAGTAGGCTGCGTCAAAAAACGGACATATAAGACGCTCCACAGATGAACATATCACAGTCATAAAAAGTTCCATAATTAGGGCCCCCATTTAAACCCAAATATAACACTTCTTCGAGCCCAATATTTAAAGAAAACACCATCACCTACCAAGTAAACACAAAACAAGTCGTTCGCTTTCCACAAAACATATTTGGATTTAGATGAACAACAAAAACCAATGTGAAAATTCACATCGCTTTGGATGACAATTTATACATTGTTATATTTGCAGGCGGCCAGAATTCTTGCATGAAAATACTGCTATCCTGGTAAGGTTGAAATATATTGATACTTTGCTGCCCGGCATTAAATATCACAATAAGTGTTCAGTAACCCCTTCTAAGTAAAAGCGCAGCCTACTATTTCACATGGGATGTCATCTATCATATATGTAGGACAGCTATAAATAGGAAACCGTTAGAATATAGGAAAACTGTACGTCTCTGATCAGATTATTAAACTTCTGCTTGATACAAATTGCTTACACCTGCATTTTACAAAGAAGCTAGTCAAACGCTCAAAATATGTAACGTTTAAGGAGCATAAAAGGTGTTATCTCAGCTTCTATCATCACTTGGCACGAGTCAGACCCTATGTTTTGCGTTTAGAATTCAGGTCACGAAACTAAAATTATGTTTTTCGTCAAAAATATCCTCCAAATGAGCAAACATATACTCAGACTAAGGCACAGTCTGCCACCGCGTTAATCTGCTACGAAATTTGTAAGTTGGCAGGCCGTCGTCTAATGATGTTTCATATTTGTAAATATCTATTTTAATGGAGAGATTGTAAAATGTGTAGAATTTGACGGATTTCTGACAAAAATACGAGCAGATGGTTTCTATTTACAAGGCTAAACATAAGTTTGCTTTTCTGTTTATAGGAGACTTTCTAGCTCTCACCTTTGGTACAACTACAGCGGCCTTTGATCTCTCCCGACTTTCAAGTTTACCTTAAATTGCTGCTGTCGGTTACTAACCATTATCTGCTGCACAACACAGTTTTCAGCTATAAAGACTACGTTACAAAATATGCATGTTAGGCAGTGCCAGCAATGCAGCGTCTGCTAACGCTACATCATTTTTTTAGAGGCTGTGTTTGATGTACACTAAGAATGGCTTGCAAAACAATGGTATGCGTTTTATGTTGCGTTTTGTGTTCTTTGAAAACTGTCTAAACCAAAAACATGCGAATGCGACCAAATCTAAAAAGGTTAGACTCATTTTTTTGTCCGAAATAAGCAAACTACGTGGTGGTGGCCCGTCAGCTGTTTATATGCTTACATTCGATAATAAATCTTAGCTCTAAAAGCCGAAAATGCCCTTCTGATAAGTGTTACAGGACGCGACTAAGCAATATATTAACTGAAGAAGCAATCGACAAATATAGGTTTAAGGGCAGTGTTTGTGTTTCCATTGAGCGGCTATTGCTTTTACAATGTTATTTTCTTGAAATAAATGTCGCCCTGATTTAATATTTTAGATTAAATACTGAGGAGTGGAACCTAAAGTTAATTGGACATATTGAAAATGATTACACTAGAAGTCAACGGTAAGTTCTTTCTTCTGCCGCTGAAACATTATACTTTATCAGGAAGTGCAAAACTAGCGCAGGGGTTTTACATTTTCTTGATTTTGCCTTCAAAAAAGTGAATTCCCTAGACATCTGTCGAAGAAATACCTCATAAAATCGCCCATAAGGAGTTAGTATGCAATAAAATGTTTTAAATGATACAGGACCCATTTGTTGTCGGCGAAACTTGTAGACATTTAGTTTTCTCGCCGACAAATATTCATGCTTGAATGATTCAGCGAAAATACTTAAAATTGCCTAATGCATAAAGCAGAATGCTTTAAAACCAACTAAATTGGTAATTGCTGCTTATTACGCGAGTCTGATAGTCATGTGGTGAATACTAGATTGACTACATACGGAATCCTGCCTAGGTAGTCATCTTAGCTCGTCAGACTGAATGGATTCTGTACCTTGAAGTATGCATTGCAAATGATTTGGCCCAAATTTGATTGAACTCACGACTCCCGATAGGGCCTCGTGGCTCAGATGGCTAGAGCGCTGGCTGTACTCAAACCATCATCTAGCTGTTGTGCGTTCCTGTTTCCTTGATATTGCCCAGTTTTCACAGTTGGATCAAAATAAGGCAAATAAAAGAACTGTATAGTTTTGATGGTTTTGGCAAACATAACACAGATAGAAACTGTGAAACATACGATTGAACTCTCATTTGTTTTTATCTGTCTGCGTTATCGACTGCTAGGGGCTTGATATCCATCATTTTAAACGGTTCAGTCTGTTCCGTTCCGTAAATGATTGTGTCTACTTAAATAAAAACGGTAGCAAACAGTTTACACTGAATTACAACTTTGCTGTACAACTCGATGTCATTGGACTATTTTTACCGGAAAGTTCAATAGAGGTAAACATATAATCCCTTAAAACAGCCATGAAAAATTTCGAATCGACAAATCTCCGCGTATTCTTGTGTCCTTTGTTTTGTCATGTTATTAAGGCAGTGTATGTTGATCGGTCACTTTTTCATTATCCAACGATGATGGTGGAATTATATTGTCAAAAAGCCCTCGTTAGTTATTTCGAACGAGTATCTAGTCAAGCATATTTTTCAATGTCAGTGTATACCACTTCGAAAAATAGCTGACGTCTTTTTCAAAAAGGACCAAACTTGCGCCAAATTTTAATTTACATTTTTGAAAATTCTCTATATTTAACAGGCGGATTTCATTATATATTAACATTGAAAGTTAAATCCGTTTATTTTCTTGTTTACATTTCTCTCTGTTACCAGGGAATGGAACTTTATTATGCATTATTGGGATTGCTATATTCCCCACTTTGGGGATAAAGAACATATCGTTCGACCGCTCATAACAGTTAATTACAAGGAATGTCTTAAAGGGTGGTTAAGGTTAAGTCACTGATGTCACTTTTATAAGTACTTTGATTAATTATCCAGCAGGTCGCTCGATGATTAGTTCCGTCATCCAAATATAGAAATATGTTATCTCATTTCACTCTAAACAAAGATCAGAAATCCTTTATTTTAATTCGAAAATATTAGTTAAGCACGGTTGTATAGTTATATATCAGGCAACATAATTTCATGATATCTCAACCGGGTCAAAACAACGGCTTTTAAATAAGCATTTTCGTTCGCCCAAAGTGACTTCGGTTTTCAAAAATGATTTCATAATGTGTATGAGTTTTCCCCTGTGAAGTTCAACGGCATTTTAAATTTGAATATATTTTAGAGAAAAGGTGCACAAAATATTCTTCCTTGTCCTCGTTTGACAGAGAATTGCGTCTTTTTAGATGAAGTGCTTGAAAAAAGACAACGTATAGTTTTTCAAAACTTTCGTTTTTTGAGCAGCTTTAAACCCGTCCTGCCGTTATATTTGCACTCTGAGTTTTTAAATTACAGCCTATATATTTCTTTTGTAAGTGGCATTGTATATTATTATACCCTGTTAAGAAAACATAATATAGGGATCATAAAGTCCTACAACGTAGGCGGCACATGCTTTGTACGTTTTAGGCAGCGCTAATAAATGCACAGATGCAATCGTTAATAAGTATCTTAGATGGCTTTAAAGCCGACAAAATATATCCTTTCCCTTAGTACAACATTTGACGAATACATGTTTTCTATATAATGAATATAAAAAAGATTACTTTTTGCTCCATCTTTTAGTAAATGTATTTAAATCCGTAGAGCATTCAGAAATCAGCGTGATAATACCATTTGAACAAAACGGAAATTTCGCCGACTTTTACCGGTCCTGGGTGCGGTTTTGTTCAAGCGCCACCAGTTTTGAATGGCAGTAAGTAAATTACTATTGCAATGCTACTCAAGAAAGCTTATAGAATAAAAAAAGTTCCTTAGTCACGGTTACGATTTCAACATGCGTGGCAACAATTGGAGTTATTAGCGATTATGTATGGTTTCTCAACAAAATGCCAGTTAACCATAAATAAGCATTTGAATGTACACCGACCTCTTTTCCTCGTCATTTTTCCGCCCTTTTGTCAATACTCTTTACATGCGAATTTTACCTTTGTCCACGCATGTTGTAATAAACCGATAAGGGAATAGGTTATCTTCTTGGTTTCGGAGAGAAAGAATTGTACTCATTTAACTATAACTCATTTTCCACACACCCATGTTCATAGTTTTACTAGGGTCAGTAATGACCGAAGTTGCTTTAGCATACTTCACATTCAGCCGGAGAGCAAAATCGTTATTCGCAGAGTTATTAGGTTTGGTAATAAAAACTTCCTCGCTAATTAGCTAAACAGTACAGATTCTATAATGTGCTTTGATCATGAACTAAAACGTTATTCTTGGCATATACAACGTTTATGTTCTACCTAAAAAATGTAATGCTCTATAAGGAAGTGACCTGGTGAGGAGTGGATCTCAGTGGTTAGGACCCCCTAATGCCGTATGTTACGTATTTTATTAAGACCCAAATTGAACGCGCAAGACGAGGAGCGGATTCAATCGTTGGGAAAAAATTTTACTTTACATTTTTTGAGCATTCAGTGGGACTCTATCTTCAAAGACAGAAAAGGATGCATGTAGCGGATCCGCAATGGGCGCACTGTTTGTAGGATCACTAACAATGCAACAGAATTTCAGTGAAAATCCTGATCTACGCATTCCTTACAGATTATCAAGCCATGTGCAATAACCGTTTCATCACCCGCTCCAGGGCCCATGACTGACGCTTCCTTTCAGGGGTTTTTTAACAACTTTTCTGTGCATCGATCTTCAACACGCTCGGTTCCCTTTGGGATGATTGTTTACACCATCCAGGCAAATGTTAATGACTAAATATGGAAGAGATAGTTTATGACGCTTTTCGATGAATTACTGATCGGACAACCGTGATCCAGGGAACTCACGATCCCAGCGGTTGTCCGATTAGCCTATCCAAGCATCGAAATTCCAGTCATCAGGACATGGGACAAGACAGAGTATGAAATCACCTCGTCGAAAATAATTGCGAAAAATCGGTAATAATCTCCAGACACGGAACTGCGCTGGCCAAATACTTATTGTCCTCCAGCTAGTGATGGAACGACATATTTATCAACTACGTCCAGCGAATAAAATTCTTGTATACTGTTCGAATACAGTTCACCGAATTTGCCACCCACGGTGCTTTGTTTCGCAGGCATCTAGAGTTAAAATAATGATCTCTTGCAAACATATTACGCGGTCTCGATTTAAACCCTTATTTTCCTATGATTACCATATTTGAAGGGAGAAATACAGTTTACGGCGCCATGCAAATTATCATCTTAATTTTGACAATTTAAAGGACGGTAACAATCGGGAGATGGCACCCAAAAAATCCGTTTCCTAGAAATAATACCTTTAACAGTGGAGTCAAACGCCTTCAGGCTATATCAGCGGTTGCAGGCCTACTTTCACGCACTACTTGGACTTTCCCCGACAGCCTAACGTGGGCTGCCGAACGAACATCGCAGGAGGTTACATGAACGATGGTCGCTGTTACCCAGCCTTTCCCATCGTTACACACGTACACCTGAATATACGGCATACATTCGCATTATTGCAGTTTATTACAAAATAAAATCAATTTTAAATAGGATAAGTCTGCACAACATTGGACAGGGACAGTTCCCAGGCATCTGTCAAAGACATGGCATTGAGGCCAAACCAAAGACGATACTGTACTTCGTCTCTGTGGGCCCACACAACTCGACCACATACAGGGCCTTCCTCGTGGAGTTTCCTTTTCAGTCTACTCCAGTATGCCTTAATGGCATTGGTGTGCCATCCAGTGGTATGGTCCTTGAAGTTCTTTGAGTGGTTAATGTAGAAATGTAGATAACCGACTGACGGAAGACTATTATACACCTTCCACTCATCCTTTACCACTATACTGTCTTTGGCGACCCATTTTGTAATAACGTAACGGAGAGCGGGCCAACTTCGATCATACACCTGTTCAAATAGGGCTTTCCGTCGGCTAGTATCGTACATCCCGACCAGCTGCCACCCAGAAAACCCTTATTAATACCTGTCCCGTAAGACATGCTGCCTTGGTTAGGCGGATATTTTTGGGTGCCATCTCCCGATTGTTACCTATGAAACTTTATTCAAACCAAATAGTTTTGTCTCAAACCACAAATAGGGACTGCCGGTTTTGTGTATTTTTTTTTCATTTCCGCAACTTATAAGGATCTGATTTTCCGCCATTTTTGCACATTTTTAGAAGTTCTAGATGGAGCTGCGATCTCAGGGTATCCAAGAGGATTTGCTTCTACATGTCCTTTAATTCAAACAGCTATACCACATCTACGTAGTCAGGGGTAACAGCGCCTTTAGAAAAAAGCTATTGATTCCGATGCCTTTCACTTAATCATGCCTCTGCTGGCAACCTTCACACTCCTTTTTCTAGCGCCCCTATAAGGGCATAAACGTTCATTGGCCAGAGCACAATTCTAACGTGTAATTTCAGACGCAGGCAACTGATTGGATTGAAAATCGACCAATGGTGTTCCGATTCAACGTTACCTGCTAGTGCATGCTATACGATCGATGTCGACAAAAAAGCACGGGCAAATTTTTGGAACTAATCAAGTAAATATCAAAAAATTGTAGCCAAATTTAACTTTACATGTGAATTAGTCCATGCGCGCGCATAATTCAAAACCATTCGTCCGCGGTCTTTATCTGAGTGTGATTTACACCAACTCTGATAAACTTTTGGCGTAACCTAATGAATTAGAACTGCCCTAACTTTGCCGGTTATGTGGCTTTGTAGTTTAAGTGCATCAACGTACCATGCGAGCGTGTAATGAATGGCTGGCAATAGATAAATGCCACAAAGTATTTGTGATACCTTTAGATCTCGCCTTATCTGCTTAAGCATTTCCACGATCTAGGCCATTACTGACATTAGACCACGGTTTAATCGTAAACTGTGTACGTATTCACATAAATTATTACTAGTTCATAGTACATTTCCTGCAATTCTGGGTGCAATGAACTTGGATTTTGGCGCCCGTTAGAAGACGCACGCACGTTGACCAATAGAATTTTTAAAATTATCTGACCACTAATTAATGCCCGCCCTTACATTACCGTGTGTCAGTCTGATTTCTCTGCACTGTTTAATATCGCGAGTAGCTGAAGTGGTATCTAAATAACCACAGCAGATGCGTTGATTCATAAATTGTCGAGATTAGTGTTGGAGTTGATTGCGCGGCACATATTTGGCGTGGCAAATTTTGTTTTTAGAATAAGTTTGAATTGCAGAAAACCCTTTTCTAAGGAAGGATTCGTGTTAGGTCTGTTTTGTTGAGAAGAAATAGGTGGAGATTACGCAAAATTGGAAGTTGGCGGTAATGCACGTAATTTTCTGTGCCTTTAAGTATCCTCTATTAGAACCTCTTAATTGCGCGAGTTACGTCCTAAACTGAGCATGCATATCACCAAGATACGTTTTAAAAATCAATTGTGGGGACGGAGAATGTGATTCTGAGTACATCAAACTCAGGTGAAGGCAAATATGTATGAGCGCTTTCTTTTCATGAAACAAAAAGCAATTTGCTCTTACAAAATCCCATACAGCAAAAACGAAATGATTTGTGACCTTTAACGCAGTAATCACAGTAGATGTGATAACTCAAGAAATGTTAACTGAAATTCTCAGAACCGTTTTCTACTCGAAAATATTACTTAAGTCGGGTTGAAATATTAATCACCATGTAGCATTTTCCCAAGATAATTCGGTCACTTTGGGACGCCGGCTTTTGGAAGAACTTTGTTCAGGCCGCCTGCGGAGGTTACACTCTGTAAAACCTGACTAAATAAGAGCAACAGTTTTTGCCTTGAATTTCCGCGCCTTTATAAATAAAAGCATATTTCATTGAGCATGTTCACAGATGTATTGACATCTATTCCAAACTGAATTTTCTTATATGCTGGCTCCCGAGATTCTATCTTACGACAAATTAGCCTTTATTTAGTATATATTTATAGAATTCAATGTTTTCAATGCGCTGAAAAGGGCGACGTCCGGTTATCATGTTGGAGGAATCCGAAAAGATCGCCAAAATTCGGTGAGACTTCAAAACATCATGATGGTCTCGTCATCGAGCGACAACGTGACGCCTTTGTGGAACAGTTGTTGTTATTGGGTCATGCACGCTCAAAACTACCTAAAAGTTGGGATTTTTAAGGCAAATAAAATAAATAAATCTTGGAGGGTAAAATTTTCCGAATTTAGAGAGATTTGAGTTTTAACCAGAGGACCGTCATATGCTTGACCCTCATAGAAACATTTTGTGGTGGATGGGACGATGTGATGGCCATACCACTACAAAAATAATGTTTTTATGTGGACTGGATCCCAAAAGCATTATAGAACTTACGCTAGTATCCTCCAAAACCAAGAAAATGACGTCCAATAGGCAAACCAACGGGGAGGATGGGGCCGCAGCTTAAACGTTAATTATATATTCAGTCATTTCGCAGTCAGCGAATTACTCTAGGAGACGCAGGTTAATCTCCATTTCTTCATAACTCTTCCTATTTTAAACCTCATATACACGACGTGTTGGCACATCACGCTGAAGTATGAGTTATTTCGTGAAAGCATGGGCCCGAGTTCATGTAACTTAACGTAGTGAATACTATCCGTTTTGTGCTAACTTTCTGATTGGAAGCTTACTATAATCTCCGGGGGTTGTTTTAAATTAGTGGGTTGTTGTATTGGCAGAAAATAAAACTCTAATATTCGAAATTTAGAAAGCTTGGCGATCTAACACTATGCACGCAAAAATGTTTCTATTAAGAGATGACTCATTAAACGACTAGTTTAGTCATCCGATATCCGCCTAAATTGTCGGTGTGCGATTAAAACTTAATACTATGCGTGTCATGGAAGGAACAGTTTCAAAGTAATTTAAGCCGACTTGACATTCAGACCATAGCATAATAACTAAAGTATAGCTGCATTACCCAGAGTAGGGGCTACAGCGCAGACTACAGACTCGTTATATCTTAATTATATCAAGAGTCCGGAAAACACCATGCCTATTTTTCTACTAAAATCACAAGTTATGAGCTGGGATTAAGGTCGGACTCTAAGGTGCACCTACGTTTATTTGAAATGACGACAACTCAAATTACCTAACAACTATCGAAAGCTGACTAAATTTCCAACCAGAAGGTTCATCATGACTGAGCATTCAGCAGCACTGTGTTAGCGCACTTTTCGTTTTTAATTTGCACCTCTGAGCTTTCGCGTTAATTACTGCGGTCGGTCTTAATAGTTAACTGAATATGTGGTCTTCTTTCTTTTTTACAATTAATGTCTACTCGTCGTACGCGGAACGTAAAGCGACTCAGCCGAATTGTTTTTATAAACACAAAATACTTTATGAACAGTTTATATGGGTCCTCTGTTATCCTATGGATTCTTTGGTCTACGCTGTATGACTAAATGTGCTAACTTATATCTAGTTAATTTAAAAGTGAGTTGTAAATTCCTTTAAAACACGTGACTCAGTCATGCTTTCATTTTCACTGTCGACCTTAATACAATTACCCTACCTGCCTAGCACTAATAACGTGCATTATTTTTCCCAGCTGGCCAGAAAAATTCCCGTCGTCCCACCACGCCGCTCTCTTTCTTTTCCCGTCGCCTTGACAACCAAGCACTGTCGACGTAGTTGGACAATATGAACTAAACATGTACAGATAAAAGGATGATGAACAGCGGTATTTAATCGGGCATTCATACATGCCGCTCTATCATTTTCAGTTAAACTTGGTAATGCAGTTGTGTCTATTGTGCTTCTTTTGTCCAGATCAAACATTTAGGCTATGTTTGAAACTTGATTTCATATTAAACTGTCTGTCTACAGCATCCATTGTCATTAATGTTTCAAGTCAGTATTGGTTCCTTTTAAACTCCTGCGCAAATAAGCCTAATTTTCACTTAAAACTTTGCAGTATGAATACATGTGCCGCTTTAGTAGGTTTGAGCAACACGCAGAATTATAACTCACAGTTAAACAGTCGTTTATCGTAAGCACACAATACGCCTCCTAGTCGGAAGCCTCTAGATTTGTTTACGCCGGATACAGGCACCAATCATTCTTTTGCCAGCAAGTAATCAGTCTGAGTCTGCAATAGTCTCCATGTGGAAAAATAGTACATATTAGAGAGTGAACAGTGCAACACTGGTTGCCGTGGATTGAACAAAGTTAAATCGGGTTCAGACCTTATAAGACTAGGTTGCAACACGTTTTTAACTCAAGAACTTTATGTGATTATTCCCAGAAAACAGGAAATCATGGAATTATCCTCATTCATGTCGAGTTATGTGAAGTATCTAATATCATGTAGCATTGGCTGAATTATACACGTGAGTTTACAAAGTTTATAAGTAGAAGGAGGAAACTCTCCAAGTCGACTAGAGTTTTACCCTGATTATTCGCTCTGTGAAGGATAACCCGTCAAAAGCCGACATAGACAAGATGTATTAAGTACTTAGGCTGGCGTCTTGTGAACACTGAGGGGACAAAACGTATGCGCAGGTCTCTGAATGGGGAGGGGGGTTGCTTCGAATTTAAACGAGCAGGCATTGCCAACCATCCTGTTAAACTTCATGAATGACACAACTGATGACGGATCCGCCGTAATAATTTGTGCGATCATGTTTTCGCCGGCATCTCTGCATTATCGCGCAAACGGAGAGCTCACAAACACACTGCACTGCTCAAATTTATTTGTGTCAAAAGGCATCTAGAAGTCGTCCATGTTCATTTCTACGGTTTTGAACGGCTTTGATATTTTCGTCTCGCAGTGTTCCATCATCTCAGCAAATATCTAACTCTCGGGGCTCGCATGCGCTACTTTTATGGCCTTCTGGATCGCGTTCCTTAGTGCAGAATCCTTACTTCTCCATTTGCTTTGTCTGTGAAGGGCTTAATATTAACACGTGGTTACCTAACAGAACATTTACCCATTGTAGCATCCACGGGCTTGTACAAAAGTAGCCAGACATATTTGAATAGCATGAGGGTTTTACGCTGTACCGTGAATGAATTGTGAAGAGGCTGTCAGGAAACTGGCATATAAAATAACAGACTGTAGATTGACGTTTTAAACGGTGTGTGAGACCGACCTCTTTACGTCCATGAGTTTGGCAAGTAAATTTAAGGGTAACACGTCTGCCTGGGAGAAGATTGTGAAAATAATCGATTGTAAGGTCTCTTAACTTAAGATCGGTGCATGCTAAATAAAAAAGTGTTCAGCCGCAACGGCGCTGACACATCCTAAAGGTATTAACGTGGAAAGATATATGAATTCTCAAGTCAAATCAAACAGGTCACCGTGCAAAAATTAATTTGACATTGATTTGTGTATTTTCCAAATAAAACGCCAACATGCATTTGTAATTCCAGCGGTGCCCCTCATTTTCATAGTGAGAGTGAGTTATTTTGCAAACTTCGTGAGTGTCAGTAGTTTTCCGCAAGTGGATACCCTGTCGGTCGCCCTGACAAGTGAGACTCATTAAGAAGGTCTTCAATTTGCGTCCATTAGTCTACACCAAGTGACTAACACTGCTTAATAATGAGTGCATAAATGACTCCAAGCAGTGCTATTTGTTTTATCCCTTTGTAGATGATGATAAACGATTCTCCTGCCCATATTAAGGATTTTCATAATTTTTGCATCATCAGTACAACGATGTCAAAAACTAATCTCCTTTCATGTCCAAAAACCAGTTTTATCCCTCAAAAATGGGCTCTTGCACGAGTTCACAACTTCAAATAAATAAACGTTCTTGACCATTACTGTTCTTTTCTGTCCAAGATCACATCAGGAATTTAAACATTCCCCTTTCATTTGAAAGATATCTCAACAATAACATCTTACAAAAATGTGCAAGATTATGTTGTAAACATGGAAATTACTCTCAGTATTCAAGTAACACAGTCTTGTGGCTGCTCTGTACATTGAGAAAAAGAGACGTTAGTCATTGTGACCTAAGTAAAACTGGAAAAGAAAACAAATGGTTCAATTTTAAAAAATAAGTATAAACTTCTAAACTTTCAACCGACCATTCCGGTAACAGTGCTCTTATGATTTTTGTTGCTATACGTAAACAAAAGGCCCAGTATTTTAAAATACGTGTAAAAATGCCATTATCTGATTATAACTACACTTCTCAACGTTCAATGAGAGAATAAGATTTTCCCGCTATGTCGCTTCTGTTCATCGTGTCAATCAAAATAATAGGCAAACGGATGTCACTGACGATTAAGGGACTATTTATTTAGCTATAAAATTTAGGACTCACTGTAAGATTAACGAGTATTTTGTCTTTCTTATCCACCGATTATCTAAATTAGCAATCCGGAAAATTTTTGAGGGCTGGTTGGGTTGTTTTGTTTAATTTGAGTAAATCTTATTAAGAAACGATATGACAACGTGCCCGGTATTTTACGAGTCTGAAACCCACAGAAATATAGAAGATAAATTTATCTATAAATCATGTGAATGTCTTTTTCCCGTTGAAATTTTCGGCGACAGACTCATTTATTTCCCCGTTCAGGAGCTATAAAAGATCATTTGGGATAAGGGCTTGCGTTAATAAGGGCATTTTGGGAGCGAAAACGTAGTCCTCTTAAATATATAAAACGAAAAACAGTCGTATTTGCGCTATGGGCACTCTGATAAAAGACCTTACCAAGAGACACATTACTTTTCCCTGATAAAATATCTCTAAAGTGACCTAAACTCTGCCTGTTGCTTTTAATGAATGCAAAAAGCAACTTTCAGCTAGAAGTATTTTATGATGCATGAAGTGGGACATTTAAATATGCTATTGTATGCAACTGTCACTTCCAGAAAAACTATAAGACATCACAAGCCCGGGAAAACAGAAACTTGAGGAATGCAATTGCCTTACTGTCAACGACGTAAATTTATTTGTTTTTTGTAACGAAATGGGATTTATGTACTACAGTTCTGAAAAACTTTGCACTGCCCATAACGCTAAACATATCGACACAGTATTTGAGCGAAATACATTTCAGCATCCCCTTCACCTTTTTCCACTTTGTATATTTGAAAGGATAGTAGATCTAGACCAACTGAGTTGGGTTTTCACTATTTCACAAATAATTTCTTTTCAAACCCCAAATCACCACCAGCGCAGTGCCAACTTTTCGTTATCGAGGCTTTACCAGGCCGATCTAGCTGCTTATAATTAGGTGATCGTCTTTATATAATAATTTTAAAGCACTATAAAACCGTTCACCCAATCTCAAACGGGACTTCGCTTGCTCACCAATAAAGACAGCTTTCTCAAATCTTTTTCTGTTTTTTTAAAATTTCCGTGCACTCTGGCAACAAATGTGAGCATTGTCTGAACAATTGTAATACTTTTAATACTTCTAAGCATTGTAATTTACTTTTTAACAACTTGGCTTCTAGATTACTTGCGATATCAAAAAGCGGACTCGTCATATTTTGGAGTACAATGGCGGCAAAACGGAAGACTCCTCCGCCAGTCATATCTTCCAAGCTCGCCTCGATTAAATGCTACCTATATGCCAGTGACGACGACGATGACGTTTCTGACGAAGGCATGGCCCAATCAAAGGAGTTAACAGTGAAGCCCTCCGAAGCTCTTACGAATAGTTTACTGGTTGCAGAAGGACGTAGGGTGGAGAGCGTTCGAAAATCAAAGCCAGTCAGGCACAACAGCAAGACGGCTCAGACCAGGCTTGAGAGCTCACGAACAGCGAGTCCGTCCCAAGAGAGCAGTGACACGGCTTCAGATGAGCAGTCCGTTCATTTGTCTTCAGAGAACGAGGAAGTGGAGGGGCAGAGTGATTGCCGGAGGCCGATGGTAAATAGGAAGCCGTCCGCAGTTGCCCCCAACACTGTAGTCCTAAAGCATCCTCCAGCCGCAAACCGAGTCATAATGGAGCCACAAGCTGAGACAGATGGTGGCAGAGCACATGTTCCCGCAGAAAGTGTCAAACACAGTCGTCGGTATCTGTCTACGTCCGCGAGCAACAGAGGCCAGATGACTAAAATTGCTGTTGGCAGGAATGTTTCTGCAGGATCGGTAACGAACCCGCAAGCTGTCCAGTCTCCGTTCACCCAGAAGAAGAGCCATTTAAATGCTGGTCTTGGACGTGAGCGGATGCAAACAGACCATGCAGCTTTCCCAACGTCAGCCAGGAAAAGGTTACCTAAAGAGGTCGTGGAAAGCTGTAAGGAAAACAATTCCACTCAGAGGGCATGCTTCACGGAGGCAAATATCACTGCCAGGGAACAGAGTGCGAGCATAGGTGTCAAAATGAAGCGAGATGGGGATATGGCAATAGGAGTCACCAACGCAACAGAAGAGTTACCAGAGCCGGATCCAAGGAGAACAAATGTTAAGGAAGAAATGTGCCAATCCGTGGGAAAGAACTTAGACGTGGTAGTTGAAACCACGGTGGCCCAGAATACACCTGCTTCAGAACAACGTCTGCCAAAGATGATTCCTCCACAGAAATCAGGTGACGAGGTATCGGAAGTAGTGGACAATGAACGAAGCCATACGGCAAATTATAAAGGTGAGTCCATGTGCACATCGAGCAGCCAGTGGTGGTGTTTATCATAGGTACACTCTCATAAAACACTGTTAAGCAACAGCGTTACTTTGGCTAACTGACTAATTAACAAATTAGCTGTGAATATACGGAGAAAAATCTAGCGTGCCGGACAATGGGTCTACACGTGTTTGCATATGCCAGCCCACAGACGCGAACAAATTTGCTCAAAAATAGGATTTTGGTTTCAGGCGACTTTCATGTACAGGGTAGTCTGCGATTACATAGGGTTAAACAGCTGGATCCTAAAATACTATGATTGAATATTCGTTCAAAATTGTCATTGTTGTATGTTTTTACAGTCGAGCGTCATTTGCTTTAGTTTACCTAACAGGATTATTTGTCAGTCTTAGAGCTTTGATAAAATGATTTAAACCGGTGTGATCGGCGGACGATGTAGATGATAAAGTGTTCTTCGGTTTAGTTTGACTCAGATGGGGGCAGGTGCGAGCATTGGTTTTCATTACCGAGCGAAAGTGCGGTCCCAAAAGAACATTACCATGCTGCTTACGGTTAGATAAAATTAGAAAAAGACTGTTCTGGCGGAAAGTACGTCTAAATTAGCAAGGAAATACAAATTTTACATTCCAAAGGATTAATCCGAATAATCGCAGACTAAATAAGCGTCCTTGAAATGTAAAAGGTGATCGGTTTTTGCGAGTAGCAGCCATAACCCTCCAAAAATACTGTATATATTACCGTAAAAAGGTCGAACGGAAAGTAAAAACGTGTAGATACGCAACGTTAATGAGGCGGTTTTTGAAGACAAGACGAGCCAATAAAATTGCGCGTGAGGAGCAGAACAATTTATAAATCGTCGTCCAAGCCCAGTTGTCTCTGAAAAACATCCAGTAATAGTTTATCCAAGACCGTGAGCAAACAACCATAAACGATCTTTACAAATAAGTTTTCCAAAATAGCCTGACGTGGCGCGCAAAAGTTCCCTGTCACCAGCAAACAAAGAAGATAAAAAACAGAAGATATGGGCTCAACAGAATTTTGCTAACTTTGTAACGACGCCTCAGTTTAGAAGAAAAAAATATTTTCGTTTTTTACACTGGATCGTTTTTGTTAGAGTCGAAGAAATTACCCAATTTCAGTAAAGCTGCTACTTGAAAAATGAGTCGCATGCCTCTAATTATTTGAGGCCGGCAACCCAGTGTGGATTGGCCCAATAGCAAGTGTTTACAAATTCTACCGTTCCAACAGAAATGTTTAAAATTCAAAAATATAACACCATTTCAGTTATCACTAAGGACGTATTTGATAAGCATATAAATTCTGCTTAACGGGCAAATGCTTTAACTATGCAGTTACTTCCATTAATTGGCTTTAAAACGTTTGTGGGAATTTACATAACTGTGCATTTGTGTCTTTACTTGAGATGACGCCAATGGTCATCAGATTAATTCTCTTAGGCGACATTATAAATGCTTTGTTAAAATTAGCACAGTGTTTTCTGAAATTTTTCGTTTCGGTGTTATGCATATGCTTACTACTTAAGAGTGTGCATGGTAAAAAAACTAACTTGCGGTATGATATTGCGTTAAAGGAGAAAGGATTACGCACATTTATCATTTGGAAATGATTATCCCTGCGCGCCAATCCTTTATAAGTTTGCGCGGACCAAGCAAAAGTACTTTTTGCAGTCCTTTGATTCGAAAGGCAATTTGGTGGGCATACGTCAGTTTTTAGTAAATTTTCTTCAGGCATGTGCGTTCATATGGCTATTGAAATAACGCATTAAAAGATACGGTCAAGTAGATAAATATGCTGTAGCTGGGGTTTGTATAGGGGAGGGGAGGGGGGAGTGAAACACCAAAATTCCAGTCATCCCCAGAGGGAAAGTGGGCCGCGGGAAAGGTAATTATGTACGGGTGGCTGGCTTGGTGGCTTTTACCCATGGCAACTGTGGAACGTGTCTGAATTTCTTCTGTGCCCATAGGACCGGTTCGCGTATCTTCACTGCAGCCGCCTCTGCCGTAGCCTTGACGTGAGCCTGTGAAAGACTCTTCATCATGCTCCCATTTTAAGGGGACGCGCCAAGTCAACTTTTAAGCAGACGCCTAAATCAAACTGTATCATAGACCTTCCCAGCAGCTGACACCCGTGTGCTGTTCTCCACTAATTTCATCCTATACGGAGAGGGCAAGGACAAAATACTAGCCCAGACTACCTCCGTGTGCATTTACTCCTTTACCTGCTTCTCTGTGACAGAATATATTGGTCGCATGAGCTGGCGTTTGTCCAAAAGGGCAAAAGAACATCTTCCGTCATGGTTAAAAAAGGGTCAAATAAAGAACAGCAACAGGTCTATGCTCGCACACATGGCAGACACAGACCACCGTGTAGACGCCAGCGAGGCCTTCAGAGTGATTTACATGGTCTCGTCAAGCTATCCAAAACTACTTGGCTACGGCGGAGGCGGCTGCAATAAGTCTACGCGGACCGGTCCTATGCGCACAGAAGAACTTCATACAGGCTCCATTGTTGCCATGATTTAAAGCCGCCAAGCCAGCCAGCCATGCATAATTACCTTTCCCGCGGCCCACATTGCCCCTGACGCTGACTGGAATTTTTGGTGTTTAATTCTCCCCCTCCCCTCCCTAAACCCGAGTTACAACATAGTTATCTACTTGCCCGTATCTTTTAATCCGTTGTTTCAATAGCCATATAAATGCACAGGGCTGAAGAGAAGTTATCGAAAGCAGACAAATGCTCGCCCAATTGCCTTTCGAGTTTCTCAATGGAATTTTCGCAACCATAAAACAGTCTAAAGGTCCCGTGGTGTTCAAGGCGCTCAGTGGGTGCCTTTGTTTTATCACCAAGCTTGTGGATGCGAAAAAACGAGTCAGGTTTATTTGGGAAACTAGGGAGATGAGCACCTAAACTCCTACTGGGGAGCAATTCAGTGGAGTCGTACGGTTATTACGAGTGATACCTTGAGACGATACGCCGAAAACTAACTAGAAAGCACGCATGTAAAAGTAGAAGATGAAGAGAATTTATCGAAGGCAGACGTATTCTCGTCCTGTGGATTTTAATGGCAATTTTCGCAACTCTAAAACAGTCATTTGATTGGCTGTTTTCACAAACGCCGTCGAGAGTTTTTTACGACCAATACAACTGAATGATTCAAATCTGCTAAAAGCACCACACGATTATTTTTGTAGTGTACAAATATCCCTTAGCACGTTCAATTTTCAGATTTTTCTTATTTATATTGACACATTTCGAAGGTTTTCCGGCAATTACTCGTTAAATGGGGCAGCATTTCACTCAACGTCCGGTTGTTTCTTTATGAGACCCTTCGAGTCGTAGATGTTTTGAGTTTCAGTTTCGGAGCCAGTTAGCAGCTTGGCAAGTGTTTTGTCTTTATGAAAAAAACAAGAGAGTGTGGAAATAATAATTATAGCATGATTTCGCAACAAATACAGTGATGTATTATGCACACGTGACCTGGACTCAAAGTTTTCTCGTCCAATACCAGCATAAAAACCGAAGAGTTCATTGGTAGGGGGCGCTCAACGATCGTTCTTACGGAGCTCACTCGTTCCCTTGTGCCTTATGGGCTACTGCCTATATCATGCGCCGCTGTGCGGCTGTTAGTTGGGCCCGAGAGAGAGACCCTAAGGCACAACGGAACGAGTTAGCTCCGTAAAAACTAACGGTAAGTGACCCTACTATCGTATATTCCCGATCGAAACCAACAGAGCAACAAACTTGTGGCCCAGCGGTTAGAGGCGTGGGCTTCTAACTAAAAGGTCGTGGGTTCAAGCCTCGAATGTTCTACACTACGGAGTTACAGTAGATGTGCTAACTCATGAAATGTCAACCAAAATTTCGAAATGCGTTCTCGGTGTTGTAAAACTAATCATGATGCAGCATAAATTTATAATGATCCAGTTACCTCAGGGTGTCAGCTTTCGAAAAAACTTATTTTCGGCTGCATATAAGATAAATACTCTGCAAAAAATGACTAGTTAAGTAGTATGCAATTTTCTCATTGATTTTCGATGCCCTTGAAAATTCAATTATATTACATGGAAAACACGCATAAAAATATTCATTCTTCAACATATTCGGTAGAAAATTACGTGTTCTTCCAATTTCATACTCAAAAGAAAAATATAATTCGGTTTCAAAAAAGTTTCTAATTGTGAGATTTTTTAATAGCGTTAAATGGCCGTTCATGTATCGTCATGTATCTGCATTTACGAATGTGGCTTGTAAAGTTAACAATACTGCTCAAATCCATTACTTTATTTTATGAACCCTAATATAGTCTCCTCTTAACACCGTAGAGAAATGCATGGTTTTTCGAGCACGGAAAATATCCGGCTTGTAGTTTTGAAACCCTGAATGCCAGTGTAACAGCAGGTCGGGTTCAAAATTGTTCGGGAATACGAAGAGTTTTTTGAAACCGAATAATACTCTTCATTTGAGTACGAATTTGGAACGCATTTCGAAATTTTGGTTAACATTTCATGAGTCAGCACGTCTACTGTATATGTGATTTTAACTCCTCACCGTCGAAGAAACGTCTAGTTTTTTTAAAAGCAATTCCGTTCGCTTATCACTTCATTTAGTTTACATTGTAGATAACCTCCACGTTCAAGTTTCGAAAGCCTCGTTTATTTAAACCACTGAGTGTAATTAACCCTCCTACAACAGAAAAACTTTCAGGAGTGCGTAAACTTACTATAGCAAGCTGCCAACACAGGAAACGTAGATTTCCGTTCACATTCGCAAACATTTAGACTTATAACACGTACTTACAAACATGTACGTCGTGAAGAAATGCGCATTTTCTGAAAATGTTTAGGCGAAAAAATGTAATGTGCTATATCTTTATGGTTAAGATGCTCACCTTAACTTCCCTTATTATGTTTCAGGAGGCATCTGTAAAACTAACGTTAACAGCACGTTTAAGCAAGCAGAGTGCCAATAATTTGATCAAATTCATCCACTATAGATAAGAAACTCAACCAAATATACTTTTACGTATTGCAACGTCCGCGTTTAATTGCGTGAACCTTAGTTTCCATAAGTAAAACAGTTTTAACAAATCTCTACCTTACAGTCCTCAGCTGGTCTAATATTTGTCTTCAAAAAACGTTCGGGATATTGACTTCAGGTTAATCATTACTTAAAAAGGGTAACAGTTTTTTTATTTTCCACTCATGGTCTGCCTGAAAAGTTGTCGATAATCGTCGAGTTTTTCACAGTTGGGTCAATTTGCATTATTGAAACTCTGCTAAAGCTTGTGTGAAAAGTATCATTGTACTTGTGCGCACGTGTTTCTATCACGCATTTCGGGTTCATTTGGCCGACAACATAGATTTTGGAGTAGACAATTGATAGTTCAAAGACCGATCCTTAGTATGCTTCGTATGCAATCCTTAAAAATTTATCATAGCTACCTGAAAATATAATTATATTTGTTGCATGAGCTAGTGGTACCGTTATTAAGGTCGTTTTAGATTATTGGACAAGATTAATACTAGGACTTTAATATATTTCCTGCCGGTATACTACGACTTGTCCCAGTGCCCAACAATTTTCGCAGTCTCATTTAAGATGCCACTTTGGCTGGCAAAACAACTCTGCTTATTTTATGACAGTTTTAACAATCTCGCTTTTGTGTGCTAATAAACCGCCCTTTGATTACTAAGCACATCTTCATGCAGAATGCCTGATCAGGAAGGCAATATTTTGCAATGAGCACCGACTTACAGAACAAACCAATCAGCAAATTCAACCAACAATCTGATGAGTTTTCGTTTAGGCATTTAACATGTGAATACTGCTCGAACTAATAAAGTAATTGCATAAGGTAAACTTTTAGCGCTGTTTGCAAGAACTCGGAGTCCGTTCTACATGCCTGAGTACATTGTTCCTGGGTAAAAAGTGTACACCTATGTCAATTTAAATCTTCGCTCAGGTCGTCTTAGAATACATTTGAGGGTGTCCATGAATAAGTGCAGAAGTGAAAATATACGGTGTGTTGAAATACAAAAATAGTCTGCGTTTACACAGTTATGCTTTGATCCCCAATTACCATGAATGGTGGCCTGGATAAGCATGTACTAGTTTTTTATCCCGGAATAGACAGTATTCGTCTTGTTGGGCACTGCAAGTACTCTGTCGGACCCAGAGTCGTGTGAATGAAGCTTGAACTTCAGTTTACCCGCTGTGCTACACGCAAAATAATGGTTAAAATCACGGCAATTCCAGAAGCAGTGTACTCCTCATGAAAATGTTTTGCTTAAGTCCGTAGGCCTTTTTGACTCTCGCTAGTGAGGTCGCATTGGTAAGGCAACAACTTGGGCGTAAGTCGGATTTTTTGGCAATGACAGAGTATTTTATCGCAGGTAATTGCATTCGTGACCATACTGAGCTCTCTTTCTGACAAGGTGTTCAACGCGCTGTGGAAAAACTCTGCGAGGAGTTGAATTCATGGAGCTCTACCATTGTACCCGACTTTCGACCGTCACCAGAAGCCACGAGGCAAATTTTGGCTGGGGATTTCATTTAATAACTGAAGATTAGTTGTCACAACATCAGCCATTGGTTTGTTGTCTTTACACTTGTATTTTTGTATAAATAAATTGCATATGCAGAAAACTAAAACGCTGCATGTCTTTGAGTCTCAGGGTTTGGAAAAGGCTCAGGTTTACTCTTAAAAATTCGCGTACTAAATGTTATGATACGTGGCAAAAAGGCGTAGCTTCCCATCGATGCCAGCGGTCTCGCCCGCGATTTAAGAACTGGAAGTTTTATGTCCCAACGCATTTACTATTGCCGGCCGACAGTGGAGCTGATTTCCTGTGCGCAGCGCGCACAGTCGAGGTTCAAGGTTTTAAAAGCCGTGCGTAGCCCCTCATCTTCCTTCTCCTTTACCACCACTCGATTGGGAAAAAATTAACAAATGGCACCTTGCGGTCGACAAACCAACGCATGTACTCGTTTGCCTGACAACATAATTACATTCTCAAAACTCTCTTCCAAGTCTCAAAGCACTCGCTGGTCGACGGAAACTAAAGTAAGTAAAAAAAACAAAAAGGAAGAAAAGGAAAAAATTAATAATTCAAAACAGCTAACTGATGCTACAATAACCGGGCGGAATCACACAGTGACCACTAATTAAGCTCTTTATTCTATGCACTTCACTGGAAATTTGGCATATAATCCAGCAATTGAAAAGTAGGGCACATGCACTCATACAAAAGTATGGAACAATAATTTGACTGACAAAGCGGTAAATAGAAGGCACAGTATATGCAAAAGGGCATTTTTACATTGCGATAAAGGACATTTGGGTAAAGAAGAGTTAAAATACATTAGCCCAACAAAAGCAGCACCTTCAACTTTCACAGTGAATGAATTTAATGGTTTGCCAACTAACCGCCCTCATTCTGCTGACTTAAACTAGCTTACTTGAGAAAACTAATGAGAAACGTTAGTTTGTTTGGACGAGTAATCAGTGTACGGACACAGCGGACAGTGGAACGACTGCTGTTAAAGTTCGATAACGAGGTTTAGTCCGCCACCGAGACGACATTTGAATAACATGCTTACATTACTTTTGAACCCTTGACAAAAAAGTTGTAGACAGGTAAGTCAGCAACAAAATATGGGATGCCTAAGGAGTGTCCGCAATGGACAAAGATGATTTTTAAAGTTTCGAGTGTGTTTAACTAGAAGAACAGTATTTTTCCGGTGCGAATAATTTTACCGAAATGTGCATATGGGGAGACTTTATTACGCATACGGTTGATTGCATGGCCGTGTGTATACTTTATAATTTAGGGTTGAAACTTACTGGCCGAAAAGTCATTAGATGTCTGGTTCAAAACATACTTGTATCTGGCAGTACTCGCCAGTCGTAACCCAAAGTCAAACACTTCTTTTTGGTCAGCATTTATGATGCACCCGAGAACAACAATTCGAATATACCTTTAGAGTTTGAATTACAAGTCAGCGCACGACGGTTCGACTGACGAAATCGGCGACATCCACAGTTTCCCTTAGCGCGATTCAACAACGCTGATTTGCCTGTGTATAAAATAATTGTGAAACAGACTTGCACTCCATTAAATTGATCCCTTCTGCATCTGCCTTAGGCCGGTTGAATAGTAATGTCATGACGACGGAAGGAAGGGTCAGGCAGAATTACTCACAAAGCCAAATGATCAATCTAAGATCGTCTCTCACGTCTCTAGCCTTATTACATATGACAGGTTGGAATCAAGAACATGGTTTAGACTTCGGTGGTATGTGTTTATTCTTTCGCACGAAGTTTCGACCGCAAAACCAACGCTGGCAAAATAAATTGCATACATACTACACGACGATGTTTTTTGAAGGTACCGCGCATGCGCGTGTTATGTAACAGGTCCATATGTAACCTGGTGTTTTTGTGTGTACAGGTAGAACATACTGTATTGATAGAGACTGAACTGGGGAGTTTTCCGAAACATTTCACGGATGCCTTTATTGGCCTACTGTCCGGTAAATGTCTTAAAATTGAGATAACAGTGACCGATGTGCGTCGGTTGCAGTGCAATTGATTCGCATATGAAAATTCATACCAGCGTTTGATGAGATGGTGAGCTTGTTGTTAAAACAAGCCGACACCGTGACCAAATTACTGTTGACATCAACGATATTAATGGTGGTCTTGGTGATGTCGGTTGTGGTGAATACTGTGGGTGCATTTTTTCGAGAATGTTATAAATCCAGCAGAGCATGAGAGATACAAGTGAGTGATCCTCTTAAACTTGCAGTCATGAAGGCAAAATAAGACTTACATAAATTAAATGTGTGTCTTAGATCTATGCTAAAGGAGGGTTGCTATTTCGCAGGGGATTAAGACTGATCTCTGCGTCATAAACGAATAGATGACCCTCAGATAGTTAGAACAGTGATATCGTTACCGTGAGACTGACAGCCAAAGTCAAAATGAAGAGATCCAGTAGCCACTTTTACAATACTTTCGTAAGTATATCAAATATATCGATGAATAAAAACTTTTCGAATAGAAGAACGCGCATGGAACGCAGATCAAACGAGACTGGCCAAAAAAGGAAAAAAAGGATTTGCGAAAGATGCTTCTAGAAAACGACGGTTAAAGCTAGTTCGTCCATTACACAAGGCAGTTGAGTGATGTAAGAAGGTGCGGTTAGGCTCTATAGAACCCGAAACGTTTCCGCCCATTTAGAAAAGGCATAGAAATGCGAGGTTGCATGGTCCTCGATAAAGGCGAAGAAAAAGACGCTGCGAGGAACGGACGCCAGACGTGGTGATAGGTCAAGTCACTGTAGCCGCGTCCAGAATATGCATTAAATCGTGCCCTTTAGAATGCCAAAAGATAAAAATGGCGAAGTTAAATGCCAGTACCCTTTCAGCAAAATATGAGATTTCACCATTTCTGTCAAAATAACTTTCGGGGCAGATTGGTTGGCTCGTTAGAAACTTGTTTCAGAAATTGATTAATTGCCATAACTATATTAACGACTGGAAATCGGTAGTACTTTTAAGGTTTGTAAAGACAATTCCCGCAACAGATGAAGAAGTATTAATCAATAACTTAATCAGGTACCTTATATATGTACTGTATAAGGACATTTACTAAAAGTCAAAAACGGTTCTGCCCAGTAAGCCGTACAACCGCATTCGAAAAGTGAACGCGAGCCTTGAACATCAAGTTCGCGGTTGATTTACGTGCCTTTAACTGCGTTTCTTATCAGTAGTAGATCCAGAATGTATATAATTGGCACTTTCATAGAAGTCTACTATACAGACTGGGAAGCTCAGTCTGAAGAAGACATTTTTTCTGGAGGACAGGAGCGGTAGACCCTCAAGCATCTTCCTTCTAAAAAAGAGTCAATGGATTTTCCAATTCTATATGAAATGCCATAACTTGCCCAGAACTGCCCTTAATGAACGCAACAGATAAAACAATATAAGTGAGTTTTTATCAAAGAAGACGTCAACTTGCTTGGCAACTTCAGACGTCGCCTTTTTGAACGGAGGGAATAGGTGAAGGCAAATTCCAGTTCTAAAATACGTCCGGATGCATAATACGAAAGGAGTGACGAAAGAAGTCTATGGAATGAAGACAACAATATGTATTCAACATCATCTCCCAGCTACGGGCAGAGCGGCTGAGGGTTTAATTTAGTTTGTCAGTCACCGGAAGGTCTAAATTGTGACTACAAACACTTTTCTAGTCTGACGTGAATCTTCGTATAGATGAATAAGCTTCCAAATTGCATATTGGATTGACACGAAATTGTGCTAAAGTGAAACGCCCTCTCAGTTGCTACGGTTGGAGACGCGGCGGTCGACCACTTAGTTTCAAAATCTAATGCGATTGAGAAGATTACACATTTCACAATCACATGATCATCCACCAACTTCCAACTTTTGGGCCGATTTTAGGCCATATATGTATTCTACTAACTACACTTCAGTAACATTCAATTTTAACTTTTCTTCAAAGAAGGGGTATGACCATAGTATTTTGGACTTTTACATTTCTTTCTTGTGATCCTACATAGTTTTTTTCATGGATCAATCAAGGAGTATGAATTTATACAACATAGCTAACAACGTACTCACCTGTCCGAGATAATTCGACATTTGAGCTGTTTCGTCTCCACGGCAAGTAATGCGCCGAGTTGGACAAAATCGTTCCGAAAGTTAACCGACACTAGATGAACCGGGACTACTGAGCCCACATCCCGAAGCATACTTTGCCGGTAAATGGGACTTTAGCAACACATCCAAAGTGCAAATCTATGATATGTCTCTGTTGTATATGTCGTTAAGTCTTTATCGTCGCTGGACGGCGTTTATTTATTCACTTGAAAATAAAGCAGACTGTCCGTTCTTTATCGAATTTGCCAAATAAAGTGTAAAACAATGCTGCTAAACCGAGCACCGAATCCAATATCACTATGTGAATGTCGGTAAAATGGCTCTGACAAACACGGCATTTTTATATTTATCTGTGTTCATTTTATTATGCTTATTTTAAGCGTTCTGGTTTTATTTCATAATCTGCTTACATGACTAGTAGTCGCCTACGAGTTTCGCGTTTGCGAGGGCAGTATAGTTAGATGTGACTTATCTTTTACGCTCGGGCAGAAAAGGAGTAGGATTTGTTTTTATCTATAAACTTATGACAACTGCTGGCAAAAATTAGGAGCTCATTCACAAATGTAGACGGCTTTGCATATAACATAACCCGTGCATTGATGAAACTTACATGTTTTCTGGAAAACCTCATAAAAACAACTGTCGGTGTTTCTTCGTGTGGCTCAGAGAATAGCGAGTTGTCAGTCATCGCGGATATCCATCCTTATAACGGAGGTTGCAATTAAAAACGTCCTCTAGCCAAATAGGTTTCCTAATTAACTCCTGAGGCCAGAAGTACATTTATTTTATAATCACATCTGGGAACCGCTTTACGCCTTTAGATGCGGAAACTCGTTGGTCATCAGATCTATGGCGCTTGCGCCAGGGGAAAGTGCTTTAAAAGGACAGCCATCTTAGTAACAATATGGTGTATTACCCTCAAGTAGATGACGATTACAAAAATATGTTCTAAAATTCCGTGTGACTGGAAACAACAGTTATTATTCACCGTCCCTACAGTTTAAAATTGCCTTCCCTTCCTGACTAAATGTAAACTTGCCAGTGGTGCCTAACTCAATTTTCGTCCTTTTTTAGAATTCCTCTTGTCAATTTTTTAATTTTTGCACTCACCTTCTTTGCCAGATGACAGCGTACGATAAGGCTTATGGCAGAAATTTATCTACTTTCTGTGTCTTCTTTCTCTCCCTCCTGTGTGTTTTTCCAGCCACAAGGCCCCCTCTACTAACACTCGACGTGTTACACGGTCCACAGGCTAGCTCAAGTTAGCCGCGGGTCCTACACCATATCGCTGTCGTTCCTTTTACCGTGCTCTGTCTCAATTTATAACTTTGATACTCCAAAGGTGACAGGTGGGGTGACGGGATTGGAGAAGACTGCATGGTTTCGCATTATTTATTTCTGTATGAATGTTCAAAGAAGAGCGAATTTGGAAGCCCGATGCATTAAAATAAAATACTACACAACTAGGGTCATTAAAAAACCGATGGATACCATGTCGTGAAAAAACAAAGTACAGTTAGTCGAGAATGCCGACATCCAGTCTGATGGCGAAAAAAAGGAAAACGGGGGCGGTTGCAGTAAGGAAAATCGAAAGTTGAATGTTTGACGTCCCCTAGAGGCAACATATTTTCCGCGGTTGAGCTACGTTGCTAGTCCCCAGGAGATTGCGCGTAATAAATGTGCACATTTAGCCTTAAGACGCTTCGAATCAAACACTTACCCATAATATTAGCAGGCCTCGCTTGCGAGTAAGAATCATTAGTGGCGGATACGCCACCCCTGGGCCTTAACCGTCAACATTTGCCAGTCATGGCATTTACCTCATATGCTCTTGCGTCAGTCAACCCACAAATTTCACTCTAACTGACGAGTTATAGGCACGAAAACGTTACTGGGCAGGTTTTAGGAAATCGGCGAACGCATGTAGTTATGAAAATCTGATATTAACGGCTAATTCCGATCAACCTTCTCTCGAACTTCCACTGCTGTCGTCAGACCGATTAATACTCAGGTATCGGAAAACGTCAGAGATATATCGACCGTTCGGGAGGATACTTTCGCCATCTTCAAGGAAAACGTTGTGGAAAGCTTTGGCAGTCCTCAAAGTTTAGCCTTTCCTCATACTTAATACCGAAGGACACGAGGACCAAACGCCACTCTTTTCTCTGGATGTCTTGGTAGCAAGGCAGACGACGAGCGGTCCGGGAACAACTGTATCTCGAAAAACCCTTGATAGACTGAATTCCAACAGACGCCCCACAATAGGGAACAGTTGCAAGCTACAAGATAAGTATAAGAAAGGGGAAGTATAAGTAGGTCTGCAATCTTGGTGTTCATGTATAAACAGAATGGAAGCCATAGAAGCTTAGCCTACCACTACCTGCTAATCAATCGTATCACAGAATTACCATGGCCATTTACGCTCTGCTGGCCCCATATTAAGATCATGTCGTAAATAGCAAAAGTTAAGCATTTGATTGGACACAGACATCGCACATCAGATCTGTCCCCGCAATCCACATCGAGTCATTTAATTTAGCGTTTAACTAAACCATTGCTTATCATCTGGTACTGCGTTCTGCGCAATAGCTGTTGACCGAAGGCCGGGGTTTTCTGTTTTTGGTTTAAGCAGGAATAATTGCTTATCGGGATCAAATGACAGAGATAAGCACTCTAGTCTTATGGAACTTGTCGGGAACAATATGCTAATGCCCACCTTTCCTAAATAAGAAAACTGCAGATCTCGGCTTCTTTTGGTTATACCTTCGGTATCCAAAATTGGAGGTACTGTGGGTGTCTAACATCTATTGCGTTTTGAGTATCTGGTTCCATTTGCCAAGCTAGTGGCAATAGATAATCAAAATTAAATCCCAGAAAGAATTATTTCTATCGAATAACTGAAGTGGTGTGCATTCCGGGGTGATATAATGAAAGAGAGGAGGCTCTTCGGACAATCGAGTTGTATTCGTAAATTTTCAAGTCGGTGGCACCAACCCGGCGTCAGACGAAATGAACAGATGAAAATGTGAGATCGACAGGACAGACAACGACAAGCAGAAGCTGATGCGTGCAAAAGGTGGACACCGAGTTATGGTTAACTTTGGAGCGGGGGGAAGGGATAACCGTTTGGGCTCCCTGTGCTGAATGTGAAGGGGAAGGCGGGGGGATAACGGATCAACGGGAATGCGGGCGGCTGGTCATTGATGCGGGATGAGGTCAGGGGGCAATGCACTGGCGCTGGAGGTCTTAGGGGTTTCGGTTGTTGTTCACGGTGTCGCAAGGGGGTGGGAAATGGCGAGACAGCATAATTTTACGCGGCCGCATGGGGTTATCAGTTGTTAGGGTGTGGGGACAGGTCAGTGATCATGTACAGAAGCCCTCGTAGTGAGCGTCTAGATGTTCAGCATATCTTTAATATCTTTATGAATTTATCTAATAGTTACAATAGTGTGGCTGAAATACACTCGATACTTGAGCGTGAAACGTCTCGTTGAAATTGCCGGATATCATCGGTACTCGTTCGCTAATTTTACGCTTTAATCCTAAAGCAAATCTGTCTTATAATTAGCTCAGTCTAAGAAGTGAACGATTGACCTTTTTTAGATTACAACGCTTTCACCAAAGTTAGCGCCAACTAACAAGCAAACAAAAGCAGCGCTGTGATGCATGGGTCACCGAGAGTTAATGTCGGCATTATGCTGTTCTCATTTAACTCAAGCAGTGGTTCCTATGTCTGTCTATTTGTTGAAGGTAATGCCTCATCTATGCAGCCAATTCATGACAGTAAGCGGCAAGATGCTAAGCATAGTTTTTCAGGAATGAGAGAATGAGAAGGCGTTTAGTCCATCTGGGGAGTTCGGTCATTAAACATTTCATTATTTGCATTTTAAAGACCCCCCAACGCCTTGGGGGTTTTAGGCGACGGATATCTTTATTAGAAGAAGTGATCGCTGGAACAAGGGCTTTATTCGCCTTGAAGCCTTTGTTTCAGCAATCGCTTCTTCTTCTGATCAACTAGTTCCCGGAACTCGCATCTTCGCTTGTATCGGATATCTTTATATCGGTTCAGATGAAGCTCCAAATTCAAGTCACAGAAGAAAACAAAACGAATACGTCGTATTTGCCCGTTAGTTTAAGTGCATACATTCTCCTGATTAGAATCGTAAGGCTATGAAACACGCCTACTTTGAGGCCGAATAAGAGTATGCGTTTCCGTCTTACCAGTTTTGGAAAGCTAATCGGAGTAAACCGAAGGCTTTGTGAGAAACAAACTATGGAGCAATAACGTTAAAGGTTTATTTTGATCAGGGAACAGTAGGTGCGTTTGCGACTTTATTTTTCGAAAACGTTAGGGTCCCCTTGAATGAGATTAAGGTTATCGGGTGTCTGATAAGAATACACTCAATTACAAACAGGCCAATGCTGGATGATTGAGGCAATTTGGACATAAGTAGCTGTCGAAGTTACTTTTGACTCTGTTGATACAATTTCGTACGGGTCGTGGCATCCAATAAATAATTTAGCAGGAAATTGGCGAATGTCCGTCTGTATATAACCTGCGTCACTCGAAGATGTTTCACGCGATAAAGCCCTTTTGAAAAGCCTGTTTTGTTTCAGTTCAGACAGGGGTGCTCAAAATAGGGCGTCGGTAAAAACATTTTATGATAAAATACCATATTAACAACATTCGGAAATTTTTTCCATAACAGCAAACAAAAAATGTTTTAGTACTGATATGAGAGACAACGAATTTAATGAATATTGTCATGCACAACTAGTTTTCATGACTGCAAGTGGACATATTCCTGAATTTCAACTGGCAGATGCGGGCACTTGAAGATGGCCATTTCTGGCCCATATGCCGTTAGCAGCAACGGGATCCCCGGACACGGGCTTCATACTACAGACTGCAATTTGAGCCATTTAGCGAATTTGCCATTGTACCAAGGAGCTGGACCATTGCTCTTGAGCTCAGGGGCATTTAATCATATGAGAGTAGCATACATCGATCTGCCCAGATTGCACAACCAAAGTCAGTATATCCGCTTGCCTTGGATCTGGACTGATAATAAGGACTCTAATTCATAATCCTGAGCTTTGGGAAGACAGAAATGGAAGCAAGGCAGGAATCGTTTTGCCGGACTTTTAGCTCTTAAAACCCGAACTCACCAGAATTACCTTATGACAAATTCTTGGAGGCATAAAAATTGTCGGCCAATGGCATCGATTAAAACTGCAGTTCGATAGAAGGCTGTTATAGGTTAATAAATAGGCTGATGTCAAATTAATAGGCCATAATGAAATGGGAAGGTCCGAAGAATACCGCAGTGTCAGTAACATTTCGAATATCGAATTCGTCATGGCGGTTGAGTTGGAGCACTACGATCAGCCACGGTGACCCACTCAGAAACACAATATTCTGCGATAGACCAACATTATTAAACCATGCAGGTTCGGGAGCTCAACACCAAGTTTATGTGTATTCCTTTCTACGCTGCAATAGAACAATAATCTAACAGGTGGCAGCAAAATGTCTCAAAAGAGTGGCTGCAATTTCGCCAAACTAGTTTTCCTAGTAAAAGCAGTCATTCGACCGACTGATTCGGTCGCCAACCTAACCGCCGCCCCTGATTCTGCTGCACAACCAAGCAGTGAACACCTTGGCCTATGCACTTATCCGAAGTAATACTATGGAAGCAGTGTCTTGGTATATTCGCGTGCCCTGTTACACTGATGTTCATGCTTCAGATACATGCCATACGAAAAAGTAGAAACTAATGAGTAGACGGAAGACCACGTGATCGGATCTTATTTTGTTCTCAGCCGCCTGTCATATGAGACCGGTGGTAATAGGGGGTTTAACACTTACCCCTAACCCCAACCGCTACCCGTAACCCCAACCCAAAACCCTAACCTTAACCGGTGCGGCTACGAAATAAGATATTACTGACTACGTTCCTGTAGTAGATAATGAGGATGGCGATGAAGATGGAAGGAAGATAGTGTCCCACCTTGCTAACGGTGTCTGTGAAGCTCAGGGTGCTGCTGTTCTATACTGGCGCATTAAGTCCCCTTAGAACGGTGAGGAGCAAATTACCCTGACTGTTATGTGAAAACGGGCATTTCCTGGCCATTAAGGCATCGCTGGCTGATAGGATCAAAGAAAGCAAAAACGGCAATTCTGATTTATCTGTCTGTGTTGGCCAACCTATTATAGTAGTAATAGATTGTCATCATGTAAAAAAACTAGATATTCTATTGATTCTCGGCTCAAAGACAGAGCAGAATCGCGCATCTCTGTCCTGAAATCAGAATAGATAGGTAAACTCTACTTCGGTGAGAGAGAACGCATTTTCGACGACAAGAGGTAAGATGTAGCTATGTAGCTCCACCTGATACACAAAATACTGTTGAAGTTGGGGTTATGGGTTATGGTTAGGAGTTGGGGTTAGGGGTCAGAGTTCGGGGTTAGGGTTAGAGGTTAGGGCGACCTTCCATCAACCACTCAAATTACAACCGCGCATCCCCAAAGTTTTGTCTTTTGCATACAACTACTTCACCTTGTCGCCTGTGCGTCCCGCGACCCGACCCCTACTAACCCATATTGCCGCCTGTCGAGTATTACAGGCGGCTGGGGTTTGTTAACTTCAGGTGAGGCTACATAACCACATCTTAACGAACAATCTCTGAAAATAATCTCATGGTGAAGTTCGCATGTAAACATCTCTTGAGAATTGGTGTAATTTGAGGTATGGGGTTTGAGCATAGCCTTCATTTTGCGCACAGTATGCAAGACGGTTTCCAGAGAATTCGTAAGATTCTTTACACATTTGAATCGATTAAGACGCGGTTCGAAAAGGCAAACAGGGCATTGCCTGATTTCACCGATGGGGACGTCATAGGAACAAAGGTTTTCCTAAGGACGCATGTTGCTACGCGGGTCAGTGATTAATAAATTGGAATACATTTGACAGATGTAGACGAAAACATAACATTTTGTGCATATAAAGAGAAGTTTTCCGCCGCGAAACTAATTTGTATTTTCCCTTTGTTCTGGATCACGTTGAGTCTCAGGTCGGTCTTGAAGTATGGCTTAATGCTTCGCGATTTTCAGTATCTTAATTTGATTGCCCATAAAGACAGATTCTGTAATATGCGTTTAAAAAACCTTTAAAATAAGTTACTGCTTGAGGGCATTTATCGAAGTACGGAGTATTTAGCTTTCGATTTGGCTGTTTGCAATCATGATTTTTGTCAAGACCGCGAAATGTCTATTCAACTAGCATCGGACCTGTCCGCTTATCAGTAATCCTTATGAAGTATAAAACGGAATTCATACCAATTTCCAAATTATATGAG
This sequence comes from Spirometra erinaceieuropaei, assembly GCA_902702965.1. Taxonomy (NCBI): domain Eukaryota; kingdom Metazoa; phylum Platyhelminthes; class Cestoda; order Diphyllobothriidea; family Diphyllobothriidae; genus Spirometra; species Spirometra erinaceieuropaei. The sequence goes on along the minus strand of CACRXP010000319.1, from coordinate 364,732 downwards.
CCGTATATGGTATTTTCATGGAGGTGACAGAAATGCATGATTCTCCTTGCGTAGCAGTATACGGTTTACAATTTGGAAGTCTAAAGCGCAACTGTGAGGAGTTGCAAACGCTTTGCAGTCAAACGGCTACGCTTCAGAGAATGAATGCGGGAGAAGATATATGTCCTCATTTCTTCTACATAACATGCCTGGATTTAAAAAGGCATATAAAATCAATGAAAAATCCATGTTAATTGAAAGCCGTTTTTGATATAAGCGACTTTTGCAGGCGGCCGGAAGAAAGCCCGGTTGAAGGCGGACACCCTTGCGTGAAAGATTTTGGGCTTCTTCTGTACGATAATCACTATTACAAGTTCCTTTAAGAAAACATTTCTAACCGGAACCTCATTCCAGAATTACAGTTATCATGTCATGAGTTATTCCACCCCTATAGTTTATTCAGCCAATCATTGCCATATCTTGTCGGGCGAGACTTGGCTCTGCAACCCCACTCGATTGATAGCACATGCTGAGCTTACTAAAAAAATTAAGTTAACATGCTTAACCTAGCCACTTGCTGGCTTAGGGAGGGATACGCAAGCAGAGCTCGAAGCAGACGCAAGGAAGTGAGTGAAGGTGGCCTGACTCGCTGGATTAAGGGAATATAGGAGACGCAATCTCAACTGGAAGGCAGCAGAGGGAGTCGCGTGGTAATTCGCAGTGCGTGGCCACTGTAGTGGAACCGACGGCGTTCCACACCGTCGGAAACATTCCATTAGCAAGTCTACTTGGCCACTTGCTGGATTAGGATAATGAAGAGCGCGCAATCAGCGCTCGAAGCATGGGGAGGGATGCGCGTGTGAACTGGCCATTGAAATAACCGAGGCTGGCGTATAAACACTCTCCCTATGGCGCAGTCACTATCTGAAATAATATGGTAAGGAAGATGCAAATGCGTAATATTTGTACGGTCAGCGTATTCGCATGTACAAATTTTTTTAGAAATCTAACCATTTGGTATCACTCATGTGTGGCTGCAGGACCAAAGCTCGCCGTAGACTCGTAGGCTCTACACGCACAGCTAGATGTGCTTTAAACAAATGCCACTTAAATGCCAGCAGACCACTTAAAGTGTCGCGGCTGAATGGAATTCATAAACAAGCTAGCTCGGATGAAGCACCTACCGAGCGGCATAATTCCCAAGATGGACCGGAAACCGGAATTGAACACCCGACGCTGACTAATCGATATTCACGCGTGGCAGGAACAAATCCCCTCTCCCCGGAATATCCACAGCACACGTGCGATGACCGTCAGTAACTGCGCCGCTAATTACACATCACTAGCTGGGTCTGCAATCCGTGAGGAGACCCTGTCCATTTCATGGTCGGAGGCCGACAAATTGTGACGCGCCAACTGCGTTTTGCGTTGGCCATAGATGCGGTGCTACGGACAGGAGGATAGAGAGACGCATACAATTATAGTCGTTGTCACAGTTTCGTGTAATCGGCTCAGACGGTATCAGGCCATTAAGCCCTTAGTAATGCCAATGCAGTCTGACCTTTATTTTTAGCCCTTTATGGTTACACAGTGGCAGGAGTCCAGAAGCACCGATTGCATTACATTTTCTTCAGAATGCATAATGTTATCGGAGTATATTAGGCACTACTGAGGACGAGAATGGAGAAATTAAACGTGCAGCAGCCTTCAAAATGTCGCGGCCTCGCGGCATTCCGCAAATGACGTAACTGAGGACGTAAATATCCCTTTGAACAGAAGCTCTGAATTTTCGAACTCCGCCTTAACTGTCCGGCTTCAGATCGAACGGGGAGAATAGTCTATCAACAACTGAAAAACACCTAGATTGCCTTCAGTAAAGGGAAGGGAGAATAGGTCGCGCGCGCTTGACTCAATCGTAATCAGTCGTTTTTTCTGCGTGAGTACGTTAGAGGTGCTAACTAAGTAAATGTTAGCCGAAATTCTGAAATATGTTACCCTTTCGAAAAGGTTTCTTAAGTAAAGCTTCAAAATTAATCATTTAGCAGCATAGTTACCTAATAATTCAGTTACATTAGGATGCCGGCTGTCGAAAGTACTTCCTTCCGGCGAATGCATAAAATACACTCTGTAAAAAATGACTACTTAAGTATAAACAGTTTTTCCCGCTGATTTATGATGTCCTTGAAAAATTCAATTATATTTCATAGAAAACACGCATAAACATATCCATTGTTTATTTCTTTGGATAGAAAATTAATTATTTTCCCAATCTTATGCTTGAAAGCATGGTTTTCACAAACTTTTTCAATTACCCAATGATTCTGAATACATACTGCCGTTATATTTGCATTCAGAGTTTTCAAACTACAAGCCGTATTTTTTCGCGTACGAAAGCCCATGAATGTGTATACAGTATTAAGAGGAGATCGTATGGGGTTCATAAAATTTAGCAGTGGATTTGAGCCATGTTTTAAACTGAAGAATCTACACCACTGAATGCAGAGACGAGATGTTTTATGAACAGGCACTTCACACTGTAAAAAATATCAAATTTGTAAGTTTTCAAAAACTGAAATTACAGCCTTTCTTCAAGTATGAAATCGGAAGAAATAATTTTCCATCCAATGCGTTAAAGAATGAACGTTAAGTGCGTGTTTTCTATGAAGTATAATTTAGTTTTTAAGGTCATCGGAAATCGACGAGAAAAATTCGTGATACAGAAGGAGCCCTTTTTACACAGTGTGGTTTTTGCATACGACAGGAAAGAAGTTCGTTCAAAATCCGGCATTATGAGGCAGCTAAATTACTATAGACTTATGCCGCATGATGCTTAATTTTACAACTCTCCTTACGTTATCTTTTCGAAAAATAAACGTATTTCAGAATTTCGGTTAACATTTCATGCGTTAGCACGCCTCGTGTATGACATGCGAGACTTATGACACCATGGTAAATTACTCCGATAACAGTAATCTTGTTAGATAAGCCAATTGTCGGCCTGTTAGAAGTGATCTGACCGAACTAGCAATGCTCTCTCCAATCCAGAATATCTCGCGAATTCAATAATACGCACGTTTGAACAGCTAGTAAACCCTTTCTTCAGGCTCAACATATAAAGACAACGTGATTCTCTACCAAACTAGTAATTAAAGCATATTTTCAGGTATGTTAACTATAAAATATGTTTGAAGTTATAGGACCATCATAAATCAGTGTGAAAAATGCGGCCTACTTTAGCAGTCATTTATTACCAAGTGCGGTTTTTACAGCAGGTCAAAAATAAATGAATTCACAAGCCGACATCCTTGCAAGTCCGAAACTTTATAGGATTATGCCGCATGATAGTCAGTATTGTAACCATACTCAAGTAATCCTTCCTAATCGAAAACGCACTTCGGAATATCGGTCAACATTTCATGAGATCTGTCACTCACTGTATGTCCTATGTTGACGAAGGTTAAATTATGGATAAGTATTGTAACCTCGTAGTCAGTTAAGGGAAGGGTACCGACTATTCGTTAGCAAGTTAGTTGGTCATCCTTAATAATTCGGCTGTTTGTGGGTGGAGTAGTGGTACAGTCGCTGAACCTGTGAGCCATTCCGCGGTGTTTTGAGGGGAAAAGTATATATGGATATACCAACGTCCAGAGAAGAGTGCCTAAATGGGTGACTGGCTGATTGCATTCACGATCGCGTAAGTAGAATCCTGGTTTGCAATCACCTCAGGAAATGGCGTACCGAGGGGGTTATATAACAGTCTATTTTTATACGCATTCAGTTGTTAACAGTGTCACTTTTGACTCTGCCTGTTGCAGTTTAGCCTGATGCGCATGATTACTTCTTTCAACATGGGGTTTCCGCGTTTCCCACACCACCCGGTGGGGGGACCAGATCTGGTACTGTTAAGCCTTTAATAAAGTAGTGAAGGCGGCAGTCTGTTTGCCAGCTCCTGCGAAATGTTAACATGCGACGTCTCCGGTCAGTCAAGCAATCTCTGGTTTAACTAGGCGATTCTTAGGCAGAAAAGAATTAGCAAGAAATCGCACATGTTTGCATTTCTAAGAACAAGCCGGCATCTAGTTTTCGTGGAAAGGTGTATTTGTGACCAAGATAGGGTCGTAAGCGCCTTAATCAAATAACAGTGTCCCCCTTGTTACTGTGCTCTGGAACGACTGACGGAAGCGGTTATGCCATTGGGCTGATCATCTGATGAGTTGGAGACAAAGTCGGAGCCTGCGCGCCCACTACTGAAAGTATTCGATCGTTCGGGATCTCTTCACATACTGTCCTCTTGGTTCTCCCGGCTAAGGAACTTCCCATCGTTCTTTCCATCCTGAAAAACTGTATCCAAACTCCCAAAATCATCATCAGGTATAATTAGCTCTCCGAAATCAGAGCAATACAGACACAACAGACCGAAATTTTGGTCTCGGTATGCAGATGATACCTTCGTCGTCATCGACCGGGATCAGGTGCTGACATTCAAAGAAAGTCTCAACGGAGTTTTACTGGACATTCAATTTACGATGGAGAAGGAAGAAAACAACCAGCTGGCCTTTCTGTTTGTCCTCGTTTGCCGCAAATATTGTGGTGGCCTAAAAACCAAAGCGTTCAGGAAAGCGACAAACACGACGTGCGTACTGAATTTCAACAGTAACCATCCGATCGGTCACAAACACAGTTGCGCGGGGGCGTTATACCGACGCGCTGAGACTCACTGCAGTAAAACGGAAGACATGGTTGCTGCATTGCAATATCTCGATGGATAACGAGCGCCAATGTCTACCCACGCAACTTTGTCGACCACTGTGTACGCAGGCAAGACAAAAATCCAAACCCAACTGGCGTTAATTTTGGCGAGAATTTCCGTACGTGAGGAACGTCTTGGAAGCCGTCAGCCACCTTCTCACTCCTCTTGGAGTTGGGGTTGCACACAGGTCGGAAGCAATCATCAGGCACCAAGTCCTAAGGCCTAAAGACCCGCTGTCACGGCAGGAAACGTCTGGAGTCGTTAACTGGATCTGGCGCAGTTGTGGACAGAGGAGCTACGTTGGAGAGACCGGGAGATTACTCCTGAATGAGCACGCAGCAGCGAAGAGGAGGAAAGAGGGCAGCTCTCGGATAGCAGCTCATTCCACGGAACCCGACCATATTTTCAAGTTGCAAGGGGTCGAAATCGTCGCTAGAGCTGACAACCGCGTGAGCCGCGAGATGCTCGAATCATGGTTCTCGGGCCCCCAATCCACCAGCAAGCTCAATGACCCCTCGCTGCCATATTCGGTGCTGAGACATTCCCTGAGCAGGGGAACCAGTCATATGGGGAGGGTGCAAGCCATCAACTATACCGGTGACAGCGGGCCGAATGGCTGAGTAATTATCACGACAACATTCAACACGGATGGCGAAATTGCGATAATTAACGACTCGAACGCAGACTGACGAGCCATCATCGCATCAGTGCTCACGAACGCTGTTAATTATGGTACGCAAGTGACCCCACGGCAACTATGTCCTGTAAATACTGCAGTCCTTGTGGCTGCACTATCTTTATTTGCAACCGTCTCTGATGATTGGTTCGAGTAAAAGTCCGAAACGGCAGGCCAATAAACTTCTTGTTCCAGCGATCGCATCTTCTTCTTCTGAACTGCATCCTGAAACTCACCTGTTCACGTCTATAGGCATACTGCTATTACCTTATCGTTGTTGTTACGGCGAAATGGTGGACAAGGATGGTAATGCCGCTGCTACTCCTGAGGACGACCGAAATAATAATGGTGGGGATTTCAGGAATTCCGAAATAGCAAAGGTGTCTGCCTTATCTTAAAATTTATAATCACACTTTTGATCAAGCAGAGGAAACTGCGACGCTTGTTGCTTACTAAGTCCAGGACCATCGTCCGAGTCTCTGGTCTAGCTCTTGTGTCTTTTTGAGGGGAGCGGAGCAATGTCTGCTAGGCAGTAGCAAGCGATCGAAGCTGAGGCAGTCCTGGAACGGTTAGAGTTGCCGATTTTCGAATGTGCCCGAGGCTACAGAACGCACTGAGTCAGAGTTAGGCGTGGGTATCACTCCTCATCCGGCGGCTACCATGCGTAGTAGGATCATGAAAATAAAGGATCGGCTGGGCGCAGGTGAACAGTCGGGCGTAGTCTATCAAATCCCGTGCCAAAATTGTTTTTGCCACTACACAGGCCAAACAGGACGAAGTCTCATCTCCGAATACCTGAGCATAAACGGGCCGTTTGGAGAGGCGCCACTCACACGCTGGACAAAGGCCATGAGTTTGACTTCGCCAACACGCGTATATTTGCGCGAGCCGGCAACAAGACGTGGCGAGAACTGTTGGAGACGTGGGTTTCGGATACCAACTCTATCCATAGACATATTGATTTGCCTGCGTGTTATCACGCACTCCGCCCACGCAGCCAAGTGGCGCAATTCACATCGCCGCGAAGTACAAACGACGTCCCCACGCCGGGGGACCATTGTGGGCCAGGCAGCACAAACCAGACCTAGCCACGGACGTAGTCCCCCCCCCGTCACGGAACAACGATAGAAATGTTCACACATTGCTGCACTCTAGCAGTCTCTGATGATGAACTCCAGTTCGAGTTCGAAAGCTGAGGTCAATAAATCTACCATCCCAGTGATCGTGCCTTCGTCTTCTTTAAAACAAGAACCTGGGATGCGCATATTCCCTTTCACTCGTGATTTTCGAGCACCACACATCGAACGTGCGGGCTCTGTATCTGGATAATACCTTCGTATTTATTTAGCGATATCGTTTGCAGACACTCATCGTCTTTCAACTGGTACTCGTTGCTTTTTTATGGCCAGTCATCTGCTCTTTATGTTAAATCGTTTCCGCTGTAGATTGTTACGTTTGTTGTCAGCGAGCGATGCTCTAGGCCTCTCTAACTACTTTTGTTAGGTTATCATATAAGAAAAGCGCAAACCATCCGGTTCTTTATTGATTTTATTTTAGTCTGCTAAGTTATTGGATCAGTTTCTATCTGTTTTCAGAAAGGCGACCATCTCATATGCATGCTTGACAATCTGTACTTATTTCCTGTCTGTTGCATTTCAAAAAAACCTGAACGATGCCATTTAAACGCGACAACTCCTGGTAATAACGCCTGGTAATTCCCTTGTAAAGCGATCAATGAAAATAAACAAACTCAGACATGTAGGATAAGCATCGATTGTTTACCAAGAGATAGAGATGCACCGGCCCTTCTAGAGCAACGAGTGGCTTACCACGTTCACGCCACTTCCATATCACGCAAGTCATCAGACTCGGCCAAGTCATACCGATAAATGATGTATTTAGTTACCTAGTGCTATATACCTTATGCTAATGGGACCGAGCCGGTTTTTTCGGTCACACATCCGCGTAGGCGAGCCCGGCTAGAAAGAATAGGATTCGCTAGCCACACTCTCCACATGTACCTATTGCTTTTGGCTGTACCTAGGCTCATTGCATCGTCAGTTAGCCTGTGCAACTGGCATTGACGTCGGCCGTTCTGATACCACCTATCCGGGAAAAAAATGGTGGACCGTTTGTCACAGGCGCAATCCACAGGGCACACACTAAAATGTCCGTGCCTGCAGTCGCCGCTTACCGTCGGCACCGTCAGCTGTGGTAGACGTTCGCGGCACGTGCGCGTGTGGACAGTAGGAGGCAGAAAATCATCGATTTTTTCCCTCGGACTGCGTGCAGCCGGGATGTGCGCGGACTGACTATCGATCAAATATGCGTAAGTGGACCAATCAACGCAGGACGACGGGAGCTACGCGCGCACCGCGGCGCTGGCTGGAGTTATTGGCCTTCACAGGAGCGAAGCGTAGTCTGAACGCGGCAGTGGTCTCTTCAGCACACCCATACAAGCAACAGCGGCTTTAGGTCGGTGGCTCGGTTCGCTTGGATTCTGCTTATTCTCCTCTGGGACAAAATTGTTTGTTTACTGACTTTTCCGTTTCCGTGCCTTGCAGCTAATTTTCTCACCAGACAACACAATGAGCGACGACGAAAGCCGAAACTCGTGAGTGGCACATTTTTTTATTACTTATATTACTTTCGTTAGTCCCTGCTGCCGATTAATGAGGCTAGAAGAGGTGGTAGAAAGTAATGCTGGTGTTCGCTTATGAAAGTAAAATCTTACTTAAAAGGAACATTTAAAAAATTCATTCTGAATACATATTAGCATTCACCGGGAGAGGCTTATAGGAGGTCTGTCGTTTCGAGTAGTTGCTTCGTTCACAACATCCTCAGAGACTGGGGAATCATGTGCACAGCTTTCCTTATATGGTGCACTTTGATGCGTGGTGAACAGCTCTTCTTCTTTTAGATAGGCCACCTGGGATTTTTAATAATATTGACATATTAGCTTATTTACACGCCTAGTGTGATCATGGCGTCAATAAATAATCATTGTAGCGCTGTTTAAATTTCTACCTTTTAGGGGCCTAGCACTGGTTTAAAGCCTTAAAGGGCATCCTAACGTTTATTCACCATAAATTCCTGTATTTCTAATGAAGTTAAGTCTAAAAGTTATTGTTAAGTACCCCGCAGTTTTCGTATCCTTTTCTAAAATGATGGACTAGTTACGAATGGAAAAGTCTTCAGAACATTCGATTTTTGGTGGCCTCTCTGTTAGTCACAACATTTTAAATTGACCATTGCCAGATAAGATTAGCCAAAATATATTGTTTTAATCAGAGTTATTATAAAATTTTAATCTTATTGATCAGTACATATGTCAACGTAAGGAACAGGACACATGCATGAACGCATCGTTTTGTTAAACGTAGACTATAATTTTGTGACCATTTATTTTCTACCTTCTCATAGTTTCAGAAACCTAAGAAGATTTATTCAAAATATACTGATTGCAATGGTGCTTAGTGACATTTGTGTCTCTACGTACTTCTTTAAAATTGCTGACTTGTTTATTTTTTATCATTTTCATGCTTCCTGCTACCAGCGAGTCCGTAAGTATATTTATCTTTATCTGAATATATATGCTATTAAAACCAAATCCAGTTGCTTTTATTGCTTATAAATCACACGCATAAATAAAGATATAAACGGGCACATTGTAAAACGGGTATGCAATAAATTTGATTACAATTAAATCAACGTGCCCGGGAGTTAAAACAAAAGTTGTGCAGGTCTTCGATACTGGTTCCGCAGCTCGTCATATAACATAGTGGCTAACGAAGGACAACACGGATGGTGAATGTTAATACAAAATTCGAGGTTAGCTGCGGCCATTTTCCTATCTTCTCAAGACATCTAAATCGATACGCCTCGATGCATTGTTTTAAGGGGTCGCGGCTCATACTCGGACGGACCTCAACGATGCCATTTCACTTAATGGCAAATATAGGTATCGTGTGCAGCATATGGACACATTTTTGGTGTCATTTCCTCACAGTTGGTTGGTGTCCATATATACGGGTGGGGACAGATTTCCCAGCATGGGCACGGTGTGTTGCATTCAAAGGACACATGACTGCTTAAGATTTCCTTTCTCTTAAAACAGAGAACCCTGAGTTCGGCTTTTCCGCGCTGAGATACTTACCAAAAGTGCAATTCCACCTGTAGAAGGCGTACTATGTGAACAACGGCACGCTGAGATTATCCCTGTTTTACCATAGCTCAGGGCGCGGGATTTTAAGACAAATAGGAATATTTGTTGCCAAACTCTATAAAGGATATTTCGCCTTTTAGAGCAAATTGTCCACTAAATTAGAATGCCCCTAATATAAACCTCGTGTAGAATCTGTCTCAGCGATACTAGCAATTGCTGACTCGCTGAATGAAAATCCCGACATTCACTCCATGTTGGCAGAGTCTAGCCTTTTTTCCTATTCTCCAAAATCTTCCTTACTTTTATAATCCATTCATTTAACTCTCTTTTGACTTACTTACAAGGGTTCCGAGGAGGAGTCTGAGGTAAGCTAAACATCTGATAAAGTTCTTAGTACTTTCTAGTTTGCATACGCACTGTTTTTTCAACATAAATGACTAACTTCGTTTCGTCAGAATAGCACATTTTGTTTAACTTAAAGCAAAGATGCAGTCAGGTACTAACATTTATAAAAAGGTCCACAGTGACCCCGTAATTTCGCGTCAGCGATTGAAGCCACATTTTATATCCTTAAAGAAGATATCCCTGGACATGAATTCAAGAAAATACTGAACATCTTTGAACGTGCTCTTTCCGAAAAAGGAGTATTCCATTATTACATCTAGTATACCGGTAGAAGGTGTCCGTGCCACTCACGTTTCTGGCTTATTCGCCATCATTAACCGCTCATAAAGGGCCCGGAATAGCCGGGAATCTGACTTAAGTCAACCCTCTGCTGCAGACCCACCCACTTTTAATTGATATTTACTACTAAGTGAAGCTTTGTTTTACGTTGACCTATGGACTGGTTTAAATGCATGCGGAACTCCCAGCCTACGTGCAATCGGCGCGTACCTTGCCCGTGGTGGGTAGGTGTTCAGTCCAATTGTGCTTGCACATTTCATCTGAACGAGCATAACACAAAATATAACCATGTGTTGTGTTGTTGTAGGAGGTCTCTGAGGTAAATTTTGTGTCCTTTGTGGGTTTTGATCTCACGGCTGTCTTAATACCTTTGACTGTGTCTGCAAGTGTCCTATGTGTCGGCCTTGTAAACCTCGTGGAGGAATTTATCTTGTTCTGTAACGTAGCCTGCTTTATTTAAGAACTTACGTGTTGGCATGGATGTTGTACAGCTCTGCAATCGCGGCTGTTCCACTACTTCGGGTTGAGGATTTGTGGCAGCAATAACAATGCATTTTGTAGGGAATTTTAAGGGCTAATCTATCATTTTACTGGCAACTAGGGGTGAATGACTTCTGAAAAAACCTGCAAAGTTAAGACGCTATTGCGTAAAATCTGTTTGTTGAGTAAATATCCCCCAATCTGTTTTCAAATATGTACGTGTGAGTGCTTTAATTGTCCAATTTGGAATACTGTGGATGTTAGTGTGCTTTGCATGAGCAATCGTATACATTGTGTTGAAAAGCATAAGCCGACGCATGAATCAGTTCAAAGGGTCAATATTAAATAATGCTAATGGGACCTCCTCTGTTATAGGCCGAATCTGAGGTAACGTTTTTGCTCATACGTGTCTAAATGTGCTCCTTCTAAATGTCAGCTATCAGTTGTCCTCAAAATTGCACGTGTGTTCATTTACGGGCTTGCATCTTGGTCTCGATCACCACGATATGCCTTTGAACAGTTTGTCCTTAGTTTGCCTGCACTAGGTGGGCTAACTCATGAAATGTCAACCGAACTTCCGAAATGCGTTTTCGGTTCGAAAAGATTGATTAAGTAGAGCTGTAAAACTAGTCAGACTGTAAATAATTCGATAATATTTCAGTTACCCCAGGATGCTGCCTATCGAATAAGCATCCTTCCGGCAGCCTGCAAAAACTACACTCTGTAAAACATGACTACTTATGTAGCATGAAATGTTCGCATTGATTTTCGATGCGCCTAAATGTCCAATTAGATTTCATAGAAAATATGCATAAACATATTCACTCTTTTGCTCATTCAGTAGATAATTACGTCTTCTTTTAATTTTATACTCGAAGGTGGAACATAATTAAGTTTTAAAAAGTTTTCGAATCCCCGAATAATTTTGAACCCGCTCTACCGTCACAGTTGAATTCAGGGTTTCCAAACTGCAAACCGTATATTTTCCGCGTGCGGTAAACCACATATATTTTCTACGGTAATAAAGGGGAACCATGAAGGGTTCATAACATTGAGCAGTGGATTTGATCCATATTGTTAACTGTACATGCAACATTGGTAACTGCAGAGATATGACAATTTATGAACGGTCATTTAACATCATTTAAAAGTCCCACGAATAGAAACTATTTTTAAACCGAATTATGTCCCTCCTTCGAGTATTAGATTGAAAGGCGACGTAATTGTCTACCAAATGAGCAAAAGAGTGAATATTTTTATGCATATTTTCCATGAAAGCTAATGGGACATTTATGGACATCGAAAATCAATGCGAACAGTTCATGTTATATAAGTAGTCATGTTTTACAGAGTGAAGTGTTTGCATGCAGACTGAAGGAAGTCCGTTCGAAAGGCGGCATCCTGAGGTAACTGAAATATTATTGAATTATGTTGGAGGCTGACTAGTTTTACAACCCTACTTAATTAATCTTTTCGAAACGAAAACGCATTTGGGAATTTCGGTTGGCATTTCATGAGTTAGTCCACCTACTGCGAATCGCGTCATTTCTGTCAAATCCAGTCGTGCTGACCTTTAGACGCCAATTCTAGGCTACCCTTACAATTTTAAATGTCGTACAGATTGCATCTAGAAGGTTCACCACTCAGTTAACTTCCCCTCCCCTTTCCCGTGTGCGCTCTGCGTGTGCTTTTTGTTTTTAAATTCGATCAGTGTGTCGCCGGTGCCCCACGCTGGCCCATGCCCCCCTGCAGGGTCCGGTCTAGCAAACCTGTCTCGCTGCTGGTAGCATGCTTGGTGTTGATTCCATGAGTTCTGTGTCTGTGCAAAACTCTACCTGCTTAAATGCGTTTATCCAGATCAGACTCTAATCCAGCATTTACGTTTCAGGAGGAGACAAAGCGACAGAAAGAACAGGTATGTAACGGTTTTGGTCCTGTTACTTTTCGATTATTGATTTTAAGTGAAGTATGTATTGCCTTCCCTTTTAACCACAACAGAAGAAGTGTAAAGCCCATTTTTTTTATCAGAAGGGCACTTTATGGTTTTCCCTCTTTGGCTATGTAAAATGTTTATGGGATTGTCTTTAGTGTTTTCAGTGGAAGTGTTAAAATGTCATTGTTGTTGAGGTCTATGCTCCCCTTAAATTCTCACAATAAATAAGTTCTCAGTAAGGTGGTATTGGCTGCATTTTCGACTAGGTCTGCTCCTCTAGGGGAAGCAGTAAGGCTAACGAAGCTAGCTGATGCGATGTGAAACAGTTGAATGCAAAAAGTTGAGTTTCTCTCTACTAGACAGTAGTATTTGTGCTTTTTCGCAAATTTTAGGAAGAACGCAGAAAAAGAGAGGAAGAGGCAAGGCGTGAAGAGGTTGGTGCATGCGCATGGTGGCTTCGACACCCCGACCCCAAATCCCTGACTAGGGAAAGCTCCCCGACACGCCCCCCCCCCTCCCTACTTGTCAAATGAATGTCCATTTTATTTCTTGTCCGCATATTTCTGCAATTCTGCCCAGAAGCCTGGGCAAATGCGCATTCCTTCCAGTTCAAAGTGACCGAGAAAATCGCAGCAGTTGTTTTGCACTTGCGTTGCTTTTGTCCCGGAGGCTCCGCAAGCCTGACGCAGGCGCAGCAACCAAAGCCTCCCTCTGTCGAAGCAGCCAATAGGAGATGCACCTCAAGGCCACAGGCATCTCGCTCTCTCGATTGGACTTTCCGGATGTGTAGGCCGCTGAGA
>CACRXP010000319.1:321451-335987 GCA_902702965.1 Spirometra erinaceieuropaei | reverse complement strand
AAGATTAATTAGAGGAATTCATAAAGCGTAAAGCGTACGATTGAAAGTTGGACAGCAGAGAACGGCGTGGAATGTCGAATATAATGCGATATTTTCTGTCCTTGCTCTCAGGTGATTCTCCTTCGAGAGCCCAGGAAAAATTGGGTGGTAGACATCATCAGAACATCATTAATATGCCAGAATCTAGGGTGAACAAGTGTGGAATTTCGACACTGACTAAAACTATCATGTTAAAGGCGGTCTGAAGGACTATCACAGTAAACGTTTAAATTAAAAGTATCCCAGCTTAACAATGTAGCCTCCCAGATAGGAAAAGTGCTCACCTCACGACTATGGCTTTATCGTATTTGGCGCTCTCTTCAAGCCTTGTCACACAGCGTCCGTAGTCCTGCCTAGTTATTCTGAGATTTTTGGACAGGGAATTACGACAGGATGGTTACTTATGTTAAAGTCTGATCTAACCTTCTTTGCCACCCCTAAGAGGTTTCTTAAAGTTTTAGAGAACTTGGAGCTCTTTGTAGTCAGTCCTTACACTGGGATTTTTTATTCGAATGGAACACTTTGGTGTAGTGAGATGCTGGTTTGATTTGTGTTTATATCTGTCCTTACTGAAACCCATTCTCGAGCGAGAGTAGGCCAAGCCTGTTAAAGGTGAATTAGGACTGCAACTACATATGTTTATCGGAGTGAAGAAATTTAACTCGAATCAAGAAGTCATGGTTTACCTGTAATATAAGAAAAACCTCAACATTTGTCAGAAAGGAAGCTTAAAGTGAAAGGAATTTCGGGGAGGCGGGTTTAGACTGGTTTAGGCTAACTAATGATTAGTGAGAGATAGTGATTTTGGCTCATGTTTATGGATAGAAAGGGGCGTCATTTGGACACGCTTGAGTTTCGTTGCTGTAGCGTAATGCGGTAGGAGGCAGAAGAGAGTGTTCGAGATTCATATTCGGCCAGGGTAGCAGGAAGGCTTAAAATTGGTCTTAGAGCTGCCCTTCCTTTGCACACGATCACTGCGACAACTAGCATTAGGAGCCGGATATCCCACCGGGACTTTGTAAATTGCTCGAATAGCCTGCCTGACGCCGAGTAGGGGGCAGAAAACCAAATGGTCAACAATTGATATGAACTTATCCATGCCTTGACTTAGCCAACAGAATGGTGCTTTCGCATCGATTTCGGCAGGTACCTAGTCATGTTTCTAGTCAAACCTGTTTTAGGGGAACATGTGAGTGTGCTTATGCAGAACCGAAACAATCTGTTTCTAGAATGCCTTACAATTTAAGGCATTTCACGTAGATTAGCGTAGATGCAAGAGATCTTACTAATATGAAGAGAAAAAAAATCACTGCAGTTTAAAATGTAAGCCATTCCAAACGCTATTACAAGTTTCTGCGCTCTAACTTTACGATGTGTACGCGATTAAATACAGTGAAATAAGAGTTAAAACAACGGCTGAATTGCTATCTAAACGGTGTGCACTAGCCTTCAGCGATGCTGTTCACGAATGTTGTATCGTCTAAATATCATCTAACAAGATGTACCTATATCCTTTGGTCATCATACGCAGTATTCCCTATTTGCCTCTGTGCACGTATGTGGATATCGTTTCTGCCAACTTTACGTCCCCCAGTACATATCATGCAAGTAGCAAAACTGTCGTTTTATTATCTACGTGCGGCATCCAGCCGCACAAATCCGTTTCACATTGGCAGTCCATATATAGGGACTCAATGGCAAAAGGTGATCGAAAGAAAAACCGACATTATTCACTCCCAAATAGCATCATACACATGCATTCAAAGTGCCTCCTATTTCAACTAATCGCACAGATATCTTTCTATTGGTACCGGAGGGGCAGCCAATGACCATAATTGCGATGTCAGTTAAAGCATGCTGAGACGTTTTGAAGGGCAGACACATACTGAGCCCCGGATAACGATTAAAATATGCAAGATGACAGCTTTTAAACCCAAAATAATTTTTGTACGGAACCTCAGGAAAGAATGGCCAAGTCTCTCTCATCGTGATTATGAATGGAGCTGAAATCTTCAGAGAGATTACAACGCAGGAATGAAGCAAAGGTTCAGGTTAATTCACGCATGTAGTTTGTGCCGTTTTGCAAATGAGTACGTTCCAAGGCATCTTTTCAAATTGCGTTCAATGCAAAACGGCGATATGAGTAGTGTGCATTTTTCCCAAATGTTGTTAGAGGTCTCTATAAGTTTAATCATTTCTTCTAGATGGCGTGCGTAAAATGCGATCGATTGTTTTTCGAAGTATGAATTCCAAATGGTTCGCATGATGAAAGTAGTACTTTGGTTCTTGAAAGTTTATAGTTAAAGTACATTTTGAAGAACCTACAACTTTACATCGACATACTTCGTACGCCTCCGGCAATATTCATTTAAACAAGCCAGCCACTTAATTGCTGTATGAGGACACGCGTCTGATGTAGAGGAGGGTCACAGATGTCGGAAAGCTTTAGAGTAATTGAAAAAAATGGCCATTATTAAGATATGCGAAATTCTGTAAGAGACATTTAAGACTAAATTACATCCTTACACAACTTACCTCACTAACGATCATTTAACTTTCCATAAAACATGCCCTAGATATCCAAGATTGTCTATCAGGCCTCTAAATAGTTAAAATAATGGTCTACTCAAATAGTAATTGAGTAGCCATTTCTATCGCTATCATCCTGCAATGTGGCTGCAAAAGGTTAAAGTTAAATCCAGAACGTGAACAAATGGTATTTACTTTACACTGGGCAGTGTCCAACCCCACCACATTAGTTATTTTCAGTGGAAAACACGTCCACAGTTTCCCAAGTTACCGCACGCAGGATGGTGTCAATCAGCTTGCGATGAGGCAACACAGGCTTGATAATGAGCCCGACACACTTTGCGAGCATTTTGACGCTGCAACAAATTACCAAACCTTTATTCACTAATCCCGACTCTTGTCCACAAATATCCTGCGTGTGGCTGAAGACGAAATTTCTAAATTAGTGTGCTTCATGGGATGAGAGTAGAGGTGAATGGGCGCCATGATCCTTTCCTCACGTAGGCTCTGAGAAGGTAGCGGATGAAAGGTCGTTATAATTAGCACTTGCATTCATTGGTATTGTTGATATTTCAGTACGGACCTTAACATTTTGCCCCCTAGGACGTCACTTTCAATGCCTTTTTTAGCTTCTGGCAAAATGTGAGGAACCACAAAGTGCTGAATCACATGATAACCCGACTAATAGCCAATAACATGTTACGGTCTAGACCTAAAAAGTTGCTCAGAGTCAGCAGTCCAAAGTGCGTAGAGCAAACAAGATCAGCCCATTTGATAAGAAAACTTCGAATTGACAAAGTAGGCAATAACAGCATGCAGTTGTGAGGAGTTCATCCAAATTTTGGCGGCTTATATCTATCTGAATGTGACAATTGAGCTGCCGATCATGGGTTCAGAATTAATGTGTGTACAATACGCGATGCCACTAATAAACTCAGGTCTTGAGTGCACCACACAGTAAGAAATATGTAGGGTTGCTTCAAACAGTGAGTGAACATGGCCAAGATGGCAAAAGAAGAAGTGCTAAACTAGATTTGCTGCACATGTCCGCTTCCAATATTCACTATAAAAACCTTTTTACTGAAATAAAGCTAGTAGATCGTACTTGGTATGGTTTAGTTTCTTGTGTTAAGAATGTCTATGGCTGGATGGACGGTTATGTGGACACTCATGACTGGGCTAGTTGCTGCAAAGCCCAACAAACCCTCCTGCCTAGCAGGACGAACTCAGAAATGGTCTTATACAATCGCTGCAGCATTTTACCGAGGTTTATTGTATTTACACTGCAACGGATACTTTAACAGATCACTGGACACGACAACTGGACAACCAAGTAACAGTTTATTTATCAAATAAACTTCTATCAGTGGCCGCCACCGGCCCATTGTATGAGTTGTTATAAGCAGTATACCTCTAATCGTACTCTGAAATGATATAAAGAGCAAGTATTTTAATCTCATACAACACGATGATTTCGGCAGATTTAAACTAAAATACCTGTTCCGGTGAGTGTCCATCAGGAATTACAGGCCAAGACTTACTTGGTTGAAAATCGATCAAAACAAAAACAGCCTTTCACGTTCTTTTGGAATTTTTTCACACACGATGTTTTGCGGGATGCGAAAATTCAAGCATAAAGGAAACGTGACACCGACTAGAATCATTATTTAACAACCTATTTCCTTTTACTGAGGGGTCTGAATTTCGCCATTTCAAAGGTGACAGCCAAAATTGTTCCTTTATCCTCAGGATTGTCTGGTGTTCCCGCAATCGCAGTGCGGATCTGTCACGAAAAATCAGGCACATCGTCGTCGTGGAAATCACAATGAGTGACCATCGGGTCCGCAGTCAGGTTTTTAGTCTTTCACTGTCTTGAATGTCGCTGCACTATCCACATCCCTGTTACCCTGATGATAAAATTAATGGTCGACTTGTGTGGAGTCCTCAGCACGGTCGGTATTTATAACTGTGCCTCCATCCAGACACATCATCATTGATAGCTCAGCCACTAATGTCCATATGAGCTTACAGACAGGGCAACATGTACGACTATCACATTCAGCATTTGCGGGGAAGAATAATTCTCTCGCAAAGAAGATGAACGCTAGAGCACCTCAGGTCGCGATTGACACAATTTGACGATACTGGCATAGCACACGCAAACAAGGGTTAAGGCCCAGAAGGCTAACAAGCAGCCCTCTTGTGTAGCTAATCAGTCATCGACGGAGGGGCACTTGGCAACGTATTCGGCGTTTCGTTTGCATGCTGTAAAGCCGTGACTTAATCGGAAAATAATAGTCGCTACTAATGTGTTATCATGCCATAAATAAGGAAGACTTTCCACTGACCGGGGTGAAAATCAGAATTATCTAGGCGGTTATTTGCAGCCGAAGTGACATCCGGTGGGATGGAAGCGTTAATTCTAATCTAACAATTGGAAACCTCCTTTAACTCTGAATGATATCCTTCCTTCTTGTATAAAATTGGGTGGCTTCATTTTCTACCGAACAGACAAGAGAATGAATATTTTTAGGCATATTTTCCATTAAACATAATTAAATTTCAAGGGCATTGAAAATCACTAAAACAATTCATGTTACACAAGTAGTCATTTTTTACAGAGCGTGGTTTCTCTATGCGGCCAAAAGAAGTTCGTTTGAAAGCGAGCATCTCGAAGTAGCTGAATTATAATGGACGTATGCTGCATGCTGATTGATTTTACAATCATAATTAAGTTACCTTTTTGGAACGAAAACACATTTACAGATTTCGGTTATTATTTTGTGAGTTAGCGCACGTACTGTATGTTATGAATAGAAAACGCCTATAGACAGCCATGCAAAGTAGTCGATCGTATTCTCGCGGTCAATGTTAGCTAAATTAAAAACTCTGCTGACAATAATACTAGGGCAAACATACGTACGTTTCCACTAGTCGCCGCTTATATAGATGTAGTTGCACGTAAGCATTACTACCGGTCACCTTTTTACTTTGGTAAAGAACACGCTCGAACATGATCCATACAGTCAGCTTCTGAAGAAAATCGAAAGTTAAAGTGTAGCTGCACGTTAGCAGTTTAACATAGAAACTAGTTATCTAGTCTGATGGCACCTGGGTATCTGATCTTAAGGATAGGCAGGATGGTATTACCGACAGAGACAAGCGGGCCTGAGGTGGTCATTTCTGGCTTATCGGTTGTCGTCAGCCAGTCATATCCAACCTTGGAGTGTGAGACACCTGGGGCTCGATCCCGCGACGTGTTAGTTAGAAGTCCCAAGACTCTAACCACTGAGCAACGAGCACGTTGTCCTGTAGGTTGCGATCGGGAAAGCACAATGATGGAGAGGCGCTCACTGATCGTTTTTTTTATGGAACTCACTCGTCCGGTTGAGTCTTATGGACTCTCTCTCGACTCCTCTACAATTTATCTTGAGGATTTCGGTTAACCGGGGCACGTCTCGCAACGATAATCGGGCCAAATATTGAAGTTATATGTTATAAAGCCTAACTTGACTACTTGGATTACGATTATCATTACTCACCCCCGTCTCCTTGATAACAAGTATGTCAATGTTCGTTCTTCTCCTTAAGGTTGCACCTTATAGATGTATACATATGCGCGCTTCTGATCAGGTGAACGTTACTAGAAAGTGTGTTCGAAAAAGGTAGTGGAGGCCAAATAGTGTTAGCTATGACTCGGCTATTATTGCAGATTTTTAAATCCCTTAGGAATTAATACCTGACTCGAGGTGAATCAGTCTATTTAAGACACATAGGTTGTATGATGTACCATACGTGACAGTCCCGAACACCAGCTAAGTCGGCCTGTGCTGTCAAGTATAATATATCCAGCAATCGCTTGCCATTTAACTACTTTCATCTCTTAGAAACATGCTTTTGTCCACGGTTATCTTTGATTTCTTTATTGATAACACCAAGCAACAGGAAACTTAAAATGACATCTGGCAAACTGTTGGTGGCCGGGAGCAGGGCGGTTCGTAAGCAATTTTAGAATACCACGATGCAATGGCTTTTCTCATTGAAATTACAGGTCAACTTTTCTTCTTATCAAAGCCTTATAAACAGGTACCTTTCGCCAATGTAGCACAATTCAAAGAAAAATAAACGAACGAATTGAATTTTTAACGAAACGGCAGAAAAATGAGCTAGCACTCGGGAACAGCCTCTGCTGCATGTAAAGCTGGCCTTACTTTGAAACACACTAATTAAAACAAACTGAAAAATTCGTACATTATTTACACAGGTCATTACTAATGCATACTGCCAAAATTGACACATTTGACCTTGCCGTCGCGGTAAATAAATATTCCTAAAACTTCCGCTCAACAAAGACGCTAACCAAACTGTTGGCGCAACATTTGGCGATTACTTCGTAGTCGAGTGAATCAACACGGATCAGTTGTGCACATAAATACTTCCCATATGGTTTTGCAGCTAAAAACACCCCTGGCAGAGACCACTCTTTGGAATGGCGCACTTTCCTCCTGTCATAGAAAAGTCAACTCTAAAAAAAAAGAATTCGGCACGAAGTCAAAGTTTGCAGTGCGTGATCGTTGACAGTATCAGAGATGCTTTTTGACAACGTAGAAAGGCAAAACGGGCAAAAACATTTCCAGCTTTGTTTTGCATGGCCCATGATTTTAGTTTCCCCCAGGAAGTGGAATAAAGACAGGCGGTTGCAGGACTGACACAGCGGCAACAAATCATCGTCGAAATTGCATGAATGCAATTGATAAAGATCTGCTATTTATTGCACAACTAAAATCCAGCAGAGAGGCATTTTGTGCTCTTCAAACCAAAACCTCTCGACTGCAGAGAGGATACGCACAATATAAGGAATATCTGCTTTGTAAAGAACTTGAGGCCAGATGTCCAACACATAATTTGCGAGACGTCTGACCGCGTATAATAATTTTTTGATGCTTTCTGCACTCCCGAACGAAAATTTGGCAGTTGATAAACGTGTTCTTAAAAAGGTGTATACTTGCGTTGTTGGAAGACATAAAAAGAAGGTTTTAGCACGTTCAAAAAACTCAAATAGCAATTTATTTTACTTCACAATTAATGTCTTTACAACCATCACAGTTTGGTAATCCTGACATAGTTTGGTCAGTTCTAATGAATTCAATCTCTCTGCAAATGCATAGTCCACGTCGGTTTTTAAAATTTGAAATTGGAAATTTTTGGCTTTTCGCCTACAAGTTTATGTCGCGCGGTTAATTGATTGTAGCCGAAAATCTTTTTAAGTCAACCAGGCATGAAACCGGACCCCTTTTACCGCCTGAATTATTTTCAGAAACGAGTGTACTTTTACACCCACTGGAGCATTAGGGAACGGAAGTCCCGGTTGCATATTGATGCCTCACCTACTTTACTTCTGTATAAACGGAAAACAGCTTACGGTATATCTATAAATACCAAATCAAGCCGCATTGTAAACTTCGCTTTTGTCAGCAGATCTGAATACAAAAAAACGATGAAAAGAAAATCTCGTTTTTTTAATAACTTTAAAAGAAAACCTTAGCGGGATATGTGAAGGCAATCAGCTGGCGGACCTTTTGGAAAATGGTTGATTAACATGCGTTCGCCATTTTTTGATGCAATTAGGAACATATATTTTGGAAAATACAGCATACCAGGTGGTCGGAGTACCTATTACGTAAAGAGAATTATGTTGACGCTGCCAAATTTTCTTTTAAAGTGTGCGGTAAAAACAAAAGGCAGTGAAGGCTAAATGGACACTTGTAACGTTTTGGTTGTCATCGACACTCTAAACAATGCCAACTGTATCTGTGTTTACGACACTGGTTAATAGGTCACCTGTGCCTGTTCCAAACTGAGTCGGCAGATATCCCGGGTCATTATATATGGTATATGGTATATGTCAGATCTGTTTAGTAGCTGCCTTCATCTATTGCATATCAACGTATTATTTAAAGTTATGCGATCCGCATACTCCAAAGAGAGACCCCATGAGCAAACTTCGATATGAATTTTAAAAAATCATAAAAACGCGTTTATTACAGTACCAGTTTCTTGTGACGTCTGGATGTAATGAAGGCACGGGGTGTGCCTGCAAGTATCTGTCAAAGACAATGAAGCAATATAAGATCAATGAAAGACGATCAGATTTACACACGTACACGATAGTAATGTAAATAAATAGTGCACAATTGTTTATGTACGTTTTTATCTGTTAATACTATAAAAGAAATTGTTGGGACTAACTAACTAACTTATCAAGCAGGCATTGGTTCCGGAACAGTCTTCTTGCTTGCAGGTGACTGGTGTTTACCTATTTATCCTCGTTTCGGTCCCAGATGTGAACGTCATGCTCTGCTTTGAAGCTTTTAGCTTTAATCTAGTCTGTCAGTAGCATAGGAATGAGAAGGCATTATACAAGCTTGATGGAAAAAAATGAAGGAGGCTGGATCAATGATTCATGCCATATTTGCTCTCAGTAACCAGCCACACCAAAACTGAAATAAAATCTGGTTTCGATACCATCCGTCATCTTGCGTGGGGATGACATATGGCTGACCATTGATGGTGCACAAGACAGAACTACCCATAACGGGATGCAAAATTGCCGAAAATGACGCCCTCACTCCCTCCTGCAGTCATAACAAAGTACTAATTTCTACTGCCAAGTTGCTGAGATGCATGAAGATACGACTGCCGTCTATGCTTGTCTCAAATATTACCTTCTGCAATATAATCCAACAGAAACGCGGAGGGCGCAGTGAGCAACCGGGAAAAAAAGCAAAACTCAAAAGACCACGCGCGGTTCTAAGCAGACGGAGTTTGGAGAGATATATTTTTCGCGCTGGCTGGAATACTGTGCTTTATCTACCCAGCGGGTCGCAAAGAAAACATGCACGCATGATACTGACACCTTCCTAACGGGATGGTGATGTTCGAGATCTTGAATTCGCACGTGCTGACGTCGGACAGGGGATAGACGACGACTTAGCAGAAGTTGTCTGTGTCGGAATAGTGAAGGAATTGAAGAATGCATGCAGTTGGTGCTAGGCATGACAATGATCTGGCGGTGAAACGGAAGTTGCCATGAAATGGGTGCGGCTCCTCCTCGTCGTGCTGAAGATGACCAGTCTATCTTACATAGGTCAGTGTGTGAAAAGTTTGCCAAACTTGTTATCTTAGTTTGGCTGCAATACTTGTGAAGTAGGATTCGAGAAAAATATATTCACGTTCCAATGCTGGCTTTCGTATGCCTGTCGTTTCGGCTAAATGTAAACAGCATGCTTGCTAAAAAGGACTACATATGCTGTATGAACGTCAGTGTTGGCATTAGATGTCCCTAATATCTGAGTAAACTTTACAGAAGAAGTGCGCAGAATATCGCGCCTCATGGTTGTTTTATAATTTCTTGCACTTTCTTTATATTTGCCATCGAGAAAAGGGTGCTCATGTTGTAAACTGTCATATACTACTTTCACACACTTGCAAACGCTGACTCTGTCAATTAATGTAAAAAAATCACTATCAAAAATGAAGATGAAACGCTGCTCGAAAGAGAACGTTGAGAACTTAAAATTATCCCGTGCGCAGCCATTTTTAAAATCGGAAAATATCTTTTTTCAGTAAACAGTTTGTTGTAGAGCGATAATACTACCTAATGGGCGTGAGAATGGATATTTTGTGCTATTCTTCCAAAAATATTGCTCTGCAATCTTAATAACCCAGTCAATTAATCCATTGTTAAAACTCGGCTACTTGGCTTGCTGCCAAACCAAAACGCATATTAAAGGTACCACGATGGCCTGGATAAATTTTACCCCGAGAGTAAAAAACACCTGCCTAAGCATCCTCTATAACCGATCTAGTATTTCAGAATTTCAATAAATTTTTTATGAGCTAGTTGATCTTTCCATATCCGGTTAGGCGTTTGACCTTACCTTCCAGGAAATTTCCGCCCTTATATATCTAGTGCATAGTGTAGTCTTAGACTAACACCATGACTATTTTATTCGCCTGTAAATACAATGCATTTGATGACGTACTCGAAAGACGTAGGTGAAGGAGTAATGACCGCCACTTCTATGTAGACTAAGTTTACCATATAGCTTGATCCAGAAATGACGTAGAATTCGTCCATCGATGGGGATTAATGGCGTCTAAAGACATTAATGGGCATACGATCACGGGATAATGTCACATGATTCGGCAAAGAAACCACAAAAAAGCGCGTTTTAAAAGCTCGTTTTTCTAGACTTTTTGTCAAAAACGTGACATTCGGTATCCTTTGCAGTCGTTAAACAAAAGTATGAGACCTAATTCGTGCAGGATTCTGTACGAAAGCAAACGAATACAGATCGTGGCCTATAGTTAGACGTATTTTGTAGCAGCAATACATATCAAAGACCCCAACTTACTTACATTTATTCATGCAGTTGGACTCAGGTCGATTATTCACTGAAACAGAACGATCGAGAAACATACATGACCTCGAAAATCTAAGAGAAACCCGATAAGGTCTGAGAAAGTTAAAATTCTTGACAATTGATCTTAAACGTTTCCATTGTTTTTTGCAACTTTAAGATTCCACCATCAAACGCAATATCCTGAAAAGTAAAGACTCCTACATGAAAATTTCTTTCTGAGTGATTTTCATCAGACTGATTTTGCGCAGATTAAACCCACAAACTAGAGAAAATCTTGTTAGTAGGACATCGGTGTATTTCATTCTGACTTGACTTAAAGCACCGACAAACAGGAGGATGTTGTCTGCTGCTAAAGCTCTGGACTTCAGAGCCAACGCAAACAGTGCTTTTGTTCAATGTACTGCTTGAATATAATACACACTTTAACTAAGCAGCCTTTCCCATAAAGTCGGGAGGGTCTAACGAATTTTTGGAATTTCCCCATTTATCACGACCTAGATACGAATATGTAAATACGGAGAAGATTTTTACCTAAAACTGGACGATTAGTATTATGACTAGTACAATCGTCTTTTTTGGATGCTTGTTTCATATCAGGCCAGAGATCTCGCCGGCGATAGCAAACTGATCTGTGATAAGTAGATCTACAGTAGGATATATGATTGGCAGGGTATCGTTTTGGGAGGACTTCATAGCAATTAGGCCGGAGATAAGGGAGTTGACAATGCCATTAAGGATTTGGTAAGTAAATTACATGAACACCAAAGTGATGTCGCAACGTGATAGCCGTTAGAATGCATTAGAATACACAGAGGTCAAAAGAGAGCATACGCTAACGGCGACTCAAATCGAAGGCATCCTTTTTGCAAAATGCAAAAAATCTATTGCAAATGTGAATTTTCAACAAATCAGGGAGATGAGCAAAAAAATCCTAAAATAGCAGATCTACGATAATTTCAACAACAAGAGATTCGGCAAGAAAAGTCAGCGAGAAATTTCTTGGCCGGGCAAGGAAAATAAAACTGGAAAACGAGGACGTGCTGGGGTGAATGCCAGACAATCCAAGTTTGAAAGACGACCCGAACTGACTTTTGGTCACTGAGTTGAAAACCATATTGCATAAACTATGCCCATACATGACAGTAGTATTCTTCAAAAGGTTGTAAACCAGTCTCCTTTTCCACAGAACAATCCACTGTCATGTCGCTCAAGTACTTAGCTCCTATGCATCCGCTTGATAATACTAGACTACTATTTCGAAGCAAAATACGCTAAAGGGCGAGATCCAATTCTAACTGTTAGTAAGCATACTGTGATTATGGAAAGGAAAAAACGACTGTGAGCAAAAAGGCTGTCAGACAGGGTGAGAAATACTGCAAGGTAATCAGGCGATACACTTATATAGGCCGCTTTACTCCACGACGTTACGCCTGTATTTTATTTTCAAATTACAGAGGCGTCGAAAAAATAAAGGAAGGTGGCCTGCTAGTGTTCGGAAAACGTCGTTCCGCGAGCTTCAGAGACCGGGATTAGCAAACAGCTGTATGAAAGTAAGTAAGATGAACCATGTCAGAATGTTTTAAGATAAAAGGAATTTTGAGCGTTTGCTAAGAACCAGGCGTTTTAACTTGCGTAATTCAAAAGACCATGCGCTGAGTTAAAAGCAGTGCAGTTTAGTGGAAAAGGTCTTGAGATGAGAGAATATTAGTTATAACAACGAGTAAATAAAAAAGCCATCTAATAACATTTCAGTATTCTAACCTCGGAAACAACATATAAGGCCGTGAATGATGGCAAATAGTTACCAGTAGGATTACTGGACTTGGTGGTGGAAACGGGGCTTTTTAATTTAGTAGGACAGAGCTTCATTCGCGCGGTCCAGTTTGCTTTGCTGTAATGTCGGGGTTTACGACCCTTCAGAATATCGCAAAATAGTAAGAAAGACCGAATTTGGTGATGGAGAAGGCGTTAGATAATGATCGAACCGTTTAGATAGAAAAGGTCATTTTTATTAGTACGCTCATTTTCTTTATGTCGCCACGCGACCAAAATCTGCAAACAAGTTTTTTAGAGTTCGGAAAATAAGAGCCAGAAAAGGACATTCTGTTTTGTCTAGCGTTTTCATAATCCTGAAGACAACGGAAACCTAAATCACTTTTAGGAATGTTTTTAGACAATCGGACATGGATGCACTAACGAACATTTAAAATGCAAGGTAATCTCTAAAAGCAAATTAATAAATCAAGTTGTTTTTAGGAATAGGGTCGCTTTAGTTGCTTTTCACTGCATTTTACTGGAAGATGCCTGCTTAGAATCAGAAACTTTATGCGTAAGACCTGACGAAAGAGTGCGATTGGAGCCACAAACACAAAGTCTATTTTTACAACATAGACGTATGTACCATTCAACAAGGATACGGTTAAAAAAAGGCTTAGAGGTGAATACCGAGCAAAGTGAGCCGCTGAAGCCTAAAAAGACAAGAGAGAAATTTGCAGTCATTAAAATCCCCATAAAATTGTCCACAATTCAGAAGACAAAAAACATGCTTAAGGACGGGGATTCCAAAAAGTAAATAAGGATCGCTTTACTGTTTAAAAGAAAAAAATATAGATACTGACGATTATAAGACCTTTAAGGTTATTTAGCAAAAGAAGTTAAGGAATGTCAGCGACAAAGTTTATCCTTGCGGTGCCGGAAATTCATATCTACCCACAAGTTTTACATTTGTTCTCTGGCGACCTTTGGAATTCCCTCTCTCAAATCAGTCAACTCTTAAAGATTTCCAGCGGGTTGGAAACAACAAAACGACAAAGGCACATATATTTCAAATCACGGTTTTCGAAAACAAGGCACCTTATTTTTTTTCTTCTTTATTGATAAAAGAAAGCGGTTTCGTTAATATCCTTTCCAAAAACGAATGACGATTTCTCAAAAGGTAACTTTTAGACTTCAGTTTCTCATGCAAAAACAATGAATTTAAGAACTCATAAAATGTGCTGAAACTTACAAAACTTCGCAACCCAACCGTAAGCTGACACAAAACGAATAAACAAAACTTCAAAACGACTTTGGCGCATAAAAATAATGAAAGAAATATCCAAAGTATTATTACGTTGCCCATAGAAATCACGTTCTTGGAAAATTCGAAATTCAGTAAATGTCGGAATCCGCTGTGACTGCATTAACTGATGCTTTGTTTATAGAAGGCCTGTTTGCGCAAACAACCGAGTACATGAAACAGAGGCGGCAGAATAATGATTGAAAATGATTTCTAAATAAATATTGTTCTCAAATGTCTTGTTAAAATATTCGTAGTCAGATACGGCTGTTAACTAACAGCCTACGATTTACGCATAAATTCCAATGCCATTACTCCAGAACTGTCGATTTTTTCGTTATTTCCGTATTTTTCTGGTGTACGTTAAGTCTCAGATCGTTTTACAAAGGCAGATACCATTTTATCTGTTTATTAAAACATTTAAACCAAGATAATGTTTAGAAACATTTAGTGGTATAGCGTGTTCTTGAACATTGTTGCTAAT
>CACRXP010000319.1:300912-319521 GCA_902702965.1 Spirometra erinaceieuropaei | reverse complement strand
GCTAAAACTTTTAATTGCAAATCTTCCAAGGTTTGCTTCGTCTGTCGCCTACGGGCTACCGACTTTAAATAACTTTCCTTACATTAACTCTTCCAGTGAACGCTAAGTTCTTCCACCTCATATGAACCACGAAAACTTTTTTTCTTTTTTTCCCCATTATAAACGACTTAGTGGGCATCCGCTAAACGTCCTTGGCTGAGTTGGCTTAATTCATGGAAAATAGTAACTGTTAGTCTATATTAATTTTCTTTTGCCAGCCGTATTGTAATTCTTCCGGAAAAGATAACCATAACTAAATTACGACGGAATATTTAGTCAATCTGCCTAGAATTGAGGCTGAGAACTCACGTACATTATCAGGAACAAGGCATTAAGTATGCGGAATAGATGGAATCTGCGGCATTATCCAGTCCACCGACGTATGACTTACGGTAGATGTGCTAACTCATGAAATGTCGACCAAAATTTCGAAATGCGTTCTCGTTTCGAAAAGATAAATTAAGTAGTGTTATTAAAGTAATCATGACGCGGGATTACATCTATAATGATCCAGTTACATCAGGGTGTCAGCTTTCGAAAGAACTTATTTTCGGCTGCATGCAAGATCTATACTCTGCAAAAAATGACTACTTAACTAGTATGCAATTTTCTCATTGATTTTCGATGCCCTTGAAAATTCAATTATATTTCATGGAAAACATGCATAGAAATATTCATTCTTTTACTTATTCGGTAGAAAATCACGTCTTCTTTTAATCCCATACTCAAAAGCAGAGTATAATTCGGTTTTTAAAAGGTTTCTAATTGTGAGAGTTTTTAATACCGTTAAATGGCCGTATCTGCATAGCCGCATGTATCTGCATTTACGAATTTGTCTTGTAAAGTTAACAATACTGCTCAAATTTATTGCTTAATTTTATGAACTTCATATGGTCTCCTCTTAACGTCGTAGAGAAATGCATGGTTTTCGGTACACGGACAATATACAGCTTGTAGTTTTGAAACCCTGAATGCAAGTGTAACAGCAGGTCGGGTTCAAAATTATTCGAGAATTAGAAAAGTTTTATAAACCGAATTGAAACTCTTCTTTTGAGAATGAACTTGGAAGAAGACGTGATTTTCTACCGAATAAGTAAAAGAATGAATATTTTTATGCATGTTTTCCATGAAATATAATTGAATTTTCAAGGGCATCGAAAATCAATGAGAAAATTGCATACTAGTTAAGTAGTCATTTTTTGCAGAGTATAGATCTTGCATGTAGCCGAAAATAAGTTCTTTCGAAAGCTGACACCCTGATGTAACTGGATCATTATAGATGTAATCCCGCATCATGATTACCTTAACAACTCTAACTAATTTATCTTTTCGAAACGAGAACGCATTTCGAAATTTTTGTCGCCATTTCATGAGTTAGCACATCTACTGTAGTTGAGAAGGTTGGCGTATCACACGGCAGCTTTGATGGAATTGCTATTGCTCCTTTCCGTTATTGTCGCGTTAGAGTATTAATGGTTACGCGATGTCGAACTACAGATTTAGATCTAGAGTTTCGATCGCGACTCTAAATCGCCCCAATATGGGTCTTTCACCAACGCATAGAGAGTACTCAGACTGGGCTTATTGACCATTATGCTCACCGGTGGGGAAAAAAGGATAAAGTCCGCAAAACGTCTCTAATGTCGAAGGACCCCCTGCCAACTGTCTCACCTTGACCACGCTCTCCTATCAAGGTTAGCCAAAGTCGGGCATCGACGAAACAACTGCACTATTAAACTTCTCTCACCAAGAGTCAGGGGATGCACATTTGTTTTATCTGATCTACTGAATACCTGCTCATCCATGTGTACATGGACTAGGAAAAACTACAGAGTTTCTAACATTATGTTTTAACTCGTTCAGTTTTCGTATTGGTTAATTCCGGGTGACTGAAATCCGCCATTTGATGATTTTCTTTCTGCCACTGCGATTCTTAATTTGGATACGGTTGTACATCTGACATGTCTTTCAGTTGCGATTCTGTGACAATGATGTCGGGGTAGAATATCTTTGATTATGAGTATAAATTCATCATCTTCCGGCGGAAACAATATTTTTTAAACCATCCCAAAGAATCAAGCATCCCACGCAGTTTACAGTCGTGGAACGCTGCCTTATGCATTAAACATTAATCATATAGACAGGATCATTTTATTTTAACAAATAGATTTTTTATTCCAAAAAAGCATATTATATTATACAACCCATACTTAACAAGACCGCTAAAAAGTTTGTTTAAGTTAGATCATCCACTAATAGATGAATGTATTAAACATATTTTACATCATATGCTCCTACTATAATAAACCCGAACAATTATTTACCTGATTCAACGCTGTAAATTTTGCTGATTGGGAGGCTTGAAATTGATAATCACCACCGAATTTTACGTAGCCAAGACTCCCACCGCAATAATTTCTTTCTTCTTTGGTCTTTTTAATAACTCTGTCACTTCTAGGAATCATAGTTATTAAAAATGATTGTCTTGTATCTGATCAGATACCCGTGATAGCCAACACGTGCATAACGCTAGTAAATGTGCTTTTTTCTGATGCCACGCAGTGTTCCTGTAAATTCACAACTATATATAGCGGTTGGAGAATAGACATGACAGATGACAGGGGAGATAGTACAAAAGTCTACCTCACTAAAGGTCGTCTGCAAAAATAAATTCGATCGGGGAAATATGTTTTTAATTCCATTTTCTAAAAGTTTATTATTCGCTGCAGTCTATCACAATTGTCATCCCATTCTCAGAAAAGACGATATTGCAGCGTCTTCGCTTTAAAATAACTTCCTGTTTTTACTTCTGGTGTCTCTTCTTGATATGCTTAGGAAATTTCTTAGTGATATTAACTGTAATTCATTCTGGTACCGCATTTAAATTTAAACATATTGCGTAGAATATTAAAATTATCCCGTCGCTTGACGTTTTATTTTGCTGTTGGCCTAAAAATGTTTGTGTTGATCAAAAGCAGTTTATAACAATACTTTAAGGTGAGGGGTAAAGATGCATGAAGATGCCTACATGCAGATCTAGGCGAAAATGTCAAACGCGAAAACAAAAAGGTGTTCCAATCTCCGGAGAAATTGGTTTATGCACCCACCAAAATAGGATATGCAAGGTTTAAATAACTTTGCGCCATCTTTTATCCAAAGTCCTCTTTTATATATGAACATGGTGTATAACAGCATCATATGGCGTTTACAAGTCAAACCGACTGCTGGGCGAGTCGTATTTGAATTGTTAAGCCTCAACTACTTTCCGCCATTTTGAGCTCGTATCGACCGAGTACTGATGCGCCGTCAAAGGCAAACTGATAACTGTTTCCCAATTTATTCATGGGGGCATGCAACCTCACATGTTTACGCTTCGTGCAAGATACCACTCATACATACGCGTTCTCCGCGTCTTATTAGCCATATCAACTTTTCTGGTGAAAAGGTCTAGACAGCTAACCCGTTGAATTACTCCGGGCGTGTCCACAGACGGTTTTAGATTCTCAGACTGCATGG
The DNA here is from genome assembly GCA_902702965.1 of Spirometra erinaceieuropaei. Taxonomy (NCBI): domain Eukaryota; kingdom Metazoa; phylum Platyhelminthes; class Cestoda; order Diphyllobothriidea; family Diphyllobothriidae; genus Spirometra; species Spirometra erinaceieuropaei. The sequence goes on along the minus strand of CACRXP010000319.1, from coordinate 315,966 downwards.
ACCGGCGTCGAATAGTGACTTATGATGGTTGTTGAGAGTCGACGTTCAATAGCCTTAGCATGATGTTTATGGCTTTCGAGAAGTCTCTTATTCGCAGGAGATCAAAAAGCCGAAAAATTCTAAAAGTGCGGTATCTACCAGAAAGCAAACGGGGGACGCTGAGGCGCCCACTGAAGTGCCGATCCTTTTGGTTGCGTCATGAAACGCTGCACGATTAACTAAACATGCGTTTCGTTATGGTACGCCCTTTAGTGTTTTTATTGTACTCATTATATATCTATGGTCTGCTTATATTGCTTGGTTATTCCGAATTAGGTGGTGGATTTCGCCCTGAATATTCTTATCAACTTTCAAACCAGGTCTAAATGCTTTGCACTGGGGGATTTGCTTCAAATTTGCGAATTAATTCCTTCACCGCAGCTGAGTCATACAGCGGCATATGATTGGCAAACAGCTTTGAGTGGCTGCTAGCCAGTACCTCTGTCCTCAGTGTGGCTAATTTTTCTGTATCTGGGGTTTAGTTTTCGCTCGCCGTCAGTCTTCCTGCCTACTTTGAATATGCATATGAAAAGATAAATCCCGACGTCCTCTGAAGCGCATCGTTTATTCCTTTCACATTCCACACGTGTGCTGTATTACATTATTTGAAATATACAACGATCGATTAGGCGGTTGGAATAGATTTTCTCCAACTGAATCCTAATTGATTTATCAGCTCATCTCATTGTTTGTCCTATTTTACATGCGCAAGTGGTGTTTTACCGCCTCTACTGCCTTTTGTAGGTCGACTATATCGTTAAATGAGTTGATGTCTGATTCAGAAGAAAAGATGGTGGACGAACGTTGCTTTCGATAACTTCTCGTCAGGCCAGTACAGTTATATGTGAGGGGTAAAGTGAGGGAAATAAATCGATAAAAGTTAGTTTTTTTAAAAAAATAGAGACTAGGCAAGAGCGGAAGGCTGCAGAAAGTTGTATGTGGTTAGTCAACCTTTGACCGCGGCAAGCGCAGAGCCTGAACGAGGTTCTTCTGGGCGCATAGAATCGGTTTTCGTAACCCGATGGCGGCCGCTTCTGTTGTTGCTAGCAGGCGCTGGCCCAGTAGCTTAGAGTAGCTCGGGGAGAGCTTATAACACACGAAATGCTTCAGCGGGGTCCACAAGATGCCCTGAATCCACTGCATGCGCAAGGATGGCGCTGTCTATTCTCCTAGTTTCACCGTTTGCTAGCCATGCGGGAAGGTGCTCTCGTATTCTTTTGGAAAGGCGCCAGGTTTCGATCATTTCCTTAGTTATCTCAATCTGACTTCAACTATATACCTAAACACGGTCGAAACTTAATGAATAATTATTCTTGGGGATCTGCAGGGCTTCATACGATCGACGGTCTTTCTGATTTATGGTTAACACTTGCTTGTGCCTCCGACTTGTCGGTCAGGTTGTTGACAAAACAGAAGATAATCGTCGTGATAAATGAGTCTAAAGTGTCCACAAACGGTAGTCAACCGTTGAGTAAATGAGCGAGCGAAGAATAATGGCCTCGCGATGGCGAAAAAGGCTCTGTCTTGCAGCCTGCGATGGTCCCCTGGAAGCGTTCGTACACAACTATGTCTCTGCAAAAAGAATGGTTCCTATAGCAGTAGACGATTTCGTCGTGTTAGTTCTTTTTGAAATGTACAGGTAGGAGATCGTTGTCTTTATGTCGCTGCGCCTGGTAATCATGAAGTGGATTTCTATAACTTTTTATTGCTCTCGGTTGCGAATTAGGTGTGAAGAAAATCTGAGTTTGGTCTATTCTTAGAGCATTCCCTCGCTGTTTCGAATACGATACAAAATGTGCCGTTTTCGCAAAGCAACAAAAATGCGATTTGTAAGTGTACAAGCTCAGAGCTTAGAATCCCTATTCTCGTTGAGGTTCCCTGGATATGACCGTTAAAGGTAGCATTCATGGAAAAGTAGTAGTCCCATGGTTCCCTTGCCTGTTTATCTATAAACGACTTTTCTCATTGTGCGTTTTCTCTACTAGGTCGCTTATGACTGTTACAGTAGGTGGCCTGACTCATGAAATGCCGAAATTCGAGCAAGTATTATGTCATGCCATTTATGCTGTTATTTTCCTTTACTAAATTGCGTTGACACATAGAAAGCCATTTACTTAAGCAAGGTTCATTTTGTCTGTTTTAATATAGGGAAAGAGACCAGATTTAAGAAAAGTCTGACCTTTCTTAAAATCTAGGTATTTTCCAACGCTCTGAAAATTCGGTGATTAAAGCTTTATGTTTATCTGTGTTGCGCTGTAAACAGGAACTAAGTTCAACAGGGAAAGTATAAATCAAATCGCACCTGGAACCGGAAAATTCGATTTTGCTTCATAAAATTCAGGTGGGGACAGATTGAAGAACCAGCTTTGTTTTTAGGAAAAAAGAACCAAAATAAGCTTGTAAAGTTCTTTTTGTAAATGTATGGCATTTCATGCCATAAAAACTAGTAATAAACTTATTTAACAGTAGTTTGTTTTACCACGCCAGGACTAACAGCTGTACATAATACATAGGCAGCTCTCTAAGACTGCAACAGGCCAGACGCGGACGGCTGTTTCACGTCTGTTACCGATCATCAGTACGACTTAGGCCTTGTGAAGTGACGTATATAAGCATGTAAAGTGGGGCTTTGACCCTGACTGTGGTAGTTAGAGTGTCACTCGATCCCATTCTGTCCGCCTGCCAGCTAGCTACTGATGACATGTGTCAGTGGACACAACGTTCATTGCCGCCAGTAGCTAGCTGGCAGCCGGACAGAATGGGATCGAGTGACACTCTAACTACCACAGTCAGGGTCAAACGCCCATTTGACTTATATACATATTTAGTACGTGCGGCATGCCGCCGCTTTTCTGTGTTGCGCCGTGTGATAATAATGTCCAGACAATGCCTTTCAGCGGTCACCTTTAAAAATATACGCAAATAAGTAACGAAAGTGTTGTCGCGCGAGTCGTAAGCAAGCATTCTTTTATTAGTAAGGCTACTCTTTGGCGAATACTTAAAGATAGAGCCGTACCCAAAAATAAACCGGATGGACGTAAACGGCCAACAAGTAAGCAAGACGAAGATTTTATTCGTCGTACGGCAAAAATTATCATTGTATGCCGATTGAGACCATTTACTGGGAACATCTGCCGATGTTGTCTCTGAGCATAATTCGAACGAGGATGCGGGAATTTGAAAGGCATCAACAAGGGCCACGCCCAAGCCGTTTTCAAATAGAAAACTTATTAGACAACGTTTTTCCTGCAAAATGTATTGATTACCGGCCATCATTTCGGAAGTGCATTTACTTCTATGATAAGTCTTATTTTTAGACAAGCCAATAAAGTCGACCCAGATGGTCATATGCGGGAAAAACTTTCCAAAAGAGTACACTGTGCCGACGGCAACATTCAATAATTGTCGAAGGTTAATGATTTGGATGGCGATTAAACTCGGAGAGCGTCCAGTCTGTCGGTCGACTACAGACACGTTCAACAGCGAATTAGTCGTCAAGATTGCGAAGAGTGTTTTCAATTACAACGATATCCACCTACGCCAACTGGATACCGCAATTTTGCACGAAAATGCATCTGTCCATCCCTTTAAAAAATTATAAATCTAATAAAGCATTTAACCGAAATCCGACTTTTTAGACAACAGCCAGCCTCTCCGCGTGTGCAATCCAGTTGATTGTCCTCCCTGCCAATGGCCTGGATCACATTCAAATCAAAAATCCTTTCGTACTTATCAAAAGACATTGGCATAAGGCGAAGAAGAAAATGTCTATGCATGACAGACTTGATTTCATTTTGGACAATCACATTGAACAATCCACTGTGGACAATCTGACCATCTCGATGTCTACAGGACTTTCTGCAGTGATTAATGCAAATAGACAATCAACGAAGTACAGCTATTTTGTCTTTGCTATTATTTTTTTATTATTTTTATCATTTCATGCGTCCCCCTTCATTAAGCACTTTTACAGGTAGCCCTACTTAAGGGGCTCGTAATATAGCCATTGTTTGGAATTCTAGTTTCTTTCAGTGAAAATTATATATTTTAACGTTAGTAAATGTAAATGTACAACCCAACTATGCTTTCGCTTTAACAACAGTCGTTTTTACTGCTGTAAGACTCTGAGGAACGCAGGTTGGCCGGAGTTCGCGTTATATGGATTTTTTTGCCAACTCAATTCATTTCGTGAATTAACACGCCTAATGTATATGTAATTTTTTAGGAATGTGACAACAAAGAGACGACTCCCAATGATGCCATCGTTCCTTCAGAGACTACTCTAACGCCTCAAGGTTCTTTTAGATAACCTGATGAGGGCATGGCTAATTTAAATGCTCCGCTACCTTCTCAACATGTTTAACCAGTCCCTATACCTTATCCTTGTTTAATTAGGCCTACGAAACCAGCGATTGTTTGCAGAGGAACGTTCAACTTGTGATGTTTGGCAAGCTACGAAAGACCATTGAGACGGCAACCTGCGGCTTCAAGTGTCTCCGATTCCTTCCAGATACTTTTCACTCGTTCATCAGCTGATTCATGCTTCACGGTGTCCACCGGAACAATAAAAATGTACTCATCTTTCCTTGCTACTCTAATGACCCTTAATTTACTTACATAAGGAGTTCAGCGAGGCCGCTGGAAAATCAACAGTGAGGAGAATCAAAACGAAAAAAATTATCGGCGGATTGTAATATAATAATATTTTCGGTTGTTACTTTTCATGCAGCACTAAAATCTGTGAAATTTATGCCTCACGCTGTGCAAACGTGAACTCTTATTCACTTTCGACTATGAAAAACTTCCAATAGAAACCATTAAGAAGTACAAAAACATCTGCGGCATCATTAAATATTTAAAGTCCGTTTAAAAAATTGAGTGCTTGAGTGGATTTAGGACAGCATACTCGTTCTGCCTGATTAGCATACTTGTTAGTTTCAAGTACCGTTCCCGTCCATTGCCAAAGAAAGAAACCAAATTCTAAGTGTACTCTGAAAAGGGGTTTTCCTTTCAGAAGGACGCCTTTTCAACGAGAAAAATGTTTTGCTGAAATTGCATAGGGATTTCGTTCGGTTTTTAAAATTTTCTTTCCAGACAGATGCTGGGGGATTAACTGCCCAGGCATTTCCGTCTGTCATCTATGAGAAAAAAGGAGGAAAGGAGCAGTTGAAGCTCGAGTTTATTCAGAAATACGCTACAACGGATCTTGCTGGAAAGGCAAACTTCAACCAGATTATACGATGTATGGTAGTCGTATGCTCGGTTCACATTTTAATGTGCATGCATATTCGTAGGCTTGCACGCAGACTCATGCTACCGTATTATTGCACAGTAAACATTTTTTCATTTTTGGCCAGCATGAAAGTGCAGATAGTAGAAACGCGTTAGAGTTAAAAATGCAACACAAGAAACAACAGACGTCACTTTTCTGCGTAAAGAAGCTCGAAAGATCGGCGGGGCACGAAGTGCTTTGCAATGCTTGCTGTGAATAATTATCTGGTAAAAGCCGAGTTTTGTCGAGGATTTTGAAATTTATGTGGAAAAAGGAACTTGACTTTACTGGTCCTGAAAACACACGGAAGCAGAAATGTCACGGATCCTGACAAAATGCGCTTTTCTTTTAAATAGTACGAATAGTTAGATGTTTAGTACTGCCTTGCCCTACTCTCACGTCTTAATATAATCATTACCATTACGGAAGGCATTTGATTTCATAAGTTCAGGCCCCTCATATGCTCGTTTTTCCCTTAGCTACGCAAATCATGCTTAAAAGAGTAGAAACTCATCTTTTTAGATTTCGTTCTTTATGTGAAATTTGTAATTAGAATCCAAAGCAACTTAAGTGCTACTTATAATTAAAAGCTCGCATCTCATGTAATTATGGGTTTGAGGTAAGCAAAAGTGTCACGTAATATACCTTTCAGACCTAATTTTTCACATGTTGGTGACGTGCTTTTTGCATGCAAGGCGAGGCTCGATAATGCTATAATTATTAGCAACGCTATGCTCAGTGTATACAGAAACTTAAGAGCAATGCCAGTGGTACCTGCTCCTGAACGATCGTGGTAAATTTTTGCTCTAAGCCAGTAATTCGAGTTTGCATCTTCCTACAATGTCAGACCTAAGTTGGCAATCTAAATTTTTATAATGCAGTCTGCGGTAAAGTAAAATTTGCCCGTCGCCCATCTCTCCGATGCCTGCAGAGGGTCTAGTAGCCAGACGATGATAAATTCTGCCGTTTTAACCGCAAGTATGGCATTGATAACTTCGTCGACATGTAGCCGTAATCGTCCTGAGCAGACGGACTAAAATCTGCTAATTAAATCCACGTTTTGCACGACTGCTTGATGTCGTTTCCATCTGCCGCCACTGCTGTAGACGAGAGCATAGGCCGGGAGGATTTTTACGACCGGCATCAAAACCTTGTACCCGCATGACATCTGCACTTTGTTGCAGGAGCCTGAATAACTAAGGCAGCAAGCGCGATGCATGGATGAGCTATTAAAAACCACTGTACAAAGGTCTACTTGCTTGTCAGGTTTGCTGAGGTAGACTGGCTGACACCAGCTTAGCACAGGAAAAAGCCATCTAGCAGATGACGTAATGGAAAGAAAAAATGCTAAGTGGTTGTCAAAAGAAACAGCGTCAAATCATTGCCAGACGTTTAAAGAGACAGTGTATATGACAAAGAATATGCTCGTGCGAGAATCCGACCAGCAACCGACTTATCCCATGAAGTGCTGGCTAAAACCCTAAAGTACCTTTCTTACTTGCTGGTAGTACTTAGATAGGGACGAATTACTGGTAATCTTACAGCGCAATCCCAAAATACAGGCTTTTACTCGAGCCTATATGGAATCGCGTGTGATACCCATATCAAGTAAGAACGATTGCTGAAGTAGCACGGTTTTGCCTGCTGAGTTCGACGGATTCACCAAACTAAAAATATTTTTTACAGAAAATACGCAATCAAACGTTTCGTATTGCGCTCATTTGGTGGGGCACTAGTTCTTTTTCATTCGCACACTTCAAAAAGAAAAATATTCGGTTTTTGAAAAGGTCTCAATTATAGGATATTTAACTGAAATGTCCATTCAAGTGGTATCTTATCCGTCTGTTTGTAAATAGTACTTATAAAGGATCCAACACTATTAACATCCGTTAGACGAGTTAACGAAACCTTGGCGCCATTGCGTAGAAATTGTTGTGATTTCCATACTCGGAAAATATGCATTATGTGGGTTCGAAACCTTGTGCGCGATCGCAAATGTTGCTGTAATCCGTTGAAAAGACGTTAAATGAGCTGATCACGCTATTAACGGACATGGCGCCAATATTTGGGTTTTTATGACGTCTCAAACTGTGAACATGGCCTTTTTCCAGATGGAAAAAGCCATTCGCCTGAAGTAGGAGACACGATCGCTGACACAAGAGCTTTATTAGCCTGACGTTTCGAATTCCTGCTCGAACCCACCATCGGAGAAAAAAGCAGATACGGGTGGTTCATGCATAGGGGGCTGCAGCATTTAGAGGATGCAGTCGCCATGCTACCGCATACCTATGAGTATTCACAGCTCCCCACCCCCGCCCCCCCTTCATCAGGGATCATTGCAATTGGTGTGCTGATGGATTGACGACCAACATTCGCATCGATAATTGCTGCAATTTCATCACGTAAATTGGATGTTGGTGTGAGGATTGCTCGACCATCTGACGCGCTGACCCTGCTGTTGGGACAGGTGTTCACCTGTGCGCTCCCCGCAGGGCTAATTACTCCGCCTAGACGAAGTCTCAGCACGGAGTATTGAATGGGAAGATCATTGCACTTGTTAATAGACTTGGGGCCAGAAACCCATGACTTAAGCAGTTCACGGCTCACGCGGTTGTCACCTCTAGCAAGAATTTCGTCCTTGACAAATTTGAATGTGTGACCGGATCTCTTCGAATGAACCGCAACTTGAGAGCTGGCGTCATTTCTCTGAACCGTTGCAGCGTGTTTGGACATTCGCGTTCGTAGCTGTCTTCCGGTTTCTCCGACGTGGTTGCTTTGTCTGAAACTGCATCATACCCGATAAACGACTGTGGACGTTTCTTGCCGTGGCAGCGGGTCTTTCGGTTTCATTAACTGACGCCTGATGGTTGCCTCCGGTCTGTGCGCAACTCCAACCACAAGTGATACAAGAAGGCAGACGACGTCTTCAGAAGCGTTCTTGGCATACGGAAGCGCTCGCCAAAATTTGGTGTCCGTGCGGTTAGGCCTTTCGTCCCTCTTGCGTATGTACCGGTTGACTAATCTGCGCGGGTAGCCATTGGTTTTGCATACCCGTCGGAGGTATTGTATTTCGATAATCTTGTCTTCCGGCTCACTGCAGTGAGTTTGGACACGCTGATAGAGCGTCCTTAAACAACTGCTTGTGTGGCTGATTTGGTGGTTGCCGTTGAAGTTCAGTTCTTGCATCGTATTTGTCGCTTTCCAGAACACTTTTAGGCCACCACAATCTTTGCGGCATACGAAGACTTCGATGAAGGCCAGCTAGTTGTTCGCTTCCTCCTCCATTGTAAATTGAATGGCCCGGAAGATCGTATGCAGATGTTCTCTGAATGTCAACAGTTGATCCCGGTCGATAACGACGAAGGTGTCATCCACAAACCGGGTCCAGAATTTCGGTCTGTGGTTTTGGAAGACCACCGGCTCTAACCCTTGCAGGACCGCCTCAGCGATAAATCCTGAACTCGGCGAACCCATCAGTGTGCCCTTCACCTGTTCGTAGATCGCCCCGTCGAACTTGAAGTACGCTCTGAGACAGAACTTCAGGAGCTGAAGGACTTGCGTGTGTCCAGGACTATTCACCGTTTTATCGTAGAAGCCACTCGACTGTCTCGATCGCCAGGTCCTGGGGAATAGAAGCAAAATGGGATGTAACATCAAAGGACACCATGACCTCATTTGGATGGGGGCTTACTCTTTTGAGTTTCTCCAGGAATTGTGCTGATGAATAGACCGTGCGGTCTGATTCAGCGGTCAGGAACTTGAGACGCCGGAACAGCCAGTTAGCCAGTCCGTACTTTGGAGTACCTTTGAGCGACGCGATGGGTCGGAGAGGAGCGCCGTCTTTGTGTACCTTAGGGAGCCCATAGAAACGAGCCAAAGCCGTATCATGGGGTCTCACCATGCGTCTGTTGGTCGGCGTTATTGCACCTGAGCTTTCCAAGGCCAATATCGTAATATTTATTTCTCGTGTCAGTGCTTTTACAAGGTTCTTTGCGCATGGGACATAGAACTGACGGTCTTCCAGTAAACCTTCGGCTCTTTGAAGGTAGTCTGATCTGTCCAGTACAGTCCTGGAGCGCCCCTTGTCCGATGGTACGATGACCAGGTCTTTGTTGGAATTCAGTTAGCTAAACGCACTACGTTGGACAGTGGAAAGCACTACCCGCGGCCTGGGGGCCATTAGGAGGGACGACACTTGGTGTCAGATGAGGCTCTTAGTCTTCTCCGTTGCCTCCGTCTGACAAAGGATTGATTACACTGCTGCAATCATGTTAACAAGTTTGGCGTCAGTCGTGTTGAATGAAGCTTCGTGCCGTAATACCTGCATCTGTTCCTTCGTCAGCCCATTTGACGACAGATTTTGCACCAGTTTGTAGTTTCTGGGCGACGTTGGATTGGACAGCATACGGAATTTGTTCTTCAGTGCTGCGTCGAGTATCACTCTCTGTTCGCGGGCTTGTTCAGTCACCCTTTGTAGGAGCAGATTTGTACCAATCTCGTCCAGGAACTCGCAGCATCTGGTCTTTTCTTTGTCACTCCTTTGACGGCACTTGCGAAGTCTTGCGTGGCAATCTTGGAGGAGGACTCGGATCATCCTTCTGCCATGTTGAAATACTGCTCGTCTCGCCAAATCTGTGTTAACCGGAGGCTTGTATGAAACACCTTTAGGTAACACATTATTGTCCAGACACCTGTCGAGAAACCGGATCTGCGAATACGTGGAGACCTCCCGAAGAGCGAAGGTTTCCATTTGCCGGGCCGATCGGAGTACATCGACGTACTATCGGCTTGTCGAAACGCACTGCAGTGAGCCGGAAGACAAGATTGCCGAACTACAATACTTCCGACGGGTTTTCAAAGCCAATGGCTACCCGCGCAACTTTGTCAACCGGTGCATACGCAAAAGGGACGAAAGGCCTAACCGCACGGATACCAAAGTTTGGCGAGCTCTTCCATATGCCAAGAACGTTCCGGAGGCTGTTGGCCGCCTTCTCGCACCACTTGGGGTTGGAGTTACACACAGTCCGGAGGCAACCATCAGGCGTCAGTTAATGAAACCGAAAGACCCGCTGCCACGGCAAGAAACGTCCACAGTCGTTTATCGGGTATGATGCAGGTTCAGACAAAGCAACCACGTCGGAGAAACCGGAAGACAGCTACGAACGCGAATGTCCAAACACGCTGCAACGGTTCAGAGAAATGACGCCAGCTCTCAAGTTGCGGTTCATTCGAAGAGATCCGGTCACACATTCAAATTTGTCAAGGACGAAATTCTTGCTAGAGGTGACAACCGCGTGAGCCGTGAACTGCTTAAGTCATGGGTTTCTGGCCCCAAGTCTATTAACAAGTGCAGTGATCTTCCCATTCAATACTCCGTGCTGAGACTTCGTCTAGACGGAGTAAAGTCTCGTGTGGCAATCTTGGAGGAGTATTCGGATCTTCCTTCTGCTATGCTGAAATACTATCTATTCCGCCAAATCCGTGTTAACCGAAAATGATGTGTTCGAGCAGGGATCAGAAACGCCAGGCTAATAAAGCGCCTGTCCCAGCGATTCTGTCTACTTTTTTAAGACTGCTTTCTGGGACTCGTCTCCTCACTTATATTGGCAACGCTACACTTCCACATTGTCTAACGCAATCGCCACGTATACAGAGAGAACTTAGATATGGCTAAAATGCAAGTGAAGTATAGCAAGACACTTGACAATCTTAGCCGCATGAATAAAATCGACGTGCTTTGCCCAACGACATCCAAGACACATTTGGGATGCAGGCACCTTTCTTAAAAACAGCGTAAGACTATCAGCGTACAGAGCCTTAGGGGGAAGGACAGTTCGCTGAGTAACAACTATCAGGAGAACGTCTTCATAAGGTCAGGATTGTTCTGCTTGTATCATGACAATCGAAAATAGATGGCCCGTGTGGCTTTCGGTCTGAAAAACAATATGTGAATCAGAGCTGCTCGATTAACATGATCAAGGTTTAGATCCCCTCTTACCGTCCCCCCCTGTTTGGTCTGTCCCAAGAACTGTGCTTCGATCATTTAGTCACCTATTTGGGACTCCTTGTCAATCATGATTCCTAATGGCATGCAAGCAGAATTATTTAGTTTTATTCAAACTCACTATCATGCACTCAAGTAGAGTCGACTCTGCGAATAGTAAGTCGTACACAATTGTAAATTATCACGATTGCGTGACATCTGAGTTCCTTGCTGATATGTTCGTCCACGGTTTGAGTTCATTTGGGCCTATATATGTTGCATCTGTAAAATTACCCGTGGTTCTCTTGTCTGAAGTGCGTGCAGGGACTATCACAACAGCTGATAGGGTTTTATACAGTTCTTAAGAGTTTATTTGCATATGTCGTTTTCTCATCGGTTTGGAATACTAAAAGCCTGCAAAATCAAGGCCTATGTATGACGTACGAAGTTTGTTTCCACTGACAGAAATAGTGCGCTTAATTTCATTGAATCTGCATGCTTTATCCTACGAATATATGTAATAGAGGCTATGGAATTGAATAAACATACCTGGATTTATTTATACTTACTTTGCACCTCGCATAAATAGGTCAAGAATCCATAAGGTTAGATTGAAGGCACGCACATTGCCAATCGCATTTGTAAAGACCACGAAATTAGCCATCCTAACTGTTGGTTTTGAAATTACATTGGTCATCGAAACACATTGGTAGGTTCTTGGCGTATTAAAAGACAATCTGATGAGAATGCTCGGATCGCAACGAACGTTAACGTCGCCCGTATTACATTTTTTATCTTGTTTAAGTATTCGGACCTATAGGTTGCTGCACATTTGCCAACACAGCTGGCGCTATCTTGACATAAGATAAGCACAAATCCACCTCTTGGAAGAGGGAATTTTAGTAGCTGCCGCCGGACAACGGGATTTTCAAATGCCTCTGAATCTCGATGACTGTCTCAAAAGTGGCATTAATGAGTGAAATCATTCGCCAGACGTGTTAATATCATAATAGTATGATTGTGATTGTTGTAAAGTATTTCTGACGCACGAGAAGGTTACGAGTACAACGGCAAGTCACAAAGAAGCACCAAACGCAAAACGTCAGGTCACGCGTCCAGCTTTATTGGGTTGCTCGATTTCAAAAAGACAGTCGTACAAGTTCTGCCCGCCGCTACCGACTAGTTGCACTAATTATATTAATTCGTTTGTGACTTTTGTAGCTGTCCCACATAACGTCAAATCTGGACTCTAGCTGGCCCTTCGAACACAATGAGAATCTGGAAAGACAGTTGATGGTCTTTTTCGGTCTCATTTCAAAATGAATACGTAGTAAAAGAAATACAATATTACAGGGAATTTGAAAGCATATTCAGTGTGCTATCCTCATCAATCACATCTAACTTCAGATGAACGGATACAATTAGTTAGCTAAGGATTACTGATTTCAACGTTTACTTGAATTTTTATCCTATTTTCCAAGAAAAATGACATGCAACTTTTTACTCAGTATCCTTATCTCGCAAAGTAAGCAGATCCGAAACTTTTAAAACTTAAGTTCCCCTGCAGAACATACAATGCAAAAATATCTAACGTCTTGCGAACCAGACTAGGGGATTGGCCAGACCCATACGTTTTATTAGTCCCCCAATTAAACTGAAACCGCAGAAGGAGCATTTAAAGCAATTTTAATTTGGTTGGGAACAATAATTTTAAAAAGAGGGCGAAACGAAAAAAAAACGCAAAATATCGTGAAAGCTAGATAAAGATAAGTTACGTAAGTTCACAATGCATGCTCATCCTAAATGTACGATGAAATAAACCAGAAGGTCTGGAAAAACTTTTAAAAAGTCGTTCACATAATTCGCAGCCAACATATCTACTAAAATTGCTGTAACTGCAACACGTTTCTTTAACCGCTTTCTATATGTTCATGTTATTAACTGGCTATTTTGCATGCGCCAGTAGAAACGAACAACCTTTTTGCGAAAACGTTTTGCCAGAAGATGACTTTATCTTGAACTGGCTTCCCCATAAATATAAGCTTAGCTAAAGTGCCAGCGCTCCTTCAAATCTGGACTAGAAATGAGGCAAAATGCGAACTCTACTTTATTTTGAGGTTGAAATGCTTGTCACCACCGCCCGCATGGACGAAAACCCGATAAGGAGCATAAAAATATCGATCTTTCCCCATAGTCGAAAAACATTGGACATTTTCGAACTTTACCATTGCCGGTAGCAGCGTAACGGACAGATTTTGTGCGAATTGAAATTTTATGATTGCGTGCACTTAGTGCAGATAGGAAGGAAAACGTCGGCGACGCCCAAAAATAAGAAAAATGAGGGATTTTACGCCCAAGGGCGGAAGGCACATTGAGATAATTAATGGCGTAGGCATTATCGAACGAGATTTGACATTAAAGCCATTAAAGTTGATCACTTTTCATGTTGGTATGGGATGTGCCCCCAAAAAGGGGCCACCTGGTAGAAAGGATGGAATAACACGGGGGTCCAATCAAATCCTGGCAGGCATTATCGAATTGCGCACCATGACAAGTGTCGACATCTCAAGGTGCGGTTGCAGACCCAGTTGCTGGAAGACGTCCAACACATTGGGATCCCTGCGGCCCTCCCCATTGTTGATATTGTTGTTTGTTAAAATTCCGGTCATTAACTGTGCAAGTTAGGGGCCGTGGAGTGGAATGTCAAGGGGCAGCCACGATCGTACCATCCACCCGCGCCCTCCTTAGCCTCCGGTCTTTTTGATTCTGTCTTGGCACCGTGTCCAGATGGGGGAGGAGGAGAGAATGTGCCAGATGCTACGGAAGTCCACAATCACTATAAACTAATTCACGCGTGGGTTCCCGTCCCTGCTTTACCTTGCTGTGCAGCATACGGTGGACATTGTGGGCAACAATGACTGAACTGCCAGTGTAGAGTACTGCATCAAGACATGTGTGGTTAATATAGAGCCTGGGCGATGATACGATAACCAATGCGTACAGAAGTGCATTTCATCACATTGACATCCATGGGAATCGAGCTAAATCGAATCAAGAGTTTATGGAAACTACTGCAAAGAACCAAACATTGCAGACAAAGGATCAACTGAGAATAACCAGTCAGTAAGAAGGCTATGTTTTATACGAAACGATGCGCATGAACTGGATTAGTAATATCAATACAATTAATGTTAGAAATAGGGAGAAAAACATATGTCCCACATTGATTTAACTCTAAGCACTGACAGGATAGAACGAGTGACCTTATGGCAGCTACTTCTGGTTCATTCTTGCTACTTGAAATTCTTTTGTATTTTTTCATAACTAAGCCTTTTGTATTTGAATAGTTGTCACTTGTTTAATTTAAATGCGAAAATCATCCTATAAGATATGTCAGACTCTTGGCCGAAAGCTTTGGACCTGGTTATTATGGAACGGACTGTATAAGAAGAAGTCACATGATACTTGCTTAGGGATTTTTTTCAAAGAGGATAGGAAATGCGTTTAAACGCTATGGAGATAAATTGACGTGACAATTGTAGTGCAGATACGACGCCAACGAACCGTCTTTCAAGATTGCATGCCGTGATACTGCCTTGTAAACATGAAAATAGAGTTTACTTGACAAGTGTTTTTGTAACTACTGATATTATTATTTTCATTTGCAAATTTTTGTTTCGAATCTTTTAAGGTGGCTTCGGCCAGTCGTCATAAGTTTTCGAATGGGATAGACAGTTCTGAAGGCCGTTGCCTAAGCACG
>CACRXP010000319.1:275091-300812 GCA_902702965.1 Spirometra erinaceieuropaei | reverse complement strand
TTGAAGCGAGAAAGCTTCCAAACTTTGCTCATTGCCCGATCCGTTGACGTATGGCTTTAAGAAGTCGAATGTTCCCAGAGCTACGCCTCTGACTGCTTGTTTTTTCGTGAGAGCAGCCTCCGCCAGTTATTTATTTACTTGCGAATTTCTGAGCAAATATGTAGGGAAAGCGTTTAGCAAAACTTCAAACCACAAATCTACGTTCGTCCAAAGCAAATCCCATTTCCAAAAAGTCTATGTTCATAATATCTTATGCTTTGATGAAATTCAAAGCGAAAATCAGCAAAGAAACTAAATTATTAAAAAAAAGTGCGAAGCATAAAGGAAGTGCTTTGCTTGAATATGGCGATGAACATTGGAGAAGATGGTTTCAGTTTGCAGTTTAGTTAATGCTCACAGAAACGGTTATCCTGGTATTTTATTAGAAGTCAGATATTATATTCTCACTTTACACAACACAGCCTACTCGCTTGCTTGTGGTTCAGTTAAACCAACTTCCGATCGGCAATGGTACCCCCATCGTGCTCGCTGTGGAAGCGCCTTTTAACTTCTACCTCTTTTGAAAAGCCAAGAACAAAGTAAAAATTGCTTTTAACTTATTTTTAAGGTCGTGGATTTTTAATGCACTAAACTCCCGGTGCTACAATTGGCATAAAGTGAAACTGATCTTGAGTTTCCTGTTCAACTATAACTATTAATCTCACGTCTATTGAAGATATCTTGTCTATATGCGCCACTCGAGGATAATTATTGACGAAAGAACAATGAACGCAGGCTGTTCACATAATAACTTTATAGATCATCTAGATGTCATATTGTAGAAAGTTCAGGCTCAAAGCAGTCACGTTTCCTACAGCAAACTATAGTCCCAATGATCTCTTTTTGTCGCGGAGACACTGGGACGTGGAAATAAGATAAAGTCGGATGCTGCATTATAGTACACTTAAATGTCTACTCTGGGAATACGGTGCCAATGACTAATATAGACAGTGAGTCTAGCGAGGTGGCGGTGAATTAACCAAAATGTTACAGTTAATGTTACTCGGTGAAGTTCTTGGTCACGTCAAAGTCGCCTGACGTTCCTTTAAAAAACAGCAGACTTACCATGTTTCTCAAAATGAAAGTGCAGGAAGTATTTCGAATGGGTGCTTTATTCGACAGACCAGCTGTTAGTGTTAATTAGCAATCAGTAATTATTTGTCTTTTATACTTCTCTCTGGCAAATCTTGCTTTGAGCATCGAGAATGTCGTTCCATTTGTGTCGCTGCTATTTCTCACTCGGGTTTCTTGGTTTTCTTGTTATCTAGGAAGAACTTTGAGGGCACAATGGCGAATCATCCCACTACCTTCAGTAAATTCGAACTAAAACAATCGCGTGTATTCGTCAAAAGTTCACTCATACAAGATGATATTTGACTGGACCTCGCCTTGCATACGCTTTGCTTTTTATCGTTCATTTGAACATCAAATGAGAGGATAAGTGAGATTAATGTCGGGATTGATCCGATACCCAGACTGGGTGGAAAATGGACGGTTTAACGCATGCTAACTCCGCGTCTGTCCGCAAGTAATGGTAACTCTGTATGCATACATAAAATTCAGTAAGAAGTCCTTACATGCAATCGTATCCTTTTGATAAAAGGTTCCATTCTCGACTAGTGAACGAGTTTTACAGCACATCTCCTAAGTACAAAACACATTCAGACTGGGTAATGCGAAATGAGGCCCTACAAAGTACCTATGTCTGTCTTTTAAATGCAAGTACCTTATTACATATGTTGCTGAACAACGGAAGAAAACCAACAGGGACTGATAATTGAAGAAAATTGATTAGTGTCCATGAATGCATTTTAAGCAAGTGTATAAGGCATCTACTTAACAGTTTATTTTTTAATAAAGCATTAGTCGAAAATGAATTCCACATTTCAAAAACTGTTCCCGTCTGGGAAAATTAGTGGCTTTTGAGGAATTGTTACTTTCCGTTACATTCCATACATGCAAAAATTTCATCAAGTTGGTAAATTCATGCCAAGACATAATTCGTAACAATGTTTAGCATATTGTGTTTTGACAAAACTTACGGAATTACTTTTACCTCTGAACAAGTAACAAAACAATTTCTCTTGAAATAACAGCAAAATTTAGCAATTTTCTGCGCTCTTTTTCCCTGCGTGTACGAAATAACACCTGCAAAAACTGATCGTAAAATTACGATTTAAAGGGGTTCGTGTTTTGCTCCATTGTCAAGATCTGTTATTTTGCCTTACTATGTAAAGATGGGGAAATTATTGTCACCATTTTTGTAGGTAGTTGCCTTAAGATCTTTTTACAAATCTATACTTTTTAATACTTTGCTTAGGCTTCAGGTATGCCTCATAATCACGTGTTCCCTAAAATATGTGTTTAGATAAGTTTCATAATTGGTTTACAGCCAATAAGATGATTTAAGCACTAAACGGTGCATGTTTCTGCTGAATTTTCAAATAAACGAAAGTCAGCCTACCAGCTTCCTTTTCTGGTATTAGATAGACCAGGACCATCTTAATAGACCTCTCGCAGATGACTAAGAACTCATTATCGGCTTACTTGAATAAACCCACCGAGTCATTCATTGACCTTTCCTTATCAAGTAAAAGAGTTCGTGGCTTTTCTGTAAGTGACGACTACGCTTTCAACAGTTTACGCTTTTTAAAATTTTTCCTTCCCAGCTCCTTCACTTATTAGCATGTTTATGCGCAGTCGAATATGCACAAACGGTGGCCCCTCAGGAAACAGCACATATTATTCGGTGACACATCTTAACAGGTATCCTTTAACACAGCAGCAAAATTTTGACAGAGACGGTCAGACAGTAATTAAGACGTACCTTCCGAACGGCGGATTTATTAGGTTAAACTGTTGTGTTCATTGAACAAGACGATCAACCATTAGACGACGACCAATGAGTCCCCGACTAATAGCTCCAAATAGACCTCGGTTGGGTGCTTTTTCCCATAATCGTAATAAGACAGGCTGTCTGCCTAACTCGCGTTGATAAATTCCTTCAAATTAAAGGATCTTTGGTCACTCGGTCAGGAACCTGAATGCATTTCCTTTACATGCACCTAGCACGAAATCGTATCCCCCATAATTACACGCTTGCCCCAATAATTTAGTGATGTCTGGACAGAAGAGTTTTCTTCCGCAGTCACGTCGACCTGGTCATATAATACACCCCATTTAAAGTACGCACGAACGGCACAGAGAAGGAAAATTAATTGCAGTTTTGGGAATTAGACTGAAAGGTTTTCTTTGTGATTAAGGAACTTTAATTAGTTGGCCTCCTCTAAGCAAGGACTGGCCTTTAAATACAATAACGATTAATACTTTTCTTTACATTCAGAAACGTATTCTTTGCATACATGATGCCTTATTTCTGCAATTAAAACTCGAATATTGGAAAAACGACAGCGTAAATAATTGTACAATTCCCATCTTGTTTAGTTTGTTTGTTTAGTGCACTCTACTCAGTTGTGGACCTATTCATTTAACTAGTGCAAACATCCCTAATGAGCAATGTGGTCCTCAACGTCCATCAGGATAAGCATTGATACGCGAAAAGTGCTAATGTAAATACTTTAGAAACATTTGAACTAGATTTAATAGCATTGGTTAAAATCCTGTTTCTGTGTCTGTAAGGTTATTTGAAGTTTTTAATAAGTAATATTATTGCATGACTTCCCTTTCTCAACGTGAAAATTATTATTCGGGTTTTACATATATAGAACTTTTCCGTTGTTAGAAAGGAAGGTGCAATAGAACGCCCATAGATACTTTGGTAAAATTCGTGCTTTTGCATGCATCCACGGCTTTTATTTGCCGTAGATGACATAAATCATGTGTCCTCGTTCTTTCCGAAACAAGATTTGTATCGCCCAAATGCAGAAAGATGTTCCCATAAAAAGCACTTAAAACACTTGCGGCGGCAAAAACTGCATCACTGTGTGACAGAAAGTAGGGGTCGTATTCTCTCATGGGTAATAAACATTTCATTTACCGACCAGTAGACTATGAACGGGAAACCTAACAGATATAGTAAGACAAGATTTGATTTTGCAACAAATAGCAAAAAACACGTTGCTTAGTTATTGCATATTGGTCAAGGTATGTTGCTTGCGTTTGGGGAGATCCTATCTGGCTGCGGCTTTTTTGTGTGCCCTATAAGTAAAATCGATAATTATGACAGGCCCATCCTACTTAAATATTTGCATCTCCATTCTTAAGGTCTTATTGGTCAAAAATTCCCAAGTACAATGGATGATCCATCCCGAGGTAAAAATATTGCAATGTAGAGTCAT
Source organism: Spirometra erinaceieuropaei (assembly GCA_902702965.1). Classification (NCBI taxonomy): domain Eukaryota; kingdom Metazoa; phylum Platyhelminthes; class Cestoda; order Diphyllobothriidea; family Diphyllobothriidae; genus Spirometra; species Spirometra erinaceieuropaei. Next base: position 296,475 of record CACRXP010000319.1, on the reverse strand, counting down.
CCACAGCGCGTGTTTAAGAATTGAATATGAATTCATTTTCGCTTACGGGCTATTAACTAGTTTGATTGGTCATCTATAAACATTAGATATAACTATAAAGTTAGCATGCTCTGACATGGAATAGGGAGGTGGGAGAAGATTCTCCTCGTTACTGAGAAATGGGTTATAAACTCTGGCTCAAATGGCCTGTAACGTACGCGGTAGTCATGTTGAGAGAATGTTTTGATCATGCCAAGCTAAATAGCATGACAAAGCCTCGCCCAGTGAATTCTAAACCGAGAGCAAGAGGTATTTGGCCTTCTTTTTTGACGCGTGCTCTACCTCCAGTGTTCTGTGCAAACATCTCAGCGTCGTGCCTCACTCGTAAGCACATCGGACCTATTGAACGAATTCAAATGCTTTTTGCATTGGCAGTGGTCTTCCAAGTGACTTTATCGGAGCCGGTTGGTTGGTCTCGAAAGGTTTACAGCCCCAGAATAGTAAAAGCGTCAATAAGCAACTAACGACTGCCAAGACGATTCTGACGTACGGGAACGTTGACTAAATAATGTGTCCATAACGATTTGGTCTTTCATCTGCATTGTAGCAAAAGCCACGCATTAAATTTCAGCTACAGGCGATTGGGACTCTAACGACCAAGCGCTTATGGCTGAAGGTAAGTGCACCTGAAGAGATTTTGGAAAACCGTTAATTTTTCCAGCGTGTGTCACAGTAGCACGTCATTGCCATGAGTACTGCAGCTCTTGTGATTCCACAGTTTTTATCCGTTACTTTGCCTGAACGAATGTTAGACGGTACCTAGGTAAGATTAGGGCCACATCAACCTCTTCCACCTCTCAACAGTTTTTGCAATCCAGATTAAGTCTCAGTTAACATTGTGTGAATTTGGTAACCTATTACACATTAGCATCTGGATGACCACAAAGTTTGACGCCATATATGCGGGCAACCGCAAATGGCAAACATTGTTCAAAAACTTTGCTACTGTAAGCTTAAAAGTTAAATAATAACATCTACTTTGCAAGTAACAATTCATTCGTACGGCTATAAACATTGACCTAACCCCTCGTTCGTGTTCGAAAACTAAATGCATAATAGGAAGAAGATGGGATAATTTTGATTTATTATAATATATTTCCTTGAAACTAAAGAACACTTGCCGAAGGATACTTTATTATGGCAAAACGGCAGATGTTTTGAATATGTGCTAGATTTGATTTGCGGTATTTTACGCAAGCGTAGTCTGCATGCCTAAGCAGACTTTACCATCAGAATAGCTGGAGGAAAATTTTACATTTGCTTCCTTCTAAAGGTGAACATTGAGATTTTTTGGGCAGCATAGTCACAACAAACACGAATCAAATTCAACTTTGAACATTCTGGTTCGTATAGTGAAAATCCTTTGAAAATAGGATGAAGTAATGAGGCCAGTCGACAATAATCTTTTTTTTACCGCACTGGGAATCGCAAGTCATAGATATATTAATAAGATAGCAATTGGGACATGTCGTCGTAGCGATTCCATAGGCCAGTAAATGTCTCAATGCAAGGCGCTACGTTTGTGTACGTATTGCTGCTGAAATGTGCTAATGCGAACGGAAAGATTTTTAACCCAGAGTATTATTGAACGTTGAAACCAGATTTGGACGCCGCCAAATCTGGCGCCTACAGCTATGAGACAGTTTGTTAGTTAAAAACAGGAAAAACTACAAAGTAGCACAAGTTAATAAGACTGCAGGAATAACCACATGGATTGAAGTAATTTTCCTGGGTTATGTCAGACATGCAGCGGCCTTTCTCCCTTTGCCGTGCGATACTAATACTGATACATCTGTCGCCCACCGTCTATTTTGACTGGCTGCAAAAATTAACAACATGGGCGCTGCATTATTAAAAATACGCCAGATGAAGCTTCTGTCACAAATACCATTCGTCTGTTTTTTTCACCGAGTCTATTTATGGAAGTTTTAAAGTAATTTACCCTTCTTCATCAAAAATGTACGTTAATGTCGGTTTTCTATTGGGGGATAACTTATTTAAGTTTAATATTTATTTTAAACACGCTGAGCATCTTCTTGGTTTCCGGATCGTTCATTTCTTGACGTGGTGGCTACCTTAGACATACGTTTGAAATGAAGAATGTGGTTATATGCGAGAAGAGGTTTCCACAAAAAATTCACTGCGTCAAATAGAACTCTTAAGGACTGCCGGCGTTCAGAAGCCCACGCTCTTCATAAAATTCTATTGACTGTCAACTCACGAACGTCATCGACATATCTCTCTGTATATGTCAGTATTCGTTGCTGCTCTCGTATTCACAACGCAGTAATCAATGGCTTCAGCGATATACGAAATCTGAGATTTAAATAGGCAGTGATCCTGACCACCTGCTAAATTGTATTATTTGAAGCAATCGGTACCTCAATTTCTTTTAAAATATCTCTTAACCTATAAACAGACATTGATGTACGATAAGGATATGCTTTTTCTCTACGGATATCCTTGGCCTCATGCTCAATCTTTGCCTAGCTCAAATCATCATAAGCAACTTGGCGGTTTCAGTGTCTAATAAAATTAACTGAAAATTGTGTACAGTCAAAGTGACAAAAAATAAGGCGCTGCCATTCTGTATTTACCGCAGTGAAATTATAATTCTCTACTGTGGACGTATTTTATCCAATTCTTTTCAGTTATACTAGCCCTACATAAGTCATCATTCATATCTCAGTTTTTAGAAATCCCGGTTTTCAGACAACATTGCTTTTCTGCTAATGACTGACAGTTTTTAAATGAAAACGTGTTTTTTTATGACGTCTACTTCGTGAGCATCATGTGACGTTTAGGGCGCGGCATTGTTGCGGTCCAGAAAGCAGAGGATTTTTTTACTATTTCGTTAATGTTTTCTAAGTTTCGTCAATCGCTGCACACTTCTATATTATGAGATTTGTTTGCGTAAACCTTTGGGCATTCATGATTACTAAGACATTTGTGATGTCACCCTCGTTTCAAAGTTTTCAAAAAATTTGACGGATGCTTCTTGACAACTGTTTTTAAAGAAAGAGGTGTTTGGGTGAAAAGGCGAAAGCCCAAAGTGTTGGAATACGCCCTCAGATCATTATCTAAATCATGCGTTCAATATCGAAATCTACCAAATATTTCAAAAGCAGATTTTGAATAGAAGGTAGCACGCATCTAAATCATTGTTTGTTTAGTCTAAAACAATTTAAATTTTCGAAGACTGAGGCATCTTGGCATAAGCGGGCTTATAGGGAAATATCTGTAGATTTATTAAGTCTGCTTTTATTTTGTTGCGTATTAAACCGACTATCTGCCGAAACAGACGCATTCGATTCAGTGAACAATACTTAAAATTTCGTCTTGTGGCGGGTGACATAGGTTTTGTGATCCGATGCTGCCCCCAGCCCGCTAGTGATGAAGCTGTCAGTAATTTCTAAAAATTGTCGGTAATGTTAAAAGGACTGTCAATATTAGCGGCAAATCGATTAGTACGATATGCGCGCATACATTTCCGAACACAACAAAAGCATGATGACAATACCGGTAACGAAAATAGATTGAGGGTCAAATCCCCCAGCTAGATCTTCAGCAGTTCGAAAGGGCACAGGTAGATATCAAAACAGTTTGCATTATTATACTAGTCTGTATAAAAGCAACCACGACAAGTTGTACGTTTTACTTGTTCAAATAACACATCGGATCAACGATGCAAAACGTAAGACTACATACAAACGTATCCTAATGGCCTACGTGCAAATGTTTGACGTTATTTACACCCGTGAGATAATTGGTCAGGACACTTATAATAATGCAAATCTCTCACATAGCGTAAAACTTATGTTTTAAGCATATGAGGGTGTTTTTATTCCAATACCCCAAGAGATTGAAATAGACGCACACCCAGAAAGTCTGCAGAGGTGTTGTAGCGGCTCTTGGGCAAGAACCGCGCCCTGTAAAAGTGGACTCTCGCCTTATTTTGGGCGTAACCAAGAAGTGCAAACATGACCAAAGCAATGGGCAGTGGTTGTCGACAGCCAAACGCCGCCCCTAGATGATAGTTGTTTAGATGGGGCGACGATGGTTGTCACCGCGACAACAATCTTATGCACGCCGTTCAGGTGGCGAAAACTAGGGGAGAACAATGAAATGACTTCCTGCACTGCACATCTCATCTCCGGCGTTGAAAATATGTCTACCTCTGAGGCGACAGACTTGCCGAATCCACATGCTATTCTATGTAAACGTACCAAAAACGTCGTTGTTGGCGCCAAACGGTACCTGACTAGGTGTAGGACAAAAAACTGAAAACTGCCTCTTCCTTTACAGGAGCGCCGAGTATTTCCAGGTGCAACACATTTCAATGCAGCTGGAAACGATATTTTGTCGGCATATTAACTGCTGGCACATGTTATCTGGACGAGACGGTATTGTCTGGACCTTTTGTGACTCAGAACATTTGTTATCCACGTGTCTATAGTTTTGCATGTGATTAAATATAAATTTGAGACCTTGCTAAAACACGGATTTTTGACTTCGAGAACTACCCTTGTAAATGGGTGCATGGTGCAACTTAATTCATCCCTTTTGGGGCAAAAAATGTTGACGGAATTCCTGTTAGACTTGTAGTTTTCTCTGTGATTAGTCTAGTTATCTTCCATTTTCCAAAGAAGACAGCCTATTTTTTGGATAAATTGCAGGTCAGATGTGCAAAATGGTTACATGTTTCAGTGGCTTTGATTGAAAACTAAGGAAACAACAGCGGTCACCGGACTTTTTGAATACCCGATTGCAAGTAAATGTGGTTAAGCTTTTTTATTTACTTATGCTTGCGATCACTATGCTAATGCCTCTTATATTCAGAAAAAACACAAAAGCATACATGCTGATTTTCAGAAGTAATTTGTATATTCGCATTTCACGCGAGAATTTTTTTTGCACGCTTGAAAACTGTATGGCCAGTTTTTCGCACGGTTTTACCACACAGATGATATATGGGCAACCGAGAGGGAAGACGAGTTTAGTTTTCCATGGATTTACCTATGCTTTCTCACAGATTGCCTCCCAACGTTTTTGTTAACTAAGTAGTTGCAGATGTCGAATTTGTTTTGTATCGGCGCTTTGCAAAACATCTTTAGCTGAGCGCTGAAATCAAACAACCGGTAGAAATGGATATAAAAAACTGTTTCTAACAGTATTTCGGTACCTCCGCAAGAAGTCAAGCTGTCCGCCCTATAATCAGAAGAGATTAATAAAATACCCAACAAGTTAAACAGGATAGTCCCGTGTTTTACTTTTAGTAGATGCAACGACAGTTATGAGGGGACTGAATAGTAGTCGGTTTTTGTCGCGTCAATGCACCTGCTAAATATTCATGCCAAAGGTTTTGGTTGTCTCAGCTTGATTAACAATTAACAGAAAAGTACTGACAAGCTAAAAGTTACTGCAGAATTTCATCGTTTATGAAGCTCCAAAATGCTCCTTCTAGAAACAGAATGCCCTACTGACACACTTAGTCTAAAGAAGTATTGAAGTTGCATCTGCCAATTAAAGGAGACTTTGGTAATCTGAAATCCTTTGTTTAAATTCCAGGGTAACTCTAAAGTCTTTTTCTGCCCTTAAATTTCAAATAGGCACAACAATAATCGCGATTGTTGTCTTCACACAAGCGACATCTGTCCTAAAATTATGGTTGTCTTATGAAACACTGTCGCTATTGTATCGATAATTAAAATTGAAAATTAGTTTCTTCCAGGCAAAGCAAATTTTAAAGCTACAAAATGAGTAATTTAAATTTTAGTGTCATATAAAACAAGAATCAGATTGGCAAAGTTGAGATATCCGGGACCAAACAACCACACCGGACTTAAGAAGGCAGCACGGAGATAGCCCGACGCTGAGTCTACTCGGTGAGGAAAAAGAACAATCGCCAGACTGACCGCTCGACTGAAGTCCAATCAGTTCCCCTTGACGGAGTGGTGACTCACAAAGCACACAGGAAAAACGCCCGTCAACCATCTACCGAGAGGCTGAGGCAGCGAGAGGAGAGAAAAATCGATCAACATGAGGCCGGCCAACACAACTGCCACTTTAAATTAAATTTTTAATCGATAAATTTCATTTTATGCTTTGACAGTGAAGAGCCGACCCAGCTCTTTGAAACGTCAGCACTTAAATAAACCTCTTCCGGAGAGCCTGTCTCATTGCTCATTTTTGTATTTTTGCGGATCGCATAAGAAAAAAGATGGTGATACATGTTTCAACTGTCCAACTTATTTCGAAAAAGGGCAATAATTTAGCAAAAGTTGACCGAGACCTTGAAAGTGAACTTTTGCAAGACGCTGTATACCCCCCAGGGAATCTGCCGGAAAATTGTACGTATATCTTACTTTTGCCGAAGAAGGTGTTTAGAAAAATTTCAGACTATAAGGGATATGGGAATAGCTCATTTTGCCCCTAAAGATCTGAAAGTTCCAGTGTCGTTTACATTTCACGCGTTTGCTTGCCTACATGGTGAGCTACAGTGAAATAGAGAAAATTATCGCCATGAATTCAAAATTTGCTAAGCGAAAAATATAGGAAAAATCACAAATTTAGGCCATTAAAGTTTACAAGGCTGGATTAGCATACTCTTTTGAACCCATGGCTTCTGCTCCTTCGAGAGGTAGTTTGCTAAAATGTCCCATGACACATCAGTTAAAGCACTTCTTACCAATGCGCTAGCAGGAAAGTTAAATCAGAATTCTAAAACTACTGTAAAACTGGCAGTTTAACGTTTGAAAACCTATCAAAATGGAGTGTTGGTATACCATTGACAAACTGAATTCCCTCATTTTTTCATAAAAACAGCGTTAATTTTTGAAAAGTAGCAAAACCAAGAAACTAAGCGCACAGGACAGGCCGGACTATCATACTTAATATTTAGTGCAGAATGCGATGGAGCAATTGAATGGGAGGTTCGACCTTTGCCTATTCTAAGCATATATATCAGGTGTTACCGATAAAGACAATGGAGACCGGAATAGCCATTTCTGACTTTTTAGTCGTCATCAGCCAGTAATACACAACTCAAGTGTTAGTTTGAGCCCTAAGGCATATACAGACCGGAGGCAACCATCAGGCGTCAGCTGATGAAACCAAAAGACCCACTGCCACGGCAAGAAACGTCTGGAGTCGTTTATCGGATCTGGTACAGTTGCGGACAAAGCAACTACGGCGGAGAAACCGGAAGACAACTACAAACGCGAATGGCCGAACACGCTGCAGCGGTGCGGAGAAATGACGTCGGCTCTCAAGTTGCGGCTCATTCGACCGGTTCCGGCCACAAATTCAAATTTGACCAGGCCGAAATTCTCGCAAGAAGTGACAACTGCGTGAGGCGGGAGCTGCTTGAGTCATGGTTTACTGGCCCCCAGTCCATTGACAAGTGCAATGATCTTCCCATTCAATACACCGTGCTGAGACTTCGTCTAGGCGGAGTAATTGGCTACGCGGGGAGCGCACAGGTGATTCTCCTCCCAGCACCCGGGTCAGCGCGTCAGATGGTCGAGCAATCATCACACCAACATCCAACTCACGTGATGAAATTGCAGCAAATAACGGCGCGAATATCGGCCATCACACCAAGGGCAACGATCCCAGATGAAAGGGAGGGGGCCGTGAATATTCATAGGTATGCGGTAGCATAATAAGGAGTGCTGTGCACAGGACCTCCCAGACCCTGAAGATGGGTAGACGAATAAACTACCCTGAACGTCGGATCTCAAAAAAACCCTCCCGGTGAACGCCCCCTCTTCTTTTGATATGCCACCTGGGAATCGGATTTTCACTACTATACTGCGGAATTTCCATAATGTATTTCACTAAGTCATTTCGGGTGTACAAAAAATCTACGAGGGAGGAAAAAAGAGAGCAGCAGCTACCCTTCTTTGATTTTCCTACCAAAAAAAGATAAGAGAACAGTTTTGACGAAGATGACAAAAACATGCAACTCATCAGTCTTCATGGTGGCCATCCGGTGACTTGCAAACTAAGTTCTATAAAAGCGCTTTCAAACGGATGCAGATATACTACGGAAACCTTAAAAAAACCGTGAGGCCCAGTTATGCGAAAGGAATTTCCGAAGGCACTACTAAGCCGATGTCTGAGTGTTCGCCTACGGAGGACTTCAATGGAAATAACCCTGATGGCAAAGCATGGTCAGACGTACAAAAAGTATATTTCAGACACAGCTAGGCCCGCTTCAGCACAGTGAGGCATCGAAATAACCCGCTGTCCCAAAGGCAACATTTGCAGCAGGGTCACGCAAATCGAGTATTGATTAACTTGATTTTCAAACTGTTCATGTAACTAGGCCGGTCAAGTCGAATGCGTGCTCAGACTGCGTACAAACGAATATAAGCCGGCTTTGAGACGGGGGCGGCAAATTATGCAGGATTGTCCACAAATACGAAACCGATCACATAATTCAACTCGCGGCCACCCGAGAGAGCCGCCTACGATTAAAGTCTGGGCATCGAATACGAACTTATCCAATTAATTTATTGATTTGGAGCCGGCATACAGAGCCCTGAACACACATTACGACCGTACAAGTGATCGCGGATTGTCAAATCTACCTATAACCGTCACCGTTTTGACACCGCTACTAGCACTGACAGGCAAAGTCCGCACCTAGAAAAAGTAAAGAAATGCTTTTTGTGCTCTACCGGCTTTCCTCCTATCCGTAGATGCAACAGGAGTTTGTACATCTGCATCCACCTTGAATGAGATAAACAGCTTAATAGACAATGACCGGATTGACGTATTTTACTTGTCTAAGTTGACGCACTGGAATTAATTGGCACAGTTAGACCAGACAATGAACATCCGGAGTGTTATTTTCATTGGAATGAGGTACTCCCACAGTGACCTATGACTAAGCGATACCATTTGTTTGAAATACAAATTGTCTGAAAAAGCGATGTCGTTGACAGTAAGACATTCTTATTATAACTAAGGTTACTTATCCTATTTCGCGTTCCAATTTATCGTCGTCTTATCTGAAGGCAAACGTTCTGAGAGTATAGTCAGCGAATAAGTGCACCTTTCAGTTAACCGGACTCAGTGCCTCAACTTCAGAAATTACTCGTTATTTTGTGAATGATTGTGTTATGTGACATAGAAATTAATTTGGATACCAATCATTAACCTTAAATATTTACCGTTGTATGCATAGGGACCTCAGCATTTGATAAAATGGGTGAGCGAAAGTCAAATAAATGTGCTATATTTTGGTCCCCACCAGATGAGACTAATATATGAACTTGTAGAGCACGTTAAGCTAATAAGTGCAATCGTGTGAGATTCGAGTTCATGGGAAAAAAAGAAAAAGGAAATCTAAAAAGTTGGATGCTAGTAAAAGACGAAATGCAGAAACTTAACCAAAAACACCGCATAATGCAACACTAGAATAAGTTCATTATGCTAAATTAATTTTGGACCTAGATACCGAAAAATTTAAAGAGCTTGTCTGCACCTGCCATACACGACCTGGGTAATCCCACACCAGATATTCCAGGAAACCTCATTTCGCAGCCGCATCTGCGGCAAACAAGTCCCAGCCTAACCCCTAACTCATACCTCAATCCCTACCCCCAACCGCTGACCCCTAACCTTAATCACTAACCCATAGTCCCCACCCCTAACGCAAACCCACAACTCTGACCTTTAGCCTCTACCCCCTAACCTCGACCCTTAAACCCCTAACAGGTACGGCTACGAAATAGCATCTTGCCCTTTTTTCAATCAGTGAGTATAATCCTTCCTGCCGAAAGAAAATGTATTTGCCGTCGGCGCTCCTAGGATCCCATCGCCGTACTATCCTCCTTGCTTTGGCATGTGCTGTGTCTCCGGATTGTCCAGCCGAAGGACGTGTCACGATTAAAATGTGTATCTTATTTTCATACCTGATAAATATCGCGTTCTGTCAATCACCTGGCCCAATCGCCAGTCAGTCGACGCTCTTAAAACCGGTCAAAAATTCATGCAGTTCACCCAATTAGCTTATAATTAGTTGTAACTTACGGTAGTCAACTGTCGACTTAACCGCTACGAAATCGAAAAAGATTATTTCGATTCTCAGTGCAAATTATAAATTTCATCTGCAGAGCAATTAGTCTAATGACGATCGGCGGAAACTCTTTGCTGCGAACAGCTGCATTTGGACGATAAGCTTGACTTTACCAACATGCATCTTAGTATGACCCCCACATTATCCTCACGTATATAAAACAAGGCCACTGTTGAGGTTTCCCGGAATATCTCGAGTGGGATCGACCAGGTCGAATAGGACAAGCGCGGATGACCTCTTTAGATTTTTCGATAACCAGGTCCAAAATTAACTGTATCATAAGTAACTCGTAGGCGTGATTTCAAAGGCGATGTCCCGATGGCGAGACGTTTGTCACCGTTAGGAAGAACATACTGCGGAATCTCCATCATTTCGGATGTAAATAAAATTCACGAGGGACGAAGAAAAGGAGCAGCAGCTACCCTTCTTCCAGTTGCTTTCCAAAAGACGACCAGAAAAGTGTTTGGACGAAGGTGACGTAAACATGCAACTTCTCAGTTTTCATAGTGGTCATCCGGTGGTCTGCAAACAAAGTTCTATGAAAGCACTTTTCAAACGGATGCAGATTTACTACAGAAACCTAAGAATCACGTGAGGCCTAGTTATGCGAAAGGACTATCTGAAGGCACTACTAGGCCGATGTCTGTGTGTTCGCCTCCGAAGGATGTCAGTGGGAACATCCCTAATGGTAAAGTATGCTCCGACATACAAAAAACATATTTCAGGGACAGCTGGGCCACTGTAGCACAATCAGGCATCGAAATAACCCGCTGGCCCAAAGGCACGATTTGCAGCAAGGACACGCAAATCGAGTAGTGATTAATTTGATATTCAAACTGTTCATTTAGCTAGGCCGGTCAAGCCGAATGCGTGCTCAGACTGCGCACAAACGAATATAAGCCGGCTGTGCGACGGGGGACGGACAATTATCCATAATTGTCCACAACTACTTAACCGATCACGAAACTCAACTCGCAGCCATCCTAGATAGTCGTTTACGATTAAATACTGGACATCGAATGCGAAATCCTTTAATTAATTTATCGATTTAGAGCCGGCATACAGAGACCTGAGCATATATTACGACTGTACCAGTGGTCATGGACACTGACGGGAAACATCCGCACGATTGTAATAGCTTAGAAAAGTAAAGAAATGCCTTCTGTTCTCGACCGGTTTTCCTCCTCCACATAGGGGCATCAGAAATTCGAATATCTGCCTCCACCTTGAATTGGATACACAGCTCAATAGGCAATGACCCGATTGACGTTTTTACTTGTCTAATTTGACGCACTGAAATTTATTAGTACAGTTAGACCAGATAATGAACATATGGAATAAGGCATTCCCACAGTGACCTCTGACTTAGCGAAATCATTTATATGAAATACAAATTATCTAAAACATATATAATGTCGTTGACAGTATGACATTGTGATTATAACTAAGAGTACTTATCCTATTTCGCGCTCCAATTTATCGTCGTCTTGTCTAAGCACAAACTTTCTGAGAGTACAGTCGGCAAATAAGTAAAGTTTTTTGATTAACAGGACTCAATGCCGAACTCCAGGAATTACTGGTTATTTTGAGAATGAGTGTGCTATTTGACATAGCAATTAATCTGGATATCAAATATAAACCTTAAATATTTGCCGTTGTATACGTAGAGAGCTCTGAATTTAATGAAATGGGCGAGCGAAAGTCTAACAAATTTGCCATATTTTTGGGTCCCACCAGATGTGACTAATATATGAAATTGTAGAGTGTGTTGAGATAAAAAGTGCGATGTTGTGAAACATAAGTTGATGGATCAAGAAGAACGAAATCTACAGATTTGGATTCTACTGAAAGATAACACGTAGAATCTCAGCAAATAACACCGCATTGTGCGACATTAGAATAAGTACGGAGTGTTCTCTCGCTATGCTAGATGACCATGGGCCTAAACTAAATATGCTCGTCTAGGTCCACTATTTAATAAACGTGCATTTGGAGAATGGGTTTCCTGTGGAATTATCACATAGGTGTCTTGAATACAGCAGCGTATAATGCAACGATAATCTTATTTTTGAAACGTCGTTTGTGTCATTTAAGAAATTAACTTAGATTTCAATTATTTTGTACTACGCATGCTAAATTACCGTAAAAGTACAAGTGCGAAACGAAATCTTCTTGATCAATTTATCTAAGATGGTCCGTAAAAATGGGGGCGTAATAGAACGTGACTATCTCTTGCATCGGGATATGCAATACTGATGGAAGCACGTTCGACATTTTTGCAACAATAAAAATGACAGACGACATTTTCAGCAGCTTCAAAAATTCATTAGACACGCATTTTGTCAGACAGATGTATAAAACGTTTTTGTCGTCCTGTAGTATGCTCGTTATTTTGCTTTCCACCTTGACATATAAGCAGACTAAGCCATCGTCGTAAATGCGATTAAGTGATCAGTCCGAAATAAGATTTGTTGATGAGACTACCATCTAACTTGCAACAAAACAAATTCCATAGCTAAGAGCGTGTGTAAATATCTGATGCGCAGAAATCCCAGGAACATATGTCAGAACAAAAAGTCACCTTCTGACGTTATCTGATTTCCTTAGTGCATGTCATCGCCAAAACGGAGCGTATAACGCCAAAGAGATTCCCGCTGCCCCAGAAAATCTCAATACGGGTATTTTTGACTTACAAACTGAAAAATCGACTTGAGCGATCTGCGGAGCTTTTAATCCATTTTTGTCTTTTAGGTTAATGCTTGCTAATAAGGGGTTCGTATGGGCATTTGGTTGGTCTGCAGTAGTCACTAGACTATAAAACTGTCAGACTGCAATACGATTCCGACTTTATTCGAAGCATGTCTTGTTTTGCCAAAAGAGTAAACTGCATGTTATCTGCGAACATGCTTTTTTCAGCGCGACATGGCAACCAGTCAAACAAACATTGCATGACGTCGTCCTGCATTAGCAAGGCCACTCATACATGCTGGCCGTTTGACAATTATGTTGGACTCTCTTTGTCATTAGAGGAATAAGTCGACGCACTTTAGTTGGTCATGCCCGAGCTAAAAAGCATGGAAATGTGGGCGTGCCGAGGTGAGGAACAGTTGTTTGTCATAATTACGTCATAATACCATTCGTCATATAGCGATGTATCTTGGTATACGCCTCAAAACATGCAGATTCAGAGCTTTAAAACAAATTGGAGTAATTCATACTGACATAACTGAGAAAAAGTCGACGTCTTGAAGTCAAACCCACGACAAAAAGGGTAGGTTTTAGTACAGCCACACCACTAGCCACTCGAGGTACGAGGCCACAACGGCAGTTTCGTTTTTTTCGCCTTCCGCGTTTTCGATGTTAATAATGATAAAATGCGGATGACATGACCGAGAACAAATTAATAGCACAAACCAAGTGTACAACTGCGGTCGTTAGAAATGTGAGAAATGGGCCAATGTTATCATTGTAAGCGCCGATTTTCTGGTGTCATTAAAGCAAATGGTGGCTGCAGAGAAGCACTGAAGTGAATAGCAGAGACGGCCTTGCACAAGATCTCAGATGGTTCCCAAAAATGCCTACAATTCAAATATTCGTAAATAGTGCAAATTTACCTGCCATGTCCTGTATTAAAATCCCACCTTTTGTGGAAGAACCGCGGGAGAAACCAGGAAAAGATTGCTCTTTGGAAAATCTGTACTTTCACGGTTTCGGACAAAGATGAAAAGCAGATCATCTGAAGTCTTTGTAGTCGACTTGACGTAGGTGGCCATTTGCTCTTGCCCTATAGGTTAAAACAGAATAGAAAGAGCTGACCGCGAAAAGCATCCTTTTGGCTGGAGAGGAGATGAGGTAATGGGGTTACGTTTAGTAAAACCTGTCGTTCCAATGACTTCTTGGACCTTGCTTTAAATCGACGGCCAAGTTTTCAGCTCACATGGAATTCTTTTTATCAAGATATGAAGTAGGGAGATTGATCAAATTAGTGTAAAAACGGAACGGAGCAAGCTACGAAGCAAAAAAGTGTAGGATGGGTAATAAAACTCTGTGTATTATAGTAGAGGAGTCACTACGCGAAGTCTTGGACCGAAAGGCAATTCAAAGTAGAAAACACCAACGCAACTGAAGCTTTCAAACACATAAAATAGAAGTGCGCTAACTAGGGTTACTTGACATAATTCAAAAGGCACGTATAGCAGGCTCCTAATTCTTACTTTAAGTCTCAGCCTAAACTCCCTTCCACCTGACTTTAACCTCAGTCCATAGCCCTACACTTAAACTTGATCCGATTGGGATGGAAAGACTGCTTCCACTGTGTTTTTCCAAATATGTACTTTTATTGCATAACGAATGAGTTTTCGAGCCATGCAGGTCAGACAAGTGGAATCTCACGAACTTCAATGGCTTATTGTAGTTTAACCAGATGACTATAGTATTAACATTCTGGAAGACCGGTCGCGTTGTGCCAGAATTTTCAGTGATATGATTTGCGGCATCTTGAAACTCATGGCGTACTCATAAATTTCATGTTGTTGTGAAATCGATAGCATATTAGAGCTCGCGCTGAGTTTGAACTCTGGGAGACCGCCAAGATTTTCACGACGGAATTCGAAGGTTCGTGAATTAAACCAATTAATGTAACTTAGGCCAAGGTTCTCGACGGATAACCATTCAAACACTGGGTGCTTTTGACAGATTGCTAAGTCAAAGTGCACGTCACTACAAAAGGAACTAAAATGCGGATTGTTGGTCACAGCCTCATCTGCAAAATGAGAAGACTTACCTGACTTAGTACTTTTATGGCATAAAAAACGCATACCACTGTATATTAATAAGTACTTTTCGAGAGCTTGTGTTCTTGAGGACATTGAATCCTGTTTGTTGAGGAAGGTCGCTAACAGTCAGGTGCCCCTACGTTACCGAGGTGATCCACCACATACCCCAGAAAAGGATGGGCCAGTGATAGTGGTTTGCTTTTACGTTAGGATATAGGGATTGCAAAATCACGCTGCATCTGAAACACTCCTCCTCACCCACCTGGTTCTAATGTCAAAGAAGAGTTAAGAAAACCGATGGCGGTAGAGGACACAGGTGGCTGACACGGTGAAAACCAGTACCCAGGCGTACCATCACACCCTCTGGTTCGAAGAGTACTCTGGCTAGGATTTTACACAAAAAGTGAGTGGTTTTGACTTGCACCCAGCCATGTCCCCACGCCCTTAACTTTGACATTTGTTGTGAAAGTGCAATTTCAAAAACGCTTCTCTGACCTCGATCATGTCCCTTGTTGGACCACCGCACCTATCTCTCTCGGCTGTTTAAAAAAACAATAAAGCAGATGGCCACACAGAAGGCGACAACTGGTGAAATTTAACTACTATTCTGTTCTATTGGTCTGCTCACTGCTTCGATTCAGCAATAAGGTGACAGAGTGCCTAAAATAGTTGGATCGTCAAGACGAAAACGCCACCAAAAAGACACAGTAATGTAAGCTGCGGAACGTATCTGCTCTACCGGCCTGACCTTCGGCTGGTGGAAGCACTTGCAAAAATATTTCAGGAAAAGCGGCGGCAAGGCCAAGTTCTCGGGGTTCAAAGACGCAACAATCGCCTATCCCTACATGCTGAACGTGTTGTAAACTCTTTGTTCCAAAGAGCGAATTATTTTCACAGTGATAAACTAGAATTCATATTTAGGGGGGGCGTCATATACGCCTTCCATTGCATTTTATAAAGTCCGTTTGAGAAATGAAATTGGTGACGTTGTAATTCGAGAGTCCACCGCTGCACAATCCTCCACTTTTTCGCATGTCTTCTGTCTCCAGAGTGTTCTGCTTAAAGAAGTGCCAAAGTGATGCTTTGACGTACATTTCAGAAAGCGGAGATGCGATCATTGAAACAAGAAATTTATTGGCCTGACGTTTCAGATTCTCACTCGAATCCATCATCAGAGGCATTCGATGACTGCCAGGTCATCGACTGACAGGTCCTCCGGGATAGAAGTGAAAACGGACGTGACATCTAAGGAAACCATGACATCGCTTGACAGGAGACTTGCTCCTTTAAGTTTCTCCAAGAATTGCGTTGACGAGCTGACTGTGTGGCCCGAATCGGAGGTCAGAAAATTGAGAGCCTGAAACAGCCACTTTGCCAGTTCGTAGGTTGCAGTACCCCTAAGCGACACGATAGGCCGGAGAGGAGCGCCCTCTTTGTGTACTTTTGGAAGACCGGAAAATCGGGCTGGGCCCGTTTCTTGTGCTCTCGCCATGCACCCGATTTCTCCATTGCTAACAGTGTCGCGTTAATCTCGCGTGTCAGCGTTTTTATGGAGTTGGATTCGCATGGGACATAGGACTGACGATCCTCCAACAAGCTTTTGGCTTTTTGATTGTAGTCTGTCCTGTCCAATACGACCGTTAAACGTCCCTTGTCCGCAGGCAGGATAACGAGGTCGTTGTCGGTCCTGAGTTCCTTAAGTGCATCGCGCTCGACCTTGGAAAGCACGTCGGGCGGCCTATGAGCCATGAGGAGGGAGAACACTTGGAGTCAAATGAGGTTCTTGGTTTCATCTGTCGCTCCGGTGTGGCTGAGGATTGATTCCACTGCTGCAATCATGTTGGCAGGTTTGACATCTGCTGTGTCGAATGAGGCCTAATGCCCTAAAACCTGCATTTGTTCCTCCCTCAACTCATTCGACGACAAGTTGTGCACCAGTTTGTCGTTCGTGGGTGAAATTGGAGCAGGCAGCTTACGAAATTTGCTCTCTAGGGATGCTTCGCGTGTTGCCTTATGTTCGCGGGTTCGTTCGGCCAGCCTCTGCCGTCCTCACCCATGAAATCGCAGCACCTTGCTTTCTCTTTGTCAATCCTCTGACGGAATTTGCGAGTCTTGAAGGAGCACTCGGATCATTCGTCGGCCGTGTTGCAGTACTGCGCGTCTCGCCAGCTCTGTGTTGACCGGAAGTTTGTATGAAACACACTTCGGCAGCACATTGTTGTCGAAACACCTGTGCAGAGATCGAGTCTGCGAATATGTAGACGACTCTCGAAGGGCAAAGGTTTCCCACCGTCGAGCAGATCGAAGCGCTTCGAGCCCAAAAACATTGCTGATTAACGTAGACTGTCAACTGTTATTGCCAGTCAGTCAACAGTCTTGCAACCGATCACCAATGCAGTCTATTCGCCCAATTAGGCTAGCATTAGTTCGAACTTATGGCGGTCAACAGTTGACCTAAACGCGATCAAGTCGGATATAGTCAGCAAACAAGTGGGACTCTCATTTAAAGGTACCCAGTTCATCAAACTCAGAGATTACTTGTTATTGAGATTAATTAATCCAGATTGTTCTCTTACTGCGCTAAACGCGAATGAATCAAAGACAATGTGTTTGTCCATCTCCCCTCCTTGACTAATGCATAATTGGATTGTGAGTTTTTGGAGGAGGAGTCCTAGAGTTTTGATTATAGTCAATAGCTTTTGTCGCAAGTAAAATCCAACTTTAACAACACCACTCTTATCATTTAGATAAGTAATCGGGATGCCCAAATATGTCTTAATTCGCGGCCGCGAATCCCCGCCAAACGAAAGCACGGACTGAATGACAATTTTTATGCCCTCATCTGTATGAAGGCAAAATTTCGAGTTCCAGGTGTGTGCATAAGTGTGGTTGTAAGCGTAGTCAACTCCAGTCGTGCGACGTCGGTCGATGATTGGGCCAACGTGCCGTAAAACTGCCGCTTGTCCTGTATGTGTCACTACCTCTGACGATGGACTCCTGTACGAGTCTGAAAGCTCAGGATAATAAACGACGTGTTCCAGTGCTCGACGCTTCTCCTCATCTGTATTTTAGACTAGCACTTCAATAATCGTAGTGTTATACAAATAATGAGACGGCTTTATCGAACAGTAATGTTTCAGGTGATTTATACAATAAGGTCAATTATGCAGTAAAATATTACTGATTCGTCCCATTTGAATTTGGTGTGCATTAATCAGGTTAAGTCGTCTTTACTTCAGTATGAGAATATTTTATTTATAAACATTGGGATAGTACTAGAACGTGAGTAATTCATAAATCAAGATATGCAATACTAAAAAGAAGCAGGTTCTTCACTTTTGCAATAGGAACCATGATGGACAGCATTTTTAGCAACTGCGTGCTCATCCACATTTTAGACGTTCGATATAAAACACCTTGTCAGATAAATGTGCAAAAAGTGTTTTGTCCTCTCTGAGCGCACCTGAGTGTTCCCTCTTGGCTCTGACAAGAAAAAAACTAATCCAAAGTTCTTCTTGTGGCTAAATGATCAGTCTGGATTAAAACTTTGCTCCATGCGACTGCCATGCAGCTTGACGATAAACACGTGGGGTAACCAACAGCATGCATAATTATCTGATGTTTAGAAAACACAAACACATGTGGTAAGACAAAAAACGAACTTCCGAATTTATTTCGTTGCATTAGTACGCGTAATCGCCTAAAGTGCTTCGGTTGCCAAAAAATTCAAATAAAGTTGTTTTGGTTTTATGTACGGAAGAATAAAATATATTCTCAAATGCTTTTCCTAACTGAGTTCATTTATAGTAATGCCTACAACCAATGGGTTGGCTGAGGGACGTACGTCTGTTCGGCAGTAGTTATGAAACTAGAAAGCTGGTAGATGGCAGATAGATACCGACTGTCTATGAAGCATGTCCCCTTTTTGCCAACAGAATAAATCACGTGTTGTCTGTGAAAATGCTTTTTTTCAGCGCGGCATGGCAACCGGCCAAACAAAGCTTGCATGATGTCGTCCTGCATGAGTGAGGCCACTCAAACTTGCTGGCTTTCTCGCTGTTAAGATGTGCTGTCTTTGTCATTAAAGGAGCCATATGATGCACTTTGATCGATCATGCGATAGCTGCTAAGCGTGGAAAAGTGGGCGTGCCGAGGCGAGTAACAGCTTCCTTTAGTCATAATTACGTCATGATGGTGTTCGTCTTATGGTAATGCACTTTGGTATGCGCCTCGAAAACATGCAGACTGAGGGCATTATAGCTAACTGTAACAATCTGAGAAACGCTTATTTTTCGTTTTTGCAATTTTTAATTTTTGCGTTGGCAATGACGAATTTCTAATTGCATGATCGATGAAAATTTATCGGCGTAAAATACAGGCAAATCTACTACCGTGGAAAATATGGCTGACAATTTTATATTACATACTGGATGAAGCGTTATCACTTTGGACGCCAATTCGCCGATGACCATGAAGCATGTGATGTCTCCCGAGCGAACAATACGTGAGATAGAGTAAATATATTATTTGATAGCTTAGTGCCTACAATGAAAATATCTGCATATAATAGGAGTGTACTCGCTATATTCTGTATTAAACTCCTGCCGTTCAAAAAGGTAAGTAAGATAATTCGCGTACGGATTGCTCTGCCGCTTATAACGGTACACTAATACGTGTGCATTGCTCACTTAACCTCTAGAGGAAACCGGGTTTTATGCTGTGCGGATGGTCGCCAATGGCCAGGTTAAACTAGGTTTCCGATGATGTCCATCATGTGCCACCAAGCGGAGTTCGCATAAGGACAATAATTTGTCTGTGATTTGGCCTATAGTGGCTTGCCCTGCATCTACAGTACTCCGTCCTCCTCCAACACCAAGGTTCGGTGTCAAAAAAGCGTCAAGAATGCCGGAGCCGTGGTTGGAAGCCGGTGGCCGGCACGGCGTAAACCCAAGTCTGGGCCTATCACAACACACACGGATCATAATTGCACACTAACAAAAGGGAATGGGCAACTAGGATCCCAACTACGTCATACATGATTGTCCATTCGCACCCGAGGCAAAAACCACAGCCGCCTATTATACGGGACCGGTGTTGATAGGATGTTTTATAGGTGGGGCCGGGGAATACACAGGCGACGAGGTCAAGTAATTGTATGCAAAAAATAGGTACTGAAAATGCGCGGTTGTACATTGAGTGGTTTAAAAATAGTTGTCCTGACCCCTAACCTTAATCCTTACCTCAAACTATAATTCCTAACCCTAGCCCTAACCCTAACTCCTAACTCTAATCCCAAAGCCTAGCCCATAGCAGGTGCGACGGTACAAGCACATCTTAACTACAACTGAACTGTAACACTACAAAGGCTACTGTAAGAGTATGCCACTGGATCTCGAATCTCTGTTCCAATACTAGGGCCGAGACATTCCTTCAGTCAGCCGGCTTTACTTTCCCGTTTTTTTAATATACCATGATAGATTTTAGCGGGGCAGGTCGTTTGCAAAGAAGAATTTGCATTGAGAGAGTCGGCCACAGTCTCTGTCCCCTCTCCTAAGCACCAGTCCACTGTCTTAAAGGGTCAGTCAACTGGCGAAGCGATTTGGCGTTGTTGTTACTGAATAATGCAAACACGCTAGGAGGGCGGTCACAGTGATGTAAACATACTGAGTAGTCCTGCTGGATATTTTGCTGCCTTGAAACAAACTGCAGCTGGTCGAATGAAATCCGCATAGAAGGGGTTATTTACGAGCATTTAGCAGTAAGTAGACATTGAAGATTCATGGAAATCAAGCTAAGAGCACCGAATGCACAGGGAGTCAACTTTTGTTAAAAAGCTTCTATTTGATTCCTAGTCAAGAAACGATACTGAAGTCGAAATATAGGAGACCTGTAGATCGTTTTTTCGCAAAGTGTAGCAGTTCTTCTTTTAGAAAATCTTTAGCTATGCACTCAGCACAAAGCTTTTTGTTAAAACGCCCCCGTCAGTGCAGTCGAGGGCTGTTAGACTAGACGCTGACAATGAGCATAAGTGGACGCAGTCTCTGAAGTAAGGATTTTATTTACCTCCGATCAAAGACATTAAATACACCAAAGTGTGGTATAGAAACTGTAAACTTTCCAGGCAAGGAAAATCACATGTAACGTTATGTCATTTGAAAAAATATAATGCTCGTAATATTAGACGATTGATATAGACTGTCATATACTTTATAGACAACATTGATAAGCGGGAAAATACTATGCAATGCAAATGGGCATTGTATTGTTTTAAAACTTTTCCTTTTAATAAACTTTTGTAAAACTGAAAGGCACTCATTCTTTGAATGCGAAATTTTAATGTACCGTGATTCCCTATTTAATTAGTCCAAGATAAAGTATGCTTGACCATATTTTCCGTGAAAGTTAATAGAAGGCAGCTATATTACAGAAAATAGTCATTTCATTACTAAGTGCGGTCTTTGTAGGCGGCAGAGTAGTAATGCG
>CACRXP010000319.1:247312-265015 GCA_902702965.1 Spirometra erinaceieuropaei | reverse complement strand
GCGAAGTGTAACAGCGTTAGTCGACCTTCGACCACTGTAGGCGCGGAGCCTGAAAGTGGTTCTTCTGCGCGTATAAGATTGGCTTTCGTAGCCTAATGCCGGCTGGTTCCGCTGTCGCTAACAGGCGCTGGCCTAGTAGCTTAGGGTAGCTCGATGGTACCTTTTAAATTAAACGAAAAGCTTCGTTGGGCTCCACACGATGTCCGGAATCGATAACATACGCGAGAACGGCGCTGTCTATTCTCCTAGTTTCACCTTTTGCCAGCCATGCGGGAAGGTGTTCGCGTATTCGCTTGGATAAGCGCCGACATGTGCGACCAATATAACCTCCTCCACAGGTGCAAATGAACGAATATATGCACATTGAGGTGGTCTGCGGTGGCAACTTATCCTTACCTTCACGTACCCTTGCTACCGGGAAGGTTCGCGAGACAGCTTGATCAAGGCGTCTCCTTAGGAGTTCACTCGCGGCGTCCCCTTGGAAAGGGACCTTGAGGAACAAAGTTTTCTTTTCAGCGGTCGGTGTGGCGGGTTTGATCGGTCGTTCAGCAATATTCTTTTCAATAAACCTTTCAGGATATCCGTTTTCGCGAAGGAAGTCCTGGATTTTTCTGAGCTCCTCCTCGATGCTATCAGTTGAGCAAATTTTTCTAGATCTTTGTGCCAAACATCGGACTAGATTTCGTTTTTGTTGGAGGGGTACGAAACTGGCGAAGTTCGTGTACTGTCCAGACCAGGTTTTCTTCCGATAGACGCTTCTTCGGACACTCCCGTCAGGTCTCCTGCTTAGAACATCAAAGAAAGGGAGCGAACCGGCCGTTTCCATCTCCAGCGTGAATTTGATCGGCGGATGTGCCTGATTTGCCGCATCTAAGAGGGTAGCTACGTCGGTTTCTGCAGTGGCAAATGCAAAGATATCATCAACATAGCGACCGTAATGTTTAAACTTATCGATCTGATCGCTTAGTTGGAATCTCTCTAATTTGCCCATGAAGGCATCTGCTAGGAGAGGTCCAAGGGGTGAACCCATAGCAACGCCGTCTACTTGTCTATAGAGTTGGTTTTCAAACAGGAACTGCACATTTAATGTGCATCTTAGTAATAGTTCCTTCAATGTATTCGTCGCAATTTCTGTTTCCTTCTGGCTGTCAGATAGGTAATCACAGAGGTAGTCAACTTTCTCGGTGACCGCACGAGTCGGTGCTTATCCAAGCGAATACGCGAACAACTTCCCGCATGGCTGGCAAAAGGTGAAATTAGGAGAATAGACAGTGCCGTTCTCGCGCATGTTATCGATTCCGGACATCGTGTGGAGCCCAACGAAGCTTTTCGTTTAATTTATAAGATACCATCGAGCTACCCTAAGCTACTAGGTGAGCGCCTGTTAGCGACAGTGGGAGCAGCCGCCATTAGGCTACGAAAGCCAATCTTATGCGCGCAGAAGAACCACTTTCAGGCTCCGCGCCTACAGTGGTCGAAGGTCGACTAACGCTGCTACACTTCGCGCCCTTCCGCTCTCACCCCCCCCCCCACAATGACTGCTATTACCCACCCACCCACCCCCACATCCCTACACCTCGCCCGTTTTTTAGTAGAACTTTTATAGATTTTTCTTATCGCAGACGTGATTGTCTTCTACCCCGTTCTCATATATCTGTACTGACCCGGCGAGAATTTATCGAAAGCTACGTATGCTCGCCACCGCGTCTTCCCATTGTTTTTGTGAATCAAAAATCTGGTCATTTGTTGTGCTGACTAGGGGGTGTGCAGTGGAACGCCTAGGTGAGGGTTCGGCTGTGCCAGTCACCTACGACCTCCTCCGCCTTCGCTCTCATTTACTCTGTCTTGACACCAGGTTCATGTGGGGAGTGGGGAAGAGAGTGCGGCAGATGCAGCCCAAGTCATTGTGCCTGCTCCGTTTGGCCGTGGAGCACACGGTAGACATTCTCGAGACCGTGGGTCGAATCCTCGGAGTGGTCTAAAGGTGAGCAAAGAGTCAGGCTCAGTGGATCATCATCAACCACGCCTCTATGTCCCTTTCGTGTTTTGAGGTCGATACACCAGCTCCCGTTATGCTGTAAGGTAGGCACGTCCTGTGAGACAGACGTAGCCAAGACTCATTTTGGATATTTTGGACAGTGCGTCCAATCCCTGCATCAGGTAAGTGGCTAGCCTGGACAGTAGAACAGTGCTGGAGAGAAGGAAGAGGCGGCGAGGTAAAGTTTCTCACAGCATATTCCCTGCCGTAAACAGTCTGCAACTCTTTTAAACTATCACGGTGCGTTAAGAGTCTTGGCTAGAAAGGAAATCTGTTGACGCGATGGCTCAGTCCTCTTTTTTAGGTTGGAGAGACAGACTGCGATGACTTCCTCTTAGTGTGGCTTTTATGGTACTACCACTCAGTTTCTCTCTGAGCCGTCCCTTTTCTCGCTGTGCGATAACTTGGTTTATTGTTCGGCGTACGTGTTTTGTCCGCGTAGACGAACTCTTCAGTCTTGTCGACGACCTCGCCTATCCCGCCTCCAGGCGTTCTGACGTAGTCGTGACACTGGAATCGCGAGGGAGATGAGGAGACAATAGTGTATGTGCGGCGTGCCCATTCTGCTGTAAGGCATAGGACGGACGTCGCCAGCAATGCCGGTCGAAATTTCACGACACCCCTGAAGTGTTTGAAATGTAAAATAAATATATCCCAAGTTTGTGTTAAAAAAACAGATATAGAAAGAATCAAAGTGATGCCGACGACAGAAAGTAAGCTTCAATATTTTTTATTCCGGTGAAAAGTTATTTCATTGTGATTATAAAAATCTTTTGAAGTAATAACGTACATGACAACTCATTTCACTGTAGGATGCTGTCGAATGCTGCGAGTAATATCAGGCAATGTGTTCCAAAACATTTAACTACTAGGTTTGTAACGTCAGCAGAAAACTCACAAAATGATGATTGCTTTAGCATCCCGCGAACTGTGTTTTCGTCGCCACAAAATGCCTAAGGATAACATATCGCCATATCGCATACGTTTGCCATATTTATCTTCAGTACCCCCGCAGACAAGGACGTCCCCATTTCTGTGGGAAATATTTATTCTTCTATTTACTCGGATTGCGCTGAGTTCTAAAAATGAGGACATTAGTGCACCCGTCCTAGGCATAGCGTGACCACCTTTGCTCAGCTTAATTTTTATTAATATTCTGTTTTAAGTATCTGAGGTCCCGATTGGAGGCGTGCAGATACTGCAGTTATTGTTTTGGCCGTAACAGCAAAAGATGTGCTGCGGTTGCACGACAGTGCCTTCGCATAACTGTTAATATTAGTGTGCACTTGACTGTGCAAGATAAGAGATGCTGTCTTTACAACTATGGAGGCTTTCACTGCGGAACATCCCAAGCCCCAGATTCGATAGGGAGATCTAAGATACTTTAAATCTTTTGAATATGCTTATTATATAGGACGCCTCCATTGCGAAAATAAAGACATTTCTTGTTTTCTGCATATTAATGTTGGTCAAGAGTATGTTCACAAGATTTCTTACTGAGTGTGGTTTCTGCAGGTCGAAAATAAGCGCATTCAAAGGCTGCATGATAAGTTACATTACAAGTCTACCTAAGTTATTCATCCTATTCGAAAACACGTTTCAGAATTTCGGCCAACATTTCGTGTTATCGGTCACTCACTGTATGTGGCATTATACGGCTGCATGCTGGAAGTACATAAAACTTTGTATATTTGCTCCCATTCCTGTTCGCGCGATTGCGTCGACATCTTTTCACTTTCTTCAATTCTGTTATTTTGTTAAGGTTGTGCATCGAAAGACCTAACATGCCACGTTCTAATAGGAAATAGCTATGTAAAAAGCAAGAATGTGTAACAGTATGCAACCGTTTTATGCCTAAAATATTACTTTATGAGTACTCGCGAAATTCAGACCTTCTGCAGTACAATGCTTACTAAATATGTAAAAAACCTCTATTTGGACGCATAAGTTCCAGAGATGTATAGTTTACACATAGTACTTAAGGAGGGTGGAATCCCGAGTGCCAGTCTAGAATTAAATAATTGATTTTGTCGTGAACTCAACCACCCAATGCTGCCCGGTGATAAATAACGATTGGTGTCCAGCTACGAATGAACCCGAAACTCATTGAATTGTGTTTTTTCGTGTAAAATTTACTCAAGAGAGTATTCATTGCAGGTTCATCTAATCCAAGTTAGTTTACTTTCATACAGATGCCAGATTTTTAAACGAGCTGAAAAATTCAAAGAAGATATGTGGCGTTCTTGGTAACGACGCGCCACCCATTGTTAATGACTATGATGCAGATTTGTATACTAAAACCAAAAAGCCGACACTGTGGGGACGAAGACTTTTAACCTCGATTTCTCAATTTCTGCTATGCTGCAAGTCCATTATCAGCCCACGTATCGTTGTAACGCCAAGAAATAACAAGATATACGTTAGAGAACCACACAGGTGTGGGCGGACTGACTTTGCAGAAATTGCGTCAGAGTAAATATGTGGCAATAACAGTGATTATTCAATCAGTGGATTGTCGGACGGTGTTAATATGCTACGATTTGGAGAGAGACAGGAAACCGTAGTAGCACATGACAATGCGAAACGACTGTGTACTAAAAAGAAGATGTGATCTGCATTAAAGTGCCAAAAATGATTGTAGACACGGAAGCAAATATCTGGTAAGCACAATCATCACTAAGGTGTCGGGGTTAAATTAAGGATTACGCGCGATACAAACAATAGGTTTGATGATTTCTCAATGCGAGACTGAAATGATTGGAGGAGTGGCTGAGATCAAGGTACCGGACAATAGAAGTAGTGCTTGCGTATTCAGAATAAGGAGGCAACTGTAGTCGAAAAGAAGACTGAACTGAGTCCTAGTTAGAAGGACGTCTTCCTAGTTGAAATTTAAACCACGACCAAGTATTATTATGGAAAATGCAACTTAACCTGTTTTGGTAGGGCAATAACAACTAATAAACAGCATATATAGTAAAACGATAGATGTTTATTAACGAATTATAAACTGCGCAAACAAATAACGAGTAAGAAATAATTTTGGAACTTCGGGGAACTGCAGAGTTATTAGGAAAAAGATTTTCCCAACTGCTTGAATGAACAGGCTGGATATGAAAGGTCGGCGTGTGTGAAAGCAACGTTAAAACCTAGCCGGATGATATCCACAAGGTGTTTTCGTATGATCTTTCCAGGGGAACAATAAAAACCCACCTGTCTGGACATATTTTATCCTTGATAACCGTTAACATCTCAGGCCCTGCACCAAAATCTATGTGCAAATTATGGATTATGAGCAATTATTTAAGACACTGTCGGGTGAGCAAGCAAAAGAATGAAAGGATTTAAGATAACATTTTAGATGTTTCTGTCAAAAGAGAAATTAAAACAGTACGATAAACAGTAAACATTTTCAAATATACAACTATATAAAAAAGAGTTCTACTGGAGTAGGACAGTACTTAATCCACAGTGAATGGACCCATTTCACACCCTCAGCCGTTAATTAGAAAGTCCTTTCGTAATGCTTACTGAGTACTGTCAACAACATAGGATAGAAGAAAACTGGTGACCGTCAGACGCCATTTATAGGTGGATTGGTGCCCGTGGTAAAAATGAAAACATTCTAACAACGCAATTCCAGATTTTGGTAAGCACGTACGGCTGTGTTTCTCTGTAAACTGGAGCGCTTAGGTTTTTCGTAGTTATTAGAACGACAAAAGGAAAATGCAAAAATGAAAGGCAAAAAAATGTTGGCTGACAAACTACTCGACGACTTAGACTTAGTGGATTTAAAACTGTGGATCGAAAACAGGCAAAGAGTCTTTTTCCCTGACATATGCCTTAGAGGCTGGCAGAATATTTAAGATACTTTCGTGTAGTTGTGCTTATCTGAATGAAACAAAAACCCCAGTCAGCAGAAGAGAGCATGTGTTAACGGTGCTCAGGTAGTGGTGGTGACATGCTGCCTATATCATGCGCCCCTGTGCGGTTACTGGTTGGGCTCGACAGAGAGAGCCCGTAAGGCACAACGGAACGAATGAGTTCCGTAAGAACGATCAGTGGACACCCCCTCTATCATGGTATATTCCCAATCGAAATTGACATAACAACAAACTGATGGCCCAGTGGTTAAAGGCGTTGGACTTAAAACTAACAGGTCGCGAGTTCGAGCACCGGCTGTTCCACACTTTTGGTTTAAGCATAACTGTCTAACCACGTCTAACAAGCCGGAAATGACCATCCCAGGCTCCCTTGTCTTTTTCGGTAATACTATTCTGCCTATATCATACTCCCCTGTGCGGCTACTGTTTGGGCTCAAGAGAGAACCCCTAAGGCACTGCGGGACGAGTGAGTTCCGTAAGAAACATCGGCGAACCTCCGTCTTCCACAATATCCTGCTTATTGAATTAGGAAAATGGTCAAACAGCAAAGAGTGAAGGCGTGAATACAGATGAAAACTACTCCCAGACTAAAAGCGTGGATGGTCACTTGAATTTTATATGCCAGAAATAATTGAAAAAGATGTACAATATGGCCAACAGGAGATTAGAATCGGGACAAACTAGGAGCGAATTTATGACTGGGTACCATTACAGGGAATCGAAAGATTCGACCTCAATAAGTCGGCCTTTGCACCAGCCGAAAGTGACGACTTGTTTCTAAGACTGCTTTTTCTATGATAGACAGCAGGCGAATTGGTGAGACGACGTCCGCGGAGAGCTATCACCTGCGGCAAACCTGTGCGCAATCTTAGCAAACTTTCCCTCCTACTGCTGACTGCAGGCCACAGCGATGTTTATTTATTCATTCACGTGCTCCTGTGGAGCGGGCTGCATTAACGTGCAACGGAGCGTTTAGAAAAAGAGGGTACACTAACGCATGTCTGCCTGGCAAAATAGGGGGTAGAACCGATCGATTTCAAGTCCAGTTCTCGTTTATGAAGTCCACACGAACTATTAAGTCAACGCCATAGAGCACTTCCAAGTTATCTCTCCGGTCACCAACACGACCACAGTACTCTGAAGGCCTGCGCAAACGAGTGCTAGCGTCAGCCGAGGCAGAGACTATTTGCCTGTGGTCATCAGAAGACATTGAA
Source organism: Spirometra erinaceieuropaei (assembly GCA_902702965.1). Classification (NCBI taxonomy): domain Eukaryota; kingdom Metazoa; phylum Platyhelminthes; class Cestoda; order Diphyllobothriidea; family Diphyllobothriidae; genus Spirometra; species Spirometra erinaceieuropaei. The sequence continues at coordinate 257,882 of CACRXP010000319.1, read as the reverse complement.
ACAGGCAGCCTGTCTTCCCTGGCTGATTGAAAGTCGCCTTAAAACGGCCATGCGCACTCCGGGTGTTTGGCAGACAACTTTCACACACACTACCCCGAACTTCTCTCCTCCCCTTCCCACCCTCCCCCACCTCCTTCCACACTGACTACGTCATGCAAGTGGGGTGGGAACGAGCGTAATTGACTATTCTCTCCGATAAAAGTAAACTGTCCCTGGCTCTCAAATTCATTCCCGTGCAGTTGTAGTGATCTGATGACGAAATCCAGAAAAAATATGCTTTCCACTTGGCCTTTCCAAGATACTTAAATGTTGTTATGAAATAAGTACGTAAGAGGATTAGTGATAGTTAACAGTTATTCATGGAGGATTTGGATAGTCAGTGTTAAAGTCAATGTTTCGATCAGACCGGTCAAAAGCTTCTTTAGCATGAACCGGTCTGGTTCATTGAATAGCGGGTTGTTTAGGAATTTTACGGATTTTGCCAAAGTAATAAAAGCTGACATGTGCTAAAAGTGAAAATGCTGATCAGGTCTGACAACCTCATTTTCACTGGGGCGGCGGCATTTCACAGACACTCAAAAAGTTAGCTATATACATAAGTTTTCGTATACAAATTGGAAAATGTTCGGGTCCGATGTGGTTATGTAGCTTTACCTAAAGTAAACAAATGCCAGTCACCTCTAATCGGGGTTTTTACAGGTCGAACCAGGGAAGGCACAGGCAAAGTGGTCAAGTAGCTGTACGCAAAAGAAATCCATTGGGTATGCGCGGATGTACCTTAAGTGGTTCGGAAATAGTTCCGCTAACCCCTAACTATAACCCTAACCTTAGAACATATCCCTAACCATAACCCCCAACATAACCCCTAACCCTTAACTCCAAACCAACAGTATTATGTCTATCAACTGGGGCAATCAAACCACATCTTTCCACTTTTCGCAGGGATAAAAAACTCCGCTTAACAAAACGTGTTCAGTTCTTTAAAGCTAGCGGAGATCAAAAACTTCATCTTAACTTGTTATCCGACAGTCCCAGCGGTTAAAATTTTCTTAATAGGGCAGAAGCAAGTTCAGCGGAGAAATTCTAATAAGAGACCAAATTTCTCCGTAAGAGATGTAAGTCATAATTTGCCTCTTAATGCTGTCTAATGATGCTTGTCTGGAAGGAAAAATTGATTCCAGACAAATTTAGACGATTTAATTTTAGTCTGAGAGTGGGCGGTAGTTAATTACAACGCTGCTAAAGTAAACAGTGTTACTGAAACCTGAAAACGTGAATGGGCACGTTCACGCACCAAAATTGTTTCATGAACGCCGAGCTGTCCACCAAAGAACGAGACAATCTTTTGCTAAAAAAAAGTCAAAAAGTCGACTTAGACCTGTTTGCAAATAAATGAAGGCGTATGAGTGCCAAAGAGTAGAATGATTTGAAAGTTATTTGTCCGAAGGTCCTCACTAATAGCAAAAGTAACGTTTTCAAGTCAACGGAGTGTGGTAAAGACGGCTCCCCGCATTTATACCCGTTACACTTGAGTGAGCTTGTAATCCCTTAATCTCAGCAGGACTTTGTGGATGTTTCGGGAGGAGAAAGACATAAATGGACGAAAGGATGGTCAGTTACAAGGCAATTTATAGGTTGGTCATGCCTGTGGAAAACAATGAACTTCTGTTTAACACTCCTCATGTGATAACGGAAAGAGACAGGTTTTCTGGCGTTTGCTAGGAAAGGGATTATATTTCGACGTCAACATATGATTTTACAATAACTAGTGCTTATTTTCATTGTAGACCAGCGTTGTTTGTTAGGTCTTGAACAGTGCAGAAATGGACCACAGATTTAAGATATTGGTCACGTTGACAGCCCTTAATGGACGCACTGTGCAATTTTCGTGATTGTTTATTCCCTTCGGATACGATAGCATTCTGTCCTGACGACCTTATTGGCGGTGTGAGCATTAACTGAAGGAATAATCAGCATGAGCTGTCGCCCTCCGTACATAAAGTGCTGCGTAATGTTACCTGGCTAAGCCTCTGTGAATGAAATTTCTTTCAGAAGAGACCGTGACCGCTGGGATATTTTAAGACTACTTACAGACGAATCAGATGTTAACACATATTTTGTTGAAAATTATCCTCTTCATAGATCAGAACGGTTGTTATTTATGTTTCTCATCCGACCCATGGCCATCATTTTAATATTTCATTGAGCTTCTGTGACTACGCTGAAGCAGATAATTGTCCTTTAACTACACAGGGCAGACTAGGCGCATGCTCGGATCGCGCATACACGAACATAAGCTGGCTGTGAGACGAGGCGACGCATTATCACAAGTGGCCGCACACATCTACGAAATGAGTCACGAGTTTAACTTCACAGCCACCAAAATAGTCGCCGACGCCGGAAACAAAACAGGCCGAGAATTAATTGATGCTTGGGCCTCGGATAAGAACTCGGTCGATCGATTTTTTGATCTGGCGCCGGCGTACAGAGCCCTGCGTAGTCACCTCCCGCCTTGCGCCGTCGGTCGATGATCGGCCTACATGCCTTATAAGTGTCGCTTCTTTTTGTTGCTGTTACTACCTCTGACGATGGACTTCTGCACGAATGCATCATTTACGAGAGACGCACAAACTGAGGCAACAAAACACCAGATCGAAGATTTATCATTTTTTGAACAGTATCATCTGACAGTATATTTTTTTTCTCATCCGTCATTTATTCATTTTTGTTCCTTTTCTGGTGTTTTGCAATACCTTGTTCACAGATGTCTTCATGGTTTTTATCTGTGAAATGTTTCAAAGTATAAGTAAAATATGTTAGTCGCATTGTAATGTCTCAATGACAGTTTCTCGTATTATGTGAATTTTAATACTCACCTTTGATTATGCGCTGGAAGGTTCGTCTCCAACGAAGTGTGGTATGAAATGATTTTATTAAGGAAACATCGCTTTGAGGAGAGAACAGCATTTATTACATTCAGTCGACGCTAATACTTAAAACATGCACGATGTGTGCGCATTCAGCAGGAGCTATAATATTCTGTCATCAAAATGCTTAATAATTGCCGATCGTAATTTATCATGAATAAAGTTTGAGATACGCATTAATTAAATTGGTAAAATATAACCAGTGGACATTGGGTCCATAAAAAGAATTCGTCGTCAAAAATCAGGCACTTGACAACTGCAGCAGCGTCTTTGCTTTTCTGCAACCGTTACTTCCAGATATGAGCAAATATGCTAGACGTAACTAAAAATAACCGGTCATGCCGCGGGCACATCATCATGTGGGCGGCAACACCTCTGTGTTATTTAAGGTTCCTGCTTAGTTCGTAATTCAAAGATAGGAAATATGTTAGCTAGTTGTTTGGGAATTATGCTACCATCTGTAGATTCTTCCGGCAATTTTTATTTTCTGACTCAGCTGACGTCTCCTCTGTCAGTGTGTATCCTTTTAAGAAATGCAATTCATATTGGACATTAAAAGACTTCTTTCCGTCTCGTCGCCCACATTCTTCGAGAAAACCAAGCCAACATTTCGGCTGTATTATTTTAGTTTCACTCTAAAAGTTTGCTCGAATGAAATCAGTTAGCAAGTTCTCTATCTGCATAGTATAGAAACTCTTGGAGAACACTGGAGAAGAAGACTACCCCTTGGAGTTTGTCAAAGCCGTCTTTTCGAGTTTGGCCTTTGCTGGCGAATTTTTACACGGCCATGCAAGAAAAATTTCTAAAAGAGCTACATTTGAATGATCGGTGCTTAAAATTTAAGATTACGACATTCCCCACACTCAAAATTATAGTGTTTTTAAATTATTATGTACTGGCCTCCATTTATTTATCTGACGTACAAAGACAATAACTTAACGTGATGGAGGTATTTTTTGATTTTGTTATCTGATAAACACTATCTCATTCCCGCCTACGTAGTCTTCTCTATACGCAATCGCATTTCAGAGTCTCAGTTATTATTCGCCGCGATGTTTTACCTAACGCACTTGCATCATCGCTTACGTAAGGTTTTGTCTCCCCATCATTCTTTAATATCGTTCTATATGTTTTATCTACTGTGGCGCTGCAGGTTATTGAGTATTTGACCGGGGAGTTATTGGGTATTATGTTTATTTCGAGTTGCTTATCGAACAGGTTTATGACTAGATTTTGGAGAAGGATTAAAGAGGTATGTGTTAAAGGGAATTAAAACGGCAGAGACTCTTAACGATGTAGCCATATTTCAAAGCGGTTTTTTACCATTTTGCTTTAAGACCTTGGTGCGGACGGTAAGATACTGCAGACAAATTGGGTAACAAAAAGAATTTTTCTGATTATTAGCCATCGGCTTTTAACAATGTCCCAAATTAGCCGTGAATTGCTCCATGATTAAACGCATGCTTTTAGGCCATTTGGTGTTTAAAAAGAATTTCTACTATTAAACAGTAGGTTCTATGCCCTTTCGGTCGAGGTTGTATTGATCAAACCTAAATTTGAGATATTACTGGCCGAGAACGACTGCTTTTCCTGAAAGTATTATTAGATTTTTCAGTTTCCCGGTTTGCATCTGTTTAATAGGTAGGTTCACGTACTGCATAGCCTAAATGGCTGTCAGCTGTGTCTCAGAATTGTTAGACTGTAAATTGTAAGACATCTTTCAATTCTACAAAACAAAAGTAAGAAGACGAATGAAGATTCTCAATCTAAGGTAAGGAAAGTGCTCACTGGGTCAATGGAATTGTTTAGCTGACATTTCGAATATCTTGGGCGACTGTCTATTAGCCGAGCGTCTAGTTGAAAAGTCGATCAGAATTTTAAATAGATAGCCGAATTGGTTGGCCTGGATCCAATTGATTTTCTATTCTTCTTTCGCTGTCTTCGCCTACTGGCCGTCAGTTTTAGTGTTGATTGGCTCCTGTGTTGTATGTCGTCGGCTTCATTGGGGTAAGTTTCGTTTGTGTCCATACTTTGGGTGAATTGGTCGACAGACCGTGTTTGCTCGGTATTCTTAAGCTCCGTTTGACACTCTTGTCCTCGTCACGGCGTATGCAGTGACGTAGGGCTTTATAGGCCGCAGTAAGGTTTAGATGCCTGTTGATGGAGTTGGCATCTGAATACCAAGCCTCGAGTGTGACACGTTCTGTCCTTGAGGTGCCCCGACCTAGGACGGCTGCTCCTCGAAAGTCGCAGGCTGTGAGTTTGGGTCTATTCTCCGAGTTGACAGTTTGTGCTCATGTAGGCGGTTCTGCAACTTCCGTCCGGTTTCCCCAACGTAGGTGCTGTCTGCATCGTTACAAAGTAATGGATAGACAATTGCTGAGGTTTCAGTGTGTGGCAGTATGTCTTTGGGTTGCATCAAACGCGACGAATTTTTGCCTGGGGGCTGATGGGTAATGCCGTCCGTGGAGGGCTTTAACAGTCGTGAAATCGTCTTGGACACTCCATTAATGTCTAGAATGGCCCTCTAGTCATGGGGTTCTTTTTCTTCTGGCCGTCGTTTGTTCACTTGGCGCTTGCTATTGGGTATATATTGGCTCAAAAGAGGTAATAAAGAAATTGTCGTTTAACTGTTTGTCGGCTGGTGTGCTGGAGTGGTTTTCAACTGTTTGCCATATAGTACGGACATAGGTGCGTTTGTGAAAGAGGGGGCAATTGCTGTTGAAGTGTAGTATTTGTCTCGCGTTGGTTGCTTTTCTGGAAACGGCAGTTTTAAGCTACCCAGTTGCACACCGAGAAACGTTAGGCAAACAATTCCATCGATGGCGTGAGCTCCTTCTTCTCCTCAGATTATCGGTCCGGATATCTTGCTTTTGCTGACCTAAGACTTGCAGTGTTTCAGTTAAATGCATGACTCATAGTGTTCGTTAACCATATAGTGGTTTGCATTAAAAATCCATATATTTCGAAAAAATAGTCTTCCTTTGATCTGCTCTCCCAGGCCCGGTTACATTATGGAAGCCTTTAGGTCATATTCATCCATTTACAGATGTGACATTGGATGAGTCGTTTTTGAGTCATGTATCTGAATGCTATCCAAAAACTCCCAGCTAAATAAGGCTTTTAAGCAACCATTTTGTCAAATTTGCAACCTTAAAGATATAGCTTATTTTGTTCTTTTATATGCGTGAAGTCCTTGCAAAGTCTTTGCTATCGTGTTTACGGTATTCCATAATTTATATCAACATTTCTTCAACTTACTGGTATACCTTCTGTTAACGGTTAGTAAGAATCACGTCAGCAGCAGTTATGTGTAATAAATATCTGCTTTGCATCCATGGCCATCTCCAACATGTTGACATGTGTAGACAAAAACAGTTCGTGGAAATTTAAGACGTAAAACTATGCATTTCGGCGAACACGCCTGGGCATTTGCATGTCCCGATAAACAAAGGATTATTGCCTTGGAATACTTTCCCAAATATGCATGGTAGAAAGCATGTTTAGAACAGACTTGACAGAGGGGCCTCATCCCGAGGGCGTAGCTATTCGGGCCCCTAAATGTTTTCATAAATGCGAACTTCCAGAAGACTAGGACAGTCTTTTTCGGCAAGCACCGTATTTAGGAAAATACTATTTTTTATAAAAAACGGTAATGATACTTGTAGCATTCGCTTTTCTAAAAAGCGAATCGTACCATGCATTATTTAGTCAACAATGTTTAACTATTAAATAAGAATAATGCTAGCAAACGGTCCTGTCAAAAGCCAAAATGCTATGTGCAGACCTTGTCTTAGATTCACTTTCTCACTTGAATATTTCTAAATTGCCTTATCATAAGTTAAAAGCTAAAAATAGTACCAGGAAGTTTTGTGATACATATCACAGTAGCAATGTTTCTGAAAATGACACGAAAGTTCGACTGCAAACGTCAGTAAGGTATAAATGCCAGCATCGTTTTTAAAAGAGACATTATGTTGACACATCTACATGGAAAATAATTTGGCTTGCAGCAGGTAGTTGCGTTTTGAGAATGAAAAAATTATTTCGCTTCAAATAGTAGATACTAATTCAAAAGGTACATAAACATTTTTGCTTTTTGCTATTTTCGGTCATTCTGACGGCCAGTCGGAACTCAACCAGAACCCAAAAAGGTGCGACATCGAGATCCAGCCCAATTTACCCTTCACCATTCGGTCTCAGAGTTCTAGGTTTTAGATCGTGATTTTACACCCTGATGGCTATGAGAACAAGCGTTCAAAATCTCTCGAGGCGAAAAATAACGCTCCAGTTGCAGGGAAGAAAGCGCTTGCATTAATTTGCCTTGGGCAGATAATTAAACCTCTTGTAGGTGGTCGCACACCCACATCAAAGAGTCATCGAGCGCCAGCATCAAAAACCACCAGAGTGAAAATGTCGGTCTTGCGGGACCAATGTTGATGAATTTCCAGGTTAAGACGAGCTGGCAGTTTGAGCCTGATCATTCAAGTCTTTCTTTTGTTTGTCTTTAACACCTCTCTTGGCTTTGATCCTTCTGCGCTTGTTGCAGTCCGTGCCTTTCACCTTGTCAACCCTGTGACAGTAAGTAGTCCGTCCCACCTGGGATCCCATCTGTCGCGCCAATTTCGGCTAACAGCAGCCGTGCGTATGCATGCAATCCTGCATATCTCCCTGTCTAAAAAGCAAATGTGGCGCAAATTCAGGTCTTCAGGGATCGTTCTGTGTCCACCCTGACGACACATGCAAAACCGACAATAATCCGCCCGCTTTGAAATTAAGCATTTTTGCCTTTGCCGGTTTCTTCTTGTTCGGGCTTAGTTCCACCGAGTTTCATGGTTGTACACAATGATCAGTTTTGTCCTTCAGGTTCCCTCAAAACACGGTTTAGAAGGGCGACTGAATTCCCGTTTGCGGAAGCTATTTTAGCGAGCCAACAGAAGGTAGGCAAATAGTGAAATGCGTGGTTAACTCGAAAATCTTGCTTTTTACTAGAATAAGCTCGTAACAATTCAATTGACAGTTTGCGATAAAAATGCTGTCGCAATTACTTACTTTATCATTTAAAGATTTCGTCTGGTATTTGCGGCCCCTCGTTAAATTCTATATCCCCACTTTAATTTAACCGTAATACCAATTTAAACTTTAACCCGAACCTTGAGTCTAACATTAACTACCCTTACCCCAACGATATTTCTGTGAATTTAAAGCAAGGACACAGTTTAAATCTTAAAAATACTTTACACTTAACTTGATTTGCCTTTCATTTCGCGACTAAGGGACCTTGCACCCTGCAAATCAAGGACTGGATGAAATGCGTAGCAGCACCGGACAAAATCATCAAATTTAATTTCCAAACCTGGTATTCCAACTGTTCAAGACATGTGTCAATCTAATATCGAGAATTGGCCAATTAACCCAGCGACATAGCATACGTTCTGAATAGAGCCCAACTGAGCACGACGGAATTATTCTGCGCTCCAACTGGGACAATTTCTGAATAGACTGGGACAATTTCTGAATAGAGCCCAACTAAGCACGACGGAATTATTCTGCGATCCAACTGGGACAATTTCGACTTGGATACCATCCCACAGTTACAGTCTCTGACATTGATACTGGAACCGTACGTACAGACTAACTTTGTGCATTTTTGGAATATTTTTTCACGCATCGAAATTCGCCTGGAACCTGGATTAAGTGCAATTTGTTTATCAGCACGGTCCAACTGACAACGCAACTGGCTACGCAACCGATTCACGGTATACAGCCTAGAAAACCAATCGCTCAAAATCCTTCAAGGTCTGCAGTTATTCAAGTCCCACGAGATCTGGAAAGGGCTAAGTCGCTTCTGATTAAATTCAACAAAATTTATCGGATTTTAAGTATTTTTTTCGCTTATTGAGTTTAGAATACTCATTTTAATTCATCATATATAAGCGGACGTATTCGTTATAACATCGAAAGCGGAATTATACATATTATATCACGTCGAAGTTTATGGATTCTCAGCAGGCTAACTGTAGTAGTACGGTCAGCGACGGCACCTCTTTGGAAGATAAGTCCGGTGAGTTGTCCTTCGCATCCAGACCCTGTGCTCGCTCAACCTTCGCCTCCAGCCAACGACCAGCAAAGCGTGCAAAAAGCGTAAATACCGCAAAAACTGTGAGGTACGAAGACGAGCCTTGTGCTGGGTGCGCAGATATTCAAATCAAAGTAGAACAACTGGAAAAGGAGCTTGCTGATTTAAGGACGCTCGTGCAACAGACCGTAGTCGGCCAGAACGTGTCCAGTGTTAGTATCCCATAAACGAAGAGCAAAACGCAAAAAACGCGAAAAATATCTCCTCGGGGGTATCTTCAAACACGAGTAGCAACTCAACAGCCAAAACCGCAGACGCCGGTAACAGCAGGAGAATGAAAACGAAGCCGCCGATAAAGGGAGACTCGATTCCCACGCACGATGTCTTAAGCGATGCCGCAAAAAAATTACCTATCGCGGAATCCATGTCACCTAAGCCTCTTGCTGTAAGTGATGGGATTTCTATTCTGCCTCGAGACGATATACCTGGGTCATCCAGTCTACTCTTGCCCTCTTGTTCTGGCAACCACCCCGAGCACACTACAGCGCACGTATCTGAATGTGAAGACATAAACCAGTGGGTAGAGGGGAGAGGGAAACGCCATGACAGGATTCTGAAGTCCCAGCCAGCCCTGATGGGTTGCTCGGGACAGTCGGTAGACAGTAAAAGTGTGCGTCCAAGCGATGACTCCGTAAATCGTCCTTGCCCACATGCAGCGCATTCATCGGAAAGACAGAGTAAGGAGGACCATGCTCGCCAGCAGTGTCTGGTTATTCAGGGTTTGTCAGAATCGAATGCAGTCAGACCTGAAGACCGTGTCTCAGAGGACCTTGCTTCCTTTCATGGTCTGCTAAATCATTTACTGCCGGCAGACATGGATATAAAGGTTCTGAAAGCATTCCGGATAGGAAAAAGGAGTGAAGACAGGACAGTAGCACAACCACCTCGCCCTCTCAAAATTATGCTGGAGAACAAAGAGCAAATCAAGTTTATCCTCTCTAAAAAAACCGATCTCAGAAACACACACAAACAGGTTTTTTTCAACCGGACTATTCACCAGCGGAACGGTTGAAACGCCGGGAACTTGTCTTGGAGTTAAAATCAAGACTAAAGGATGGCGAACACAATCTGGCTATCTTCAAGGGGAAGGTAGTTCGGAAATATATGCCGTTTCAGTGGAACCAGCCTGTAATACTACGAACAACGACAGCTACTCAGCTAAAACAGACACCTTCGTTGAACCATCTGATCAAGGCGCCAACACAAGTGAGCCCGTAGCGTCCAGTGATCTGACTGAAACAAGGCATGCAAATAGAACCAATCAGGTAACGGAAGAGCCTAGAGAACACGACGTCCGCGATAACGGAGTAATGCTCACAGAAGTAACAAATGCAACGGGAAATTCGGCTGGTGCTAAACTGAAGTGCTTGTACACGAATGCCCAAAGCCTCATATCGAAACTAGACGAACTAAAACTTTGCCTTGTTGAGCTGTCTCCAGATGTTTTAGCAGTAACTGAGACCTGGCTGTCCGGGACTATTAGCGATAACGAAGTAGCCTTGCC